>CM074735.1:13959046-14234046 GCA_037367245.1 Phrynocephalus guinanensis
CCCGGGGCCTTGTTAGACTGTAATGTTTGAATGATTGACACCATTTCTGCCGTCGAGACGGGGGGCCAGGTAGGTAGATCTTTGAAGGACACTGTTTCTTTTGCAGGAGTTTGAGTATGATCTTGAATTGGAGCAGCAAATAAATTTTCATAAAACTCTTCCCAGGTTGCTGCAGGGATAGGAGAATCACATTGGACTCTTCGTACCTTCAAAAGGCCTGAAACCGTATTCCAAAATAGTACAGAGTTTTTGCCTTTGGCTTGCAGTTCTAAATCAGCCCATATTTTGGCTTTATATGAAACTTTTTTCTTGAATCAGAGTTTTTTGTATAAGCGTCTTAGCTTTAACATTTCATTATGACTTTCTACTGAGGGGTGTTTCAAGGCATGACGCATTGCAGCTCTTAAATGTCTTCTACTCTTATAACAGTCCAAATCGAACCAGTGCAACCTATGGTTTGAGTGGTTCCTGTGCTGTAGATTATCTATTAAAAATCGGGCTTTTAGAACGTGGCAAAGCTCAGCATAATAGGGTAATACTATATCAGAATTGTATGTGTTTGAGGCAATTGCAGTTTTCCATACCTTAGCCTGCTCAGTGTTTAAAAAATTGGATACGGCCTCCGTATTCACCTTGGCCCAACAAATTATCCTATTTTGTCTTACTTCTACATTATTAGCTATAGCTTTATCAAGTGGAGTGGCAGATCTGGTGTCTGAGTTACCCAAAAACTGTACCGTAATTGGTTGATGATCACTGTCTTCCTTTGCTAATATTTGGAAGTCTGAAAATAGGTTTGTTTTATCATAGGAAACACAGATATAGTCCACCACACTGCTGTGGTTACTAGCATGGTAAGTAAAAGGATGGATAAAGCCCGTATCATTCCCACCTAAAATAAATAAGTTACATTTATATAACAAAGAGACCAATTGTGCACCAGCTGCATTTCTTTTACCGTCCCTTGATTGCCACGATACTTGCTTTGATAGATACTCCCCTGGGATTACACCCCGCTGAACATAGTCCGATAATGATGGACCAACTCTGGCATTAAAATCTCCTACTAAAATCACTAAAGCTTTAGGAAAGGATAAATTTATATTGACTAAGAAATTTTCCAAATCAGCCCACATATGAGAGTGATAGTATAAAGATGAGTAGGGTGGTATGTACACATTTACAATTATCCAGAGGGAGGTTTTAAAAGCAAACTTAATTGCTATATAACAGGAAGCATCATCCCTCTTGAGTTCCTGTCCCTGCCAACCCAGTTCAGCTTTGATGAGAATGGACAGTCCTCCCGAGGCCCGGCCTCTGGACCTTAGTTTTAGTGCCGGCAATTCCCAAGATATAAAACCCGGTAGCTGGATCTCCTCTTCCTTGGATAGCCAGGTCTCCTGAAGAGCTATAAGATCAAAGGTGGATAGAAATTCTTGTAGGATCGGGTCTGACGCACGCTGCCTCCAGCCCGCAATATTCCATGATAGCAAATGAATGTAGCTGGTGCTGGTAGCTTTGGTACTTGGGAGGTTTTTTGTTTGCGTGGGAGAATTAGAGGAGTCGACTAGTCAGTTCTCGGGAGAAATACTCTCCAGAGCTGATTTTGTGTCAAGGAATACGCACGGATTTGGCCTGCCACATTTTCCTCCAGAGTTATGCTGCAATATGGCCTCTGCTTGACTATGCTGGAGGGAGCTGGGAGGTATGGGAGCTTTGTGTAAGGGATCTGTCCGCTTGAGTAAGATATCAGGGCCATTGCAGGTATTGTCATTGAGGTGATCCTCATGAAAAGAATTGTTAATAGGGCCCTTTTCCCCCTCCGGTTGAACAATGTCTGCAAGGGGTTTAGCAGCATTGCAGGTTAGTTTTAATAGATCTGATATCTCATCTACTCCCTTTAGAATGGCTGGATGTACACTGCCATTCCCCAAGTTAGGAGATTTGGAAATATTAACTGCTGATCCAATGTGCAAATTAACGCTAGTGGGTTTTATCAGCTTCTTCTTCCAGTCAGAAGAGCTCATTAAAGGGGTGACTTTTGTGTCCTGAAAGACCCGCAAAGGGAAGATCTCAAATGTGCGCAGGAAAGGCCTCATTTTGCACAGCATACTAGGGAAAATAGGCTGACTGAAAGTCAGAAGGACACGCTTGGATCTGTTGGTGGATGTAAGCCAGTCAATGTTGAGTAAGTCCAACTTATTGCTCTCACAACGGAGGAGGCCACTTAAAGCTGCTACAGCTGCACTCTTGGAGTTCCATCTTCTAAAATTCATGTTATTATTTAGAATCAGGAGGGCAATCTGGTTACGCTGTAATATGCAATTAGGGGAGGTATGAGTCTCTTGTTTCTGTTGGCTCCCATATATATGTTTTGAAGCTGTTTGTAAGGTAGATCTGGTCTCTTTTGTAAGATCTTTTAAGTTTATGTTTGCAGTTGGGGAGAGGGCCCCGTGGAGATCTAATGAGCTTCCATCTCTCAGGGCAGTAGGCTGATTGGTAATAAACCTATTAATAAGAGTTTTCAAAGAGTCCACTTTGCCGTTTATCTCAGCCAGAAGTTTGAAAATAACCGATACAGTTTTTGCAGTCAGCAAGCTCTGATTAGATACCAGGTCCACAAAATTTAATTTTGAGAAGCCTTCGGCCCCTAAGAGGGAGGCCTTGGGGGACCCAGAGCAGCTGTCAGTAGTTAAAGGCTCCTGCGACTCAGTGGACAAACCCTCACTTATCTTAGGGGCTGTGGTCTCTGAAGCACCATGACTTTCAGCCTCCACTAGCAGGTCAAACCTGTTGTGCAAGATAGTCTCTGAGGGTTTCTTTTTAGGATTACTCACGTTTGAAGCTTTACTCTCCAGAAAACCGTCCACCTTAAGTTGTTTGGATGGAATAGGAGATGATGACTGTGACTCTGGGAGAGATTGCTGTCTTCTCTTACGTTTCCCCATGCTTCGGCTACAGAGTCAAACCGCAGACAAAAATAAGGCAGTACCAACCACTAATAGGGAAAAATATTTCTCCAGCCCAAGGTCACTATATAGATAAGCAACTGTAAATCCTTTTGTAGGCAGGTTAGCTGATATTCTTCGCTAAGACCAGCTGTCGAGAGGAGTATCCATGTGGGGAGTTAAGATAGCGTGGAATGAGCCGGCCTGGTGCAGAAACTTTGTTGTCGGTTCTTCCAGCCACCACTACCCTATCAAAGTCTAAGATACAATTTAAAATTGGAACTAAAAGAAACTAAAACAAATCAATAATATCTGGGCAATTAAAATGTTAAAACGGGAGTGGAGCTCAGTACGCCACCGCTAGCTGGACCACCACCATCTTCCCAAGAGCGCATGTAAGTAAAGGTTCCACTGTATTGCCCTTTAAATTCCTCTTCTGTTCTCTGTCATATGCTTGCTACGATGTTCCTAACAATGCCTCCCATGACATTCAGGGCCTGCCCCTACATTCCAGGTTTTGCTCCTGAAGTCAGGGGAGATAGATGCCGCTGACTTGCTAGCCCGACAGTCTCCCAGTCACTTGTTAGCTAAATTCAGGCAGGAACTGTTGCTGAGGATGGCCACTGCTCATTATTGTCCAGTAGAGATGGGCACGACTTAGCGGTATTCCCGTTTCCGTTTCCGTTACTCGGTTCCGTTACTCTACGGAAACGGTAACGGGAATTACTCCCCCAGACTTCGAGCTCGAACCGACGAACGAACAATTTTGGTCTGATTTGTCGTGCTCGTTACTTGCATCACGTGATCGCGCAATGCCACGCGGCACACAAAAAAAGTTTTTAAAAGTTAAAAAAACCCGGTTCCCGGCCAAAAAGCAGGCAGAAAAATGCCTGCCGTGCCTCAGGGCACCTACCAGAGGGGTTGTTTCTGGAGGTCCCCGGCCTCCCCCCCATCCCCCGTCCTAGTGGGCTGCTCTGTAGGACTCGCCGCAGGCTCGCAGCCAGCCAGCAAAAAGCCCAGTCTCGCCGGCCGCGCCGCCGCCGCAATTAAAGCGCAAGCAAGCGGCACGGACGGCACAGGAAAAAACTTTTAAACTCTCCCCCACCCATTCCCGGGCCAAAAAAGCAGGCGGAAAAATGCCTGCTTGACTAAGGGCGCAGGGCACCTACCGGAGGGGTGGTTTCTGGAGGGGGGGTCCCGCCTCCCCCCCATCCTGGGCAGCCGGACTCGCGAGTCGCCATCGCCATGCCATGCGGTGCGGGCGGGGGATCCAAAATGGGCCGGCGAACGCAATATTGTTTTTGAAATCGTGGTCCAAAAACACACAAGCACAACAGAAACACGCGAAAATTTATAAACTGCCAGATTTTTCACAGTAGCAGTGGGTTTTTTCTTGCAACAAAATGTCTCTCCTCTCCTCCTCTGTCCTCCATTGATTTTATTTTTTTTATTTTTTTTTACACCTGCGCATTGGATGGGCTGGCTGAGTGGCCAGCCATGTGGGAGTGGACGACCATGCAAATTTTTGGAGCCATCCCACCAATCGCATGGCCACTTGGCCATGGAGACTTCTGGGATGTGCCAAAAAGCCCCCTAAAACCTGCCCTAGCCCTAACCCTAACCCTTGACTCCGTACCCATATGTCACAGACTGTCTTCTTAGTGGGTCAGAGAGGCACCCAGAGGTGCAACCCACTAGCCCACCGTAACCTTACCCGTCACTAGCCTAACCCTAGCTCTTGCACTAAGCCACCTTAAAGCCAGATCTACTTGCTTGCATTGCACTACACGCAGCAAGTACACTTCCCTTCTGTGTGAGACATGGTGGTGTGGGAGCCTTGTGCATGGAAGGTATGACGCTATCACTCTCACACTGGTCTCACGTCTGCACATTATGTTATGCAATATCCATATGGCTATTGCATAGCATTTTGCAGCAGCAGCAGGTGAGGAAGGGAGACCCCCATGTAGAGGGGTCTCTTGGAGCCTGCTTCCCCTTCCTAGTGGGTGAGGATAGGAGGCACCCACGGGTGCCTCCAGGAGCCCACTTTCCCTTTATAGCGGGCCAGAGGAGGCACCCACCCCACAGAGGTGCCTCCAGGAGCCCGCCCCCCCCCAAAAACCAGTACTAACGAAAATGAAAAAACGAAAAAACGAACCGACTAATTTTTGCGAATTTTCGCGAAAACCGGAAACGAGCCGAAACGGGACTGGCCCGACTAACGACAACTCGAAAAATTTTTTTTTCAAGTCGTGCCCATCTCTATTGTCCAGTCCATGCTGATAAGAATAGATTCACTTCTAGTAGCGTACGCCATGTTTGCTCTTAGCCAAAAGACTGAGAAGTGAGAATTACATTTATAAATGTTCTGCATTGTTTTTATGCTGTAGCTTTGTTATAGCATGGTTATCAAATATTTTAGGATGGGTGGCCGCTGGCTAATAAACTTGAATTTGATTGAATGTCCACGCTTCTATTAACTCTTGCCTTATTGCCTTCTCGAAAATGGACATTCCCAATGAAGCCTTCTCTAAATCCTGCAGCGCTGCTCCTCTGTTGACTGGCACCTGTTTGTTTTAAATGACTTCAAGGCTGTTCCGGAGTTCTTTGAACCTGTAATAACAGAGGAACTCTGTTACTGATCTGAAAACGATTGTTGGGAAATAAAGGAACTACAAAGGGAGCTTTGAGAGGGAGGCAGCTGAGGTTATCTGACACCAAGTGGCTTCCAACTTATGGTGACCCTAATAAGGTTTCTAAGGAATGTGAGATGTTCAAAGGATGGTTTACCAGAACCACCCTCCCAGTGAGCTTCCGTGGGCCAGTGGGAATTTCAGCCCAGGTCTCTCGAGTCCCAGTCTGGCAATCCACTTCATCACTCTGGTTCTCCAGCTGCATGTCTAAAGGCAAAAATAAAGATCAAGGCTTTAAAACCCATTGCATGTGTACTACATTCCCACTGTGGTGTAGTGGACAGAGGGATGGACTAGGACTCTGGAGAACAGAGTTCGAATCCCCACTTGGCCATGGACATTCATGGAGGGAGTGGAACTGGCAAAACCAGTCCATTTCCATGCCATAAACCTTTAATGGCATTTTTAAAAAAATCCTTAGATACCCCAATTACCTTTAAAGGCCTATCAGGGTCACTGTAAGTTGGTTTCGACTTGATGGCACAAAGCATCCATATAGATTACTAAGCCGTTTTCTTTACAGTCTTGTGGATGGACAAAAGTTTCTATGGCCTGAGAATCACAAGTTTATTGGGGATAAGGAAGTTACTTTCTGTCCTGGGAGACATTTTATCACTCCAGCTATTGCCAAAATATTTCTGGAATCGACCTTACCAAGCTTTATTATTTATATCAATGATGCTGTCGTCAGTTTGAAATGTCATTTTCAGTGCTTCCATCTGTCCTCATTGGGTCCACACCTCTACAATGTATGCTTGCACATAAACCTGTGGCTATCTTGCCTGATTTCGGAAGCTAAGCAGGGTCAGCCCTGGTTAGTACTTGGATGGGCAACCACCAGGGAATACCAGGTGCTGTAGGCGCCTGGAGTAGGAACTGACAAACCACTCCAGTATTCCTGCCAAGAAAACTCCATGGACATGGGGTCACAAAGAGTAGGTCATGACTGTACAACACAACAACAACAACAACAACAACAACAACAACATGTATCACTGCAAGTGTCTGAATATGTAATCCATGAAAGTCCATGTTGAAATAAATCTGTAAGATAACACAATAATTTTTTTGGTTATCCATTTTCCTAGTAATTTTTTTTAACTTGAAAGGGACTGTGGAAAAGAGATTGTGCCAGTAATGCATTATAATAAAAGATTAGGCATTGCAGAAACATGTGAAAAGACCAGCCCTGAACAATGTCTTTGCAATCTAATGCAGACCAGACGTGGGTCTTTAAATGGGTTAAGACCCAGTAACCATCTAGTTATATTTTCATCTAAAACCCTTTCCCTTTTCATCTTGTTATTCTAGACAGCCCGTACCTTTACCAAGGACCCACTCAATAACGAGAGACCAAACTCTTCTTGAGCAGTAATGCCAGTATAATGCAAATGTTGTAACATTTAAACAGAGAGTTAAGAGATCACATTGTCCATTAAATAATAAATCATGTACCCAACAAATAATGTCTTGGTTTTTTTTTAAAGTTTAGGCAACCCTCCTCCAAAAGTTACAACACAGTAACTATGCAAAAGTGTTGGGGCTTCAGATTCGGTTGGTGTTGTTCTTTTTGAGAAGTGCAGAAGAGCTACCATTGTCTGAGGTGCATGCATCCCCACCCCTCAGTCCCATCATCCTGTGTCCCACAAGTCTTGAAATGTCAGTACTTTCAAAAACCACGCATGTGCTGGGCAGCTGGGTATGATTTGTGCTGTATGACTCCAACTTTCTGAAGGCTGTCTCGACACCAATTCTCCTGTTCTAATGCTTTTCAACACCTCATCCTGCTGTATAGGCAAAATGAACTTGGAGCTCATTGTGCTGTTGATCTTTCTTCCTTTAACCTCTGCACTCAGATGATGTTATTAGTCTCTCTGTTTATTTATACCTCTACCTCCAGTGCCAGCATCCCACCATCCTTTTGTCATATTTGACTCTTCTACTTCTTTCCCTCCTGCTCTCCATAAACTATTCATCATCTTGACAGGCTCAGTGATGGCCTTTATTTCCTTGAGGAAGTAACTAAAGGCCTACTGGCACTTTCTGACATTCATGAATTCCCACCAACAATCAGCCTAGATGTTTCTGCTGGTTTGGGCTGGGCCTGTGATTAGGAAATGTGAAGCCGTTGCCTCAGAAAACAGAGTTTTTGTGTGTCAGAAAAAGGCAACCTGTTGGTCATGAATTTTTATTCTGTTTTTACCAACAGGGATAAGTATTCTTGCAGTTTCTTTGGCCTTGGATGGCTTAAACATGGTGTCACGAGTGCGGGTATTAACGCTGCCACCATTTAAATTAATCCCTATTTGTACTGAGGGTAGTCTTTAAAATCAGCTTAATTCTTTTGAAAAATGAATAAGTGTAGTTTATTGAAACATAAGGAAGAAATACATTTGTGCTTACTAGTGTTAAGTTCAGTTACTACTCTCTCTCTCACACACACACCACACAGGTGTACCTCAGTTTATGAACACCTCTGTTAACGTAATTTTCGGTTTACGAATGAAAATTCATTGAAAATAATGCCTCAGTTTATCAATTTTTTTCCACAATACCTTGGTTTATGGGTTTTTTCGGAAGCAACTTTACCCTGGATGCATTGCATCCCTGTGCATTTTGGTTTATGAATTTTTTGCAACACGAAACATCCTGGAAAATGCATTGAATTCATAAACAGAGGTACCACTGTATAAAACATAAAACATACAGCAAAGCCCTAACACTCCCTATCCCACTCCCTACCTAACTATTGCATCGACTATTCCCTATCTGACTAGATCTTTACATCTTCATGGTCCTATTATTATTATTATTATTATTATTATTATTATTATTATTATTATTATTATTATTGGATTTCTATATCGCGCCATCTGGCAGCATGACTACTTTCTATCTAACTAAAGCAGGCACATGCAGGCACATTTATACTTTTTACACTAGCTCTACCCACAAGCTCCTCTTTTGGATGGGTGGGGTATAATAATAATAATAGTAATTTTCAGGGTCTGAAAATTGAACTTCAGAGACTCTGGCATAAACCAAAGGGTGATGGAGGTAAAAAACAAAACAAAAGCTGCTTGTAACTGTTGCTAATATGCTATAGCATACCCTGTGCAATATGAGTATGTATTACTTAGAAAGATGTACTTGTATATTATTATTATTTTATTATTTAATTATCACACAGCAGACAAGATAACTGCACTGGATTTTGTATTACAAATAACTAGTCGAACGCTTCCCAAGCGTTTAGGACTACATGATGTATCGGCAAATTGTGCAAGCAGATCCCAGTAAAGTGGCTTTCTGCAGCTGACTGACGGTGACTTTGTTAACTCCAATTTCTTCTAAATCAGGCCTGCCGCATTCTGTACCCGCTGCAGTCACCGAAGGAGAGTCAAGGGCAACCCCATGTAGAGAGCGTTGCAATAGTCTAACCTCGAGATCACCAGCGCTTGCACCACAGTCCTGAGGGAGTCCCCATCAAGGTAGGGACGAATCTGGGCTATTTGTCGGAGGTGAAAAAAGGCAGTTCTGGACACAGCAGCCACCTGGGCCTCCATAGTGAGCGCTGGGTCCAGGACTACGCCCAGATTCCGGACACTGTCTGATGGCCGGAATCACTACCCACTACTGGGTAGTGCATAGATAGATTTTTCATAAGGGGCATGGTAAATGGTTTGATTTGCCATTTAGGCCCAAATGACTAGAAGCATGAAATGATTAATCCTTAAATTAGATTAGCAAATTTCCTTAGCCATAATCTAGTGAGCATCTTTTCATGCATAAGCCATCTCTAAAATTGTCTGCCTCCAGGACTGGCAGGGATTTAAAAAGTGGTGCACCGCTTCCCCCCACGGGGGGCTCGGGAGAAGCAGCGCACCACTTTTTAAATGCTTTCGAGTCCTGGGCCATCTCCATTGAAATGCCTAGGCTCAATGCATTTCAATGGAGATTGCGGGGGAGCGATGGCCCCAAGCCAGCACCAAGCAGTTAATTGGCACTGGCTGGGGGAGGAGTGCCTACAGCAAGCGGTGGTGGTGGATCATATCACCCACCTCTGCTTGCACGAGCTGCTGGAAGGCTTTTCAAAAAGTCTTCCAGCAGCCTGGGGAAGCAGCAGTGGCGCTCCACCCCCCAGGCCCCACCCGACCTGCATTTGCATATCATGGATTTTTAGTCATCACGGGTTGGGTGGGTCCCTAACCCCTGCAATAAGCCGGGGGTTACTGTACTCTTGTTCTGAAACCATTCCATTAACACCTTAACATCTTCCTTTGTGAAAAGGAGAAGTAGAGTGATGGGGTCCTGGGAGAGTGGGTCCCAGTGCTGGGCTGAGACCTCCGCCTCCTACCTCAGTCATCCCCAGATGATATCACTGGAGCCCCTTTATCTTTGGGAAGTGGACACTTTGAAGACTATGAAGCCAACGATGCTGCCAGAGTCCCCTATGAAGGTGGAGGACAATGGCAGGAATTTGCTCTTGAGTACGAAGAACCTTCCAGAAGAAGAGAGGTTCAAAGCAAGATGCAGGGGTTGGAAGGATCTGGAAAGGAAGATGGGAATTCTGAGGGTATAAAGGGTGAAGGAGAAAGTAGAAATGGGGAAGTCTTGTGGAGATCGATAGTTGAGGAGGTGGCAGGAGAGGACACACACAGAGAGGGATTAGGGGAAGTGCTGGAACGGCCACAGTATGAACTGATTCAAGAGATCCTGCAGCCCTCCTGCTTTAGCTGGCCAAGAGATGCTGTAGCTGAAAGAAGGGACCACCAACCTGCAGATCCCATCCTGATGGCTTCCATTCTGACACAGCTGTCGTGGTGGAGGGTGTAAAGATAGTTGAACTGCCTTCTATGATGGGAAGCAGAAGTGAGAGCCATTCACATCTGCCTCCCATAGCAGCAGTAAGGATTCATGGGACATAAGGCCTCCACATCTTGCGACAAAAGTGCTGTCCAGAATCAGATGTGCTAGGATGGGCTAAAAAGATGGACTGGGGTGATTAGAATAGCAGTGCATTAGAGGGCCTTTTGTGGTGAGACACTACCATAGTCAGAGGGCAGGTCCTCCAACCCGCCTCTTCCTGTAAATTGCCCGGGTGATGCTCGCCATATAGAGCATCGCCAGGGTGACTTACAAGAAGAGGCAGGTCAGAGGACCTGATCTCTGACTACGGCAGGCTAGAGCATCACCAAGAAAAGCCCTCTGCCTCCCCCCTGTTTCAGAGGAGCAGCCTGCATCGGCCTATTAGCTGATTAGCACATGTGGGGCAGCAGAGGTGTGGCTTCTCAATGGAGGCAGCAGCAGAAGCAGCGGGTGGATCAATGATGGTGATGATGAGCTTCGGAGGCCCAAGTCTTTGGTGCGAAGTCCTAAATCTCAGGGGGGGGGGGCAAGCAACTTGTGACTCAGACGTGGGGCTTGGTATCAAAGACTTGTTGGAATTGAGCCCCGAGACTCACATTTGGACTTGGGTCGGGTCCCAAGATTTGCCAGCATCCCTGCTCACCAGCAGTTTAGCTCTCAACCCAACGGCCATGACATCATTTATGCCAGGATGCAGCAACCCTGCAGTCAGTCTCAGGGCATCGGCTCCTGTATTACATGATGTTGGAAACATTTATTTTTCTTGTCCCTGGAACACAGCACTTCTGGGCTGATCTCTGCTGTAGATACCAAGCTGAATTTGCCCTCTTCTCTGCCGAGAGGCTTCCAGGCTTTTCCCTCCTTGGCTGCAAATGCTGGGCAGTTGATTGCAGAGGTGGCAGCGAGGAAAGTGCCTGACACTGAGGCCACGACCACTTGGTTCCACATTGCTGGGATATTGATTTTGTGTCCTGGGCACTAACCAGCAGCATTTAAAGAGTAGGTGGTGGTCGTTTGGCACAGCTACCATCACTGTGCTGCAACAACAACAACAACAACAACAACAACAAAATAAACAAACAAACAAACAAACAAACAAATAAATAAATAAATAAATAAATAAATAAATAAATAAATAAATAATTCCCCCCCCCCTACTTGGAAGAACCCTCCTGATGGCTGAAGCACCCGTGTGGGTACCGTCGTATCAAAGGGCGCCCACCACCAGCAGATGGTGACAACAGCCATCAGAAGAATCACAGTCCAAGAACGAAGACTGCGCCTGGGCACGGCTAGACAAACAACCACACATCAGAGATCAGAGAAGCTGCAAGGAAATTAATCTCCCAAGAGGACAGTTTCCTTGGCCATAAAAACAAATTTACCACATTCATATCCTTTCCCCACCCCCAGGCAGAGAAGCTTTTCATGATAACGGTGCCAGGATTAACTTGACAGGATCCTTTCCTCCATCACGTTACATCTAACTGATGAGTTTTCAAATGTTTTCAACCAACTGGGTACCATAGCACCTGAAAATGGGGGTGGTGGTGGTATCTGCATCAATGATAGAGGCTCCTCCTGTCACAGGGGAGTGTAGGGGTGGTCTCCTACACCACAAAGCCCTTTGAAGTAAAGGGTGGTGGTGGTGGGGAGAGGCTTCTTCCCTTCTGGAAGTTTTAAATCACTTGACTTTGAACGAACAGTTGCATTGTCTTGGCAAAGAGGGTGCAATGTGGGCACCAAAGCCACCAGGGGGCCCATGTATGGCTTCTGGGCTGCTTGCCGCCCATCCTACCCTTAGATACAAAGGAAAAGAAATCAAAGCTGCATTTGGAGGTAAGATAGAGGAGAGCTTTGGCGGGAGGGTCACCTAGGGGCTATCCATCGCTTTCTGGTCTCCTAAAAAGGTGAGTAAAAATAGTATGCAGTCATTTAGTACTGAGGCTCTATAGATGTGCAATCACACCCCAGGGCGCATGGACTTCTAATGCAGAATCCTGCTGTTTCCATTTGCAGTACAAGTAAAAATATTCTGGTACAAAGGGTAGGGGGAAACCCATATATGGTAGGCATGCCTTTTCCCCTCTTGAGTTAGGGATGTGGATCTTAGCTGTTTTCTAATGCAGTTTCTGGTCTTGAAATATTCACGGGAGTTTAAAAACTGTGCCTGAATCTATAAGAACCTGGGTCATGCCAGTCCTATGAACAAATGTTTCTCTTGATCATGTTATTATTCATTTAAGCCTTATGCTTTCTATCCAAAATGCTGCCACTTACCGTAAATGTCTTCAAAATAATGGAATAAAGTACAGTAGGTACCAATTACATACAACCACACACACTTTTATAGATAAGAGAGAATGACTTAGGAATAGATCTGTATGAAAGAAGAGAGACCTATATAAAAGAGTGCTCAGAATTTGAAATAATTTCCCCTTCAAACAGAGGTCCTCTGTAGGTCCATTTAAGAATAAAGAGCCATAAGAAGGGAGCATAGAAGTCATGAAATTATCCAGAACCATTTAGTACATGTACAACAGAAGCAGGGTGGTATGCAGGTTATGATTTGTGCAACCAAAAAGTTCCATTTCGCTTATGCAAGACATTTGTGAATGTCTTTATACTATAAATATATATTAGCATATGCAGATTTCATTTAAACCTTCTTTAGTATATTTTAATCATGTGCTGTCAAGTCAATTCTGACTGATGGTGACCCCTTTTCCAGGTTTTCCAGGTTGAGGATACACAGAAGTGGTTTACAAAAGAGCTTCGTGGTACAGTGGTTAAATGTCCTGTACTGCAGTTAAAACTGTGCTCAGTTCAATCCCAGGTAGCTGGCTCATGGTTGACTCAAGCCTTCCATCCTTCTGAGCTCGGTAAAATGAGTACCCAGTGTGCTTGGCGGGGGCAATGTATACCCTGCATGATCAAACTGTAAACTGCCCAGAGACTACTTGAAAGGGTATTGGGTGGTATATAAGGAGAATACTTTGCTTTTGCTTTTTACAATACCTCTGGCCAAGGAGTCAAAGGTTGGGAGTTCAATTCTCCACTGTGCCCCGTTGATGGGAGCTGGACTTAATGATTTATAGCAGTGTTTTTCAACCACTGTCCCGGGGCACAGTATTGTGCCGCGAGATGTTGCCTGGTGTGCCGTGGGAAAAATTCTCCCTACACGAGCAATGCCCCCCCCCGGCATCCCGCTCACGACCAAGGCAGCGGTGCGGCACCGGCGAGCCGGAGGAAGGCGGGGTGTCCAGAAAGAAGCCGGCTGCCGCAAGGCTTCCTTGGGAGATGTAGTTCCTCCCGCAGGTCTGAGATGCGGTCCTGGGGAGGAGAGCGGACTACCTTTCCTGGCATGCTTTGCACACCGGCGAGGAAAGGCTGGCCGTGGGTGGGGAAGGAGAAGAAATAAGGGAGGAGGAGGAGGAGGAGGAGGAGGAGGAGGAGGAGACTGGAGAGCGAGAGAGTGAGAGAGAGCCGGGAGACCCGTGCAGGCACATTGCGGCAAAGGGCGCTCCAGAAGCCGCTCTTAAAGGTTCTTGGGGTTGGTTCCCCCTCCTCGCTCACCGAACCCCCCTCCCTCCCTCCCCCGCCTCGCGCACTCGCTGTTTGCCTCCCGAGGGTGGGCGCGCCCCCCTGCCGAGCCAGGTACGAGCGTACGTGCGCACCCCTCTTTTAAGGGTGGGGAGCAGGCGGCCGTTGACAATGGTCATTTTTTGTGAGGGGGTAAATAAAGGGGAGGATGTGGGAGGCTGAGGAGGGGATTCCTAGGACCTAGGGAGGAGACGGGGATGGGGGGTCCCTTCCGGGCCCTGTGGCTGCCTGGCTGGAAGGAAGGGAAGAGAAGGGAGGCTTATACTGGAAGGGGTAAAAGATGGGGGTTGGGGGTCATATATGAAGAGCCTCCCCCAGCCCCACCTTCCTGGGTTTGCAAGTTCCTCTGAAAAAAAGTGCCAAGAGGAGGGAGGGCGAAGGTGAAGGCAGGCGGACATTTTGATAGGGATGCCTTGGGAGGGCCTGGGCTGGAGGATGGATTTGTTGTTGTTTTTTTGGGGGGGGTGAGAAGTGTGTTTGTGTGTGTGTGATAGGCACAGAGTTAAATTTTTTAACATTTTTAACATTTTCATGATTTTTTTCATGAAACAAGTGTGCCTTTGCCCAAAAAAGGTTGAAAAACACTGATTTATAGGATCCCTTCTAGTCCTGTAGTTCTTAGGTTGACAATCTCCTTTTTGTTTGGGCATCCTGGGACTGTTCAGCCTGATACTTAGACCACTGAACTATCCAGCCACCTTTGGTGTACTTTACACTCCGGTATACTTGGCTCGTACTTCAATCTCGTTCTCAGGTGACCCTTTTGCCTCTTGCTAAGGAAAAAAAAACTTTTTCTACCGACCTTGCCTTCGAAGGGCTCACTTGAAATTCAGGTAGTCTCGGTGTTATACATGACTTTCATTTCGTTGTATTAATTATCTCTTGAAATTGGGAAAGCTTCCCAAATATTCAAATCAACTTCTCCTATTAAAATGTATGAGACGGGGTGTGCAAACTCATCATCAACCAAACGGTTTCTTCGTAGGTGCAATGGACCACAGTGAAGAGCACGTGCAGCCTAAGGAACTTCCTTCCATCAAGGGCAATCATGGCTTGCTGAATTCAAAGACCACGAGAGCTGCTGAGGGGTTTCAAGGAATTTTAAAGAGGGAACTCGCTAGTCTATTTCAGCAAGTATAACAACAACAACGAAAACAAACTAAAGAACCTAAAAATGTTGTTGCTTGTTGAAGAGCAGCTTAAGAACAATGAGCATCACAACCTGCTTGATTCCATGCATGAATCACACAGTTCCTCCCGTGCTCCCAGCTGTTTGTACAGTGGTAGAATAGGAGGGTGTTCAAAGAGTTCTCTCTTCCTTCGCCAGAGGGCAGTACAGTCCTTTGTCATGTTTTCTGATTGAATAAAGCCAAGGAATGGAATGCAGAATAAATTGGTTGATCTGTATCATGTGGTTTACCAAATAAATAAATAAATAAATAAATAAATAAATAAATACATACATACATACATACATACATACATACATACATACATACATACATACATAAAGAGAGCGAGCGAGCGAGAGAGCGAGAGAGCGAGAGAGAGAGAGCAGGGAGGAATCATGTTATTCTTATTATTACGAACATTGTTCTTACGTGGCTTATATAAATAAGCAGGAACTCTTAAGGCTTTAACTTATGCATCAGAAACGTGTACCAAGAATTGTATTTAAAAGTGTCTCCTTAGAGACAGTTCTGCTTGCTTCAGAATTGCCTGCTTGACGAGAAACATGTGAGAGACATGTGATATAAAGCTGGGATAAATAAAGGAGGCAGTATCTTTGCTCCCAGCCTCTTCTGAGAAGAGGCAGATGTTAGGGAATGGGGCCCATACCTGTCGGCAAGGGAGCGGATTCTATCATTCAGACGTCAACTGCTAGGGAACGGCTGATTATTATTTTGTATTTCATCAGCTGCAGAGTAAGACAATTCAAACTAAGGAGCTGGCTGATGTGAGCAGTTCGTAAGTCCTGCTATCTTGGTCTATCAAGCCAACCATAGAGTTGGGCTATAATGACAATCCAGACAGGTGCCCCTGATCTACAGCAGGCATGTCCAAACTTCAGCCCTCCGGATATTTTGGACCACAACTCCCAGTCCTTTGTAATTGGCAATACAGTCTTGGAATTCTGGGAGTTGTAGTCCAAAACATCTGGAGGGCCGACGTTTGGACATGCCGGATCTACAGTGCCTGAGGGACAAAAAAGACTGGTGGTGTGTAAGGTGAGATGAACAGTTTGTGCTTTCAGGATTACAGCAAAGCTTTGGGTTGTGTACATTATGTAAACTTAGAAAGCTGCCAGACTGCTTCCAACTAGAGATGGGCACGACTCAAAAAAAATGGTGTTTCGTTTGTCGTTTGTTGTTTAGGGGGTCCGTTTCGGTTCGTTTTCGTTTTTCGTGAATTTTTTGCAAAAAAATTCATTTTCGTTTCGTTACATAATGAAACGAAAAAACAAAAACGAAAATGAAAATGAAAAATTGCTGTTTCGTTAGCATTCATTACAGTTCAATGTATTTGCCGCAACGAAAACGAAACGCACGACAAAATTTCTGTTGTTTCGGTTCGTTTCGTTTCATTTTGGAGACAAAATTCATTTTTCGTTTCGTTACGTAACGAAACGAAAATGAAAATGAAAAACTGCTCGTTTCGTGCCCATCTCTACTTCCAACCTAAGACAACTCTTCTCGGGGTTTTTTTTGTGTGTGAGATGTTCCCCCAAGTGAGTTTCAACCGTCACAGAAAAACTGAATCCACGTCTCTCTGCTACACCCCATTGGCTCTCCTTAAATAAGAACTTCATCTCATCAATGTCAGCAGTGAAGAAATTAAAAATATTGTAACATTTATTACCTTTGAACTGCAGAGCTGGGAGGGATTCTATGAATCATCACGTCCAGCTCCGCTCAAGGAGGCACAGTTGTCAATCAAATGCCCAGCCACAGTCATAGACCTAAGCCACGGAATGTTCAAGATTTTCGGTAATTTAGCTCACTCATCATCAGTCCAAAGAGAAGCTGAAGTTAAGACATCAGAACAAGACTGGAGGGGTAGATCCAATGGCTGTTATTGGGTTGGATGCAGATGAAATCAAGTTACGCTAGACATAAAACTCAACGCAGGGAAGCATGTTGTGGAAGCATTTTTTTAAAACGTAGAATAGTCTGTTTGTTTGTTCAGCTGCAAGGGATGATTGAAATTTGTTCCACCTGGTTTGACATCCTTTTGGTCCAAGAAGGGGTGTATGTTCTCTTAAGTGAGCATCCCTGATTTCCACACTTTCTGTGTATGTGTTTTAAGTCTTCAACTTGGCATTGGAACACACTACCATTAGGGCTCTTGGGAGTGTGGGCATGCCCCCCCACACTCTCTCTCACACACACACAAAGAGAGAGAGGGAGGGAGAGAGAGAGAGAGAGGTGGGAATTGCCAGGCAATTGGAGTTTGGTGCGAACAAAGCTCTTAGCCAGCTAATTCCTACAAATGGTTGGAATCCACCGTGTCTGTTGTGATTTCTCCAGTGAAACCTGATTTGATAGCTTGCAAGCACTCAGTGGGTCAAACTGTATTCCCTCCCCCTACTAAGCAGTCACACACTGAGACTAGGAAGGGCAGTTATGAAGGAACTAAAAATGATCCCCTCAAATAAAGATGTGTTGATGGAGACCAAGGTTGAGATCATTCCTGATTATTTTGTAGGGTTGCATAAGCCGGACAATGAAGAGAGCAGACAGGAGGAAATGGATTCATTGGAAAGGCAATATTGGAGAAGGGTTTTTACAGATGTCAGGGGACGATGAGAATAACAAATAGGTTCTAGATGAAATCAAACCTGCACTTTTAGAAGCTAAAATAACTAAATTGAGACTGTCATACTTTGGATGTGTGACGAGAAGATAAGATTCAATGGGAAAGTAATAATGAGAGAAGAAGTGGAATGCAGTAGGAAAAGAGGAAGATGGAACATTAAATGCATTGATACAATGAAGAGGGCCATGGCATTTCGTTCATTCTACAGTACCTGGGCAGGGCTATTGATAATGGAGAGCACGTGGACACCTGATTTCTCCTCAGAATTGCCTTGAATCTGTATAAAATTCAGCCAACAGACGAATATGGAATCATTATCTGGGAGGAAAAGAGGAGAGCTTGAATTCTATTCCAAAAGTTGCCATTGGGTTTCACTTTCACTCCTGTGCCCTCTAAGTGGTACTAGTAACTCATATGCATGTGTTTTGCTGGGAAAATATTCCTGATTTCCAAGGATGTCCCCAAGCTTCCCCTTCTTTATGAGATCCTTCTCCTTAAATGCCTGCAAGCCACCAGGAATTGGTAACATTCCTTCATTTCCACACACCCCACACACCCTGGTCCACCGAAATTGTTTGCAGTAGCAGAGGGTTTGCAAGGATAACTTTGAGTGCCATGTTCAATGGATGTAGGTTTCTGCCTTTGCATGGCCACTGTCGCCGGACACCTGACCTCTCTCCAGACTTGAAAGGCAGTGGCTGTCAGTCTTGCTAAGGCGCTGTGACTTGACCTGGTTGTGCAGATCCTGGGGTCGCCTCTGCCTGAGCTACTGCGGGTGTTATGGATGCGTTGCTTTCATTGCAGAGTGGCTCAAAGTGGTTGTGGTAAAATGTAATCAAGTGGAAAATTGCAGCGCATATAAACACATATGGCATTCAATGACTGGGCATTAGGCACAGTGACTGCAGGCGGGGAAAAATTATAAACATTTCCCAGCAAGTTGCAGAATCTTAAAAAACAATAAGATATTAGCAATGTAATGGGGTGATTCCGGAAGGCAGCGGGCCTTGCTTTGGAATGAGGATTCACGCAGCTTCACTGACAGGATTACTCAGCCACACTCAACAAGGCTTGTCTCTCTCAGCCTGGCAGCTGCCAGGGGCTTCTCTACTGCCAGAAGATACCTGGGATGAGAGGAGGGAGGCATGGATCCAGATTAGTGTTTTGCCCTGATTTTGTGTAGCAACCTGGGACGTTCCTGTGGCGAAAAGGGCAAAACAAGGACAAATATTCATGAGTGTGTTTTGAATAGCCAATCAACAAGTTGGTAGGAGTGGTTAAGAATGTTATATATTGGAACCTAATGGTTGATGGACAGTTCAGTTTGTGTTAGAGCTGAGAGGAGCTGAAAGGAAAGGCATCATTATAAGATTTCATGTTTGCAATACAATAACATCAGCTAAAGCTATCATAATACTGATCATCTAATTGCAAACTAATAAATGTTTCATGATTTGTTTTAAAACTATATAACCTGGTGTGACTCTGGGCCTTTTTACGCGACCCCTAAACTCCGCTGCAAATGGCTCCCAGCTCCGGAGTTTCAAATTGTTTACCCACCAGCTCCGGAGTTTACTGAAAATTAAGTGCGACCACGCCCACCTAAGCGGGTCCCAGTGCACTTTTCTTGTACCTGCTCTCCAAGGGTGAAAAATCTTGATGCGGATGTGCTGGGCTCTCCTCGCTTGTTGTTGTTGTTGTTGTTTGCCTCCCACCCCTTTAAGAGAAGGAACCAGGAAGTGACGGGGCTTCCGGCAGCTTCCACCGGCACCGGGAGGTAAGCCTTTATTCTTTTGTCCCTTTTTTTCTCCCTCCCCTCACGCAGCCAGCAGCCAGGAAGTGCGGAGGGGTGGGGACGCACGAAGAGCGACAAACCCCTAAGATCTCTGGTCCAAATTTAAGTGACCAGCGGATTTTAGGGGTTGTGTAAAAGTGCCCTCTCTCTCAAATATATACAAGTGTAAAGTTAATCTGGTGGTAGCAGTGAGTGAAAACCCAGTGTGTGTAAGGGGCACGTCACAGTTCCCACTTGCAAGTCACCCTAACAAAGATCTCAGTGTGCCATAGCAAACAAGAACCTGGTTTTGGAGGACAGATGCTAGGGCATTTAAGAGTGATTAGCTTATAATGGGCCCCAAGCAACAGCCTTCTCCTTCCTAAAGCAGATGGTGGCCTCTTAGGAGTTTGGCAGGTGGGCAGTGTCTGAGCGGAAAGAGCAGAAGACGAAAATGGATCATAAGATTTCAGTCTTTTGGTTATCCTGAGTCTTAGTGGAAGTCTTCAGGCCAGAGAGGGATATCTGATGTCCTCTAGATGTTGTTGGATTCAAACTCCTGCCGGTCCTCACCGGCCTAGTCAACAGTCAGAGATGATGGGAACTGTAATCTACCACTTACCCGGAGAGAAACAGTTAAGCCAGCCCTCCTCTATGCAGCAGGAGAAATCCTCTGTGGTGCATGCACGCCCCACCCGAGAGACCAACAAGACACAGTTTTTACACACAGAAGTCAGGGATGGCTCTTTTCTGTGTACATGCAGAGCCCTTTGTGAAGCCTCTGAATGACTGTGGGAGAAGAAAGAGTCATTGGCATTTGGGGGACTTTTGATGTCCAAGAATGAATGTTTTCACACCAGAGTGGGAAGTGAACCAACCTAAATAAAGAATGGACACGTGCAAGCAATAATGAACCCCACCCCACTGCCTCAAGAGATTCTTATCTACATTTCCCAGATTTTAGAGGGAAATGCTGGGAGAAAGAGCACGGGAATGGCCCAAAACTTGAAAATATATCACCTTTTTGGACTGCCGTTTGGAACTTCCCCCTGCTGCATGGTCTGTGTCCAGGCTAGCTGAAGATCTTGGGAGCTATAGCCCTAAGCACATCCAATCTCTCCTGATTTCGGAAGCTAAGCAGGGTCAGCCCTCGTTAGTATTTATTTATTTATTTATTTTAGAGCTTATAGTATAGTACTTGGATGGGAGACCACCAGGGAATACCAGGTGCTGTAGGTGCCTGGAGTAGGAACTGGCAAGCCACTCCAGTATTCCTGCCAAGAAAACTCCATGGATGTGGGATCACGAAGGGTCGGTCACAACTGTAACAACACCACACACCACACCACACACACACAGTTTTGGTAGAACCCTTGGCTACCCTGCAGGCAAGATAAGTTTAATCTGTTGGGAACATGACTCCAATCTGCAATGGATGGTGTGGTCTAGCAGGAACATGCAATCCAGACTCTTCTGAAGCAGGTCATCCCCACATCCTCATTGCACCTCTTTCCATTCTTAGAAGGTAACCTAGAAACTGTTTTCTAAAGAATGGAGTGAGGCCATTGGAGTGAGGCCAAAAGTAAAACTTGGTGCATTTGAAACATGGGTGGCTGAATGCTATGCAACTGGTCCATTAGCATGGCTGTTGTTTTACTGTACTTAATTGTGCTGACTGAGCCCTTGGTCTCCTGATGACTGGAACTGAGTCAACTTGTCGCTATCCAAAATGAGCAGATAATGCAGTGCTGGGCAAGGGAGAAATGGGGTGCAAATAATTTATTTTTCAGTGTTAAATATCCACAAGGGGTCCTTGATTCAAACTGGAGGGAACTGAGGGAAGGATACGAACAGTTTCTGGGGTGGGTGGGTATCGTTCAAAGTCAGTGAAAGTTGGGGATTTCTTTCTGCTACTGCTGACAAAATGGCTTTGGTGTGAGCAAAATGCATTGCTTCAGCAAACAAGGGTGCAAGATCTCCTTCCCTTAAAAATGCACCACGTCAGGAGAAAATCTAGACTGGACTTTCCTCCCCTACCTTCATTGGCAAGGCAACTTGAGTCTCTTTCATTTAAGAAAGGCATAGCAGGAAACTATATCAACAGCATGCTAGTTTTCCCTGCAAAGGGATATTTTCAGGTTGGAAAATCATTTATTTTGCCCAGGAAAAATGTTTATTATTTGGAAGCAGGAGAAACTTAGATTAAGATAAAAAGAGACAGTCGCTGGCACTCTGAACAAGGAGGAGCTACTAAAGCAGGGTGACACACGACAGCCGCACTCATTGTAGACAGCAGGAGGAGCTGTTGGTTGAATCAATGCCCTTGTAATTGCAATTTTTAGTTAACTCAACCATATGTGAGAGAGTGAGCCTACAAATATACAGACCATTAGATTCAGTGGAGACCCATCTGCTCAGGCATGCATAAGCATACACGGGAAATGCCATCTAAGTCCTTGTGGGTAAGCCTTGCTTCTCTGTATAAGAGGTTCTTTGGCAGGCACAATCAGCTGGGTGGCATCGTGCTGGAATACAGAATAGCAGAATGGTATGACAGAGTTGTAAATGCTAATAGGCCTTTTTAAAAATTACTAGATCTCCACCATTATGAAAATTGTTTTAGGCCCCATTTCTGCTTTATGTTTTATTTAGAAATTTGCCTTTCAGTGTTTGATCTTAAGAACATGTTGCCCACTGTTATTCCCAGTTTTACTATGAAAACAAACAGAGAACAGAGTTTTTAAAAATCTCTCGTTCTCTCTTACTATACCAAAATTCCCTGTGAAGTGAAAAATCTATTAGAAATATAAAACTCAACAATAACTGGAATGCAGTGGAACAGTAACTAATGATGGCAGAATATGAAATCTAGAAAACTTGCAGCAGAGGGTAAAAGAACTTAAGAACTTAAGCCAATGGTCTGCAGTGAGCACAGTTGCTCTGTTTAGAATAGCCTTAGATAGAAACCAGTTCAGGCTACTGATCGCCAACGTTCTACGAGGACATGGCACATGAAAAAGAAGAGGGTAACACCTTGCAATGTATAAAAGCAATTTAAAGTGGAAAAATGCAGAAGCATACAGTAGTGTGTCTCTTAAAATGTGCAAGAAAATAAAGGACCTCAGTGGGCACCCGCATTGTAAACCCTAGATGAACCCATAAGGAGCAACCCACAGATAGGAAGTCATCACTGAGGCCCAAATTCTCCTATCTGTTGGTTCTAGTAAACAGAACCTCCTCCATGAGAGGTGGTATATTTTATAGAGTATAGGTTTGCAGTTAAGTGGTATCAAGTCACCTCCGACTCTTGGTGGCCCTATGAATGAGCGATCTCCATGATGCCCTGTCCTCAGCAACCCCATCCAGCTCTTGTAGACTTGAGCCAATAATTTCCTTGAGGGAGAAACTCCATCTTGTATTGGGTCTTCCTCCTTCCTTGCTGCCTTCCGACTTTCCCAGCATCATTACCTTTTCCAGAGAATCTTGCCATTTCATGATGTGCTCAAAGTAGGACGCCCTCTATGTCAACATTTTTGCCTCCAGCGATGGTTCAGGCTTCTAGGGACCCATGTATATTAGTGTAAGGCAATCAAGTTAAAAAGAGGGAAAGAAGTTGCCCCTGGGTGGCTTTCCAATATCTGATTAATAGTGGACGCAGAGACTTAAATTGTGGTTCTTCTGATACAGCAAAGCAAAGGAAATCCCACATTCTTCTTTTTCCTCTTGACACTTGGTAGGCCACAGCTGCCTTTAAAGCAGCATTTGGGGGCTGGCTGAGTACCGTGAAGCAGCGGTGGACCTTGCTTTGGAAGAGGGGGAAAGTGTGGGATGGGGGGGGGGAGGGCATTGCTTTTCCCTTCCAATGGCAGCAGCTGCACACCTGTCAGAAATGTTGCCTGTCAGCTGCAGAGTCGGCTGCACCATTATTGCCTGACACCTCCAGAGTTGTGTGTGTTTGTAAGGTGATTATTACCTGTCCCTTCTGCAGTGGCTGCACAGCTTTACAGTTATTGCCTGTCACCTCTGGAGGAGCTCTACGGCTGTCAGGTCATTGGCTGATCATGCCTGCAGCAGCTGCCTGGTTACAGCGTGGCGGCGGTGCGGCTGTGTCGCACTTGCCGCCTGCCTCCCGGCAACGGCGGACCCTCTTTGCCTTTCATCCCAACGCAGGAGTTATTATCTGTCATAATTGGAACAACTTGTCAGATTTGTTCTGCCCCTACAGAGGCAGGAGTATCGGTCCTCCCTGCCTTTCCTTCTTTCCAGGCATCACCTTTGAAAAGGTCTGATCCTGGACAGACTCAGCAGCTCTGACTCAGCAGCTCTTACGCCTGGTTGATGCAGTAATCCTTTAGACACAACCTTTTTTTCCTCTTTTGCTGCAGCCCACAGAGCTGCAGGGTGTCTTGTGTAGGATCCTGTTCTGGGAGAAATAAGATAATATGCAATTCTAACTCTCAGCTCAAGCACAGCTCCCACTTCTGTGGTTTTTTTTTAAAGCTGTGTTTTACAGAACAAAGTTTGAGAAATAATTATTGCTGCAAAAAAAATGGAATATAAAGCATCGTTTTATTTTTACCTGCATTCTTTAATAATAATAATAATAATAATAATAATAATAATAATAATAATAATAATAATAATAATAATAATAATAATAATGATAATAATAATACTACTACTACTACTAATAATAATAATAATAATAATAATAATAATAAATAAATAAATAAATAAATAAATAAATAAATAAATAAATAAATAAATAAATAAATAAATAAATGTGCCACCAGGTCACATCTGATTCATGATGATCCTTTCTTTGTGGTTTTCTAGGTAGAGAGTACTCAGAAGTGGTTTACCACCCCGTTCTTCAGGGGGTGCCCTGGGACTGTGCCACTTGCCCAAGGTCACACAGGCTAGCTCTTTTCTCAGGATGCACAGTGGGGAATCGAACTCTTAACCTCTGCTTCTGCAGCCAGCTACTTCGCTTGCTGAGTTATCCAAGCAGGTCTTCTTCTCAGCAAGCAGTCAGTAGCCCAAAGGCAACTCAAGTAAAAAGGCCCTTGCTGCCAGAAGAAAAACAACAGGGATGGGGTAGGCCTCGTCTCACTTGTTTGGGAGTAGGGAGAAATGGACTTCTCCATTCTCAATGATTTAAGCCTTTGCATCTCAATAGCTCTGAAATCTTGAGAGCTATGTGATGCAGTGTGGTCTAGTGGATAGAGCGCTGGAGTAGGAGACTTGGGTTCAAGTCTCTGCTTAGTCATGGAAGGGCCCTGGGGGCTGGCCATGCTAAAATGGCACTTTTAATATCTCAAATAACATGAAAAGCCCATTTGGATGGGATTTGGTGGCTCATACAATCAAAAACCTCTCAATAAGACACCTTCTTATGGAATTTCCAGACCCTGAGAGATTCCTTTCCTTCAGATAAGAGTGAAGCAAAGATCAAATAGCAATATTTTCTGTGCAACCAAATTACATGTCTGGGATCTTGCATAATTTATGGTATTTGCTTTAAAAATTCTCCATCACATGTTCTTCTTTTGTTGAGAACACCACACATCCACTTGTGGACTGAAGTCGGTTTCAGTCTGCAGTTTAGTGCAACACACACACACACACACACACACACACACACACACACACACACACACACACACACAAATGGGACACTGCAGACTTTCTGAGCAGCCACTGAAAGTCCTCTCACAGATTTTCATGTCGTGCATTTCTGACGAAGAGCATAAGAAGAAGGAGTCCACTCTGATGATCTCAAAGCCCAAACAGGCCTGTACCTCATATTCTTGATTACCCAAATGTCCAGATCAACCCTACTGTGGGAGGTGTGGTTACTGGGGGTCTTGAAGATGAAGCAATGAGCATAGAAATAAGTAAATGTGTATATATAAATGTTATGCCCTGTTTGGACTTCTGCATATGCCAGAAATGGCGGGCACTTCATACGGGAATGACCAGGATTAGCACAGCCTGTTGCCTTCTTCATTTGATGTGAGAACATCTAATTTATGAGAAATTTCTATACTTTGCAAAAGCACTGATTCATTCTTAAATCAACCAACCAGCCAAGCAGCCAAGCAGCCAACCAACCAACCAACCAACCAACCTACCTACCTACCTACCTATCTATCTATCTATCATCTATCTATCTATCTATCTATCTATCTATCTATCTATCTATCTATCTATCTATCTATCTATCTATCTATCTATCCTGTATATCTGTCACACAGTTCTATGTTGTGCTATGTGACATCTGACCTACAAGTGACCTTAACAACAAGGCTGTCAAGGTGAGTGAGATATTTATAGAATAGTTTTACTAGTTCCTCACCCCCAGTGTTAAGGCAGACAACAATGGTCCCAGGCCTCCTGAGGTCTTTCACACTCTCTACTATAGCATTTTGGTTATTTATTTATTTATTTATTTATTTATTTATTTATTTATACAGCTTATATACCGCCCGTCTTCCTGAAAGGAACTCCGGGCGGTTTACAATAAATGTATAGACAACAAATTAAAACAACAACTGAGATAAACAATAAAACAAAACGGCTACAGCAGATGGCGGGACTGAAAAAAAAAGAAAAAAAATATTTTATATACCATTCCAGAACTCAGAACTTACAAAACAAAAATGTTGAGGCTGAGACATATATTAGAAATATGTACACTTCTAGGGTTTTTTTAACATTTTATTTCTTTTCTACACTAAACAAACAAAATAAAACAAATATGTTGCTTATCTCCTGCCATGTTACAAAGTCAGTCACAATTTCCCCCAGCATTTCAGTCCAATGTAATTCCTATCTTCTTTCCCAACTTAAAAGAACATATTTTCATACTTAATTTCCTTTTTATCCCATCCATATTCTATCTATCTTTACTTACATCTATTTCCATTTAATACAAAAAAATTAGAGATAGCAAAATACAATATTGAACTAGCCTGTATGGTCTTAACAGTAGATTCAATCCTGATAATTAATTCTTCAATTGGCTAAACCACCTAGGATATATTTTAGCTGACTTAATATATAATAGAAGCTGCCTAGATGCCCTAAGCACATCTGATATCGCCTAATTTCAGAAGCTAAGCACGGTCAGGCCTGGCTAGTACTTGGATGGGCGATGACCAGGGAATAGCAGGTGCTGTAGGCGCCTTGAGTAGGAACTGGCAAGCCACTCCAGTATTCCTGCCAAGAAAACTCCATGGACATGGGGTCACGGAGAGTCAGTCATGACTGTAATGTCACAACACACACAATATATATATAATAGATGTCATTGACAAAGTATGATTACCTATTCCTCTAAGAGACACCTAATTTCAAAAGTCTTCTATAACTTGAGTTAGTACTTTATGGGTTATTATAATAGAGTTACATCTTGGTTTACATACTTCACTCTATGTTTTCTATCTCTTTCCCATATTCACCAACCTCATGGCCAGTAACTTAACAAAAGAAAAGTGTAAAGGGAGAAGCAGGAAAGCAATTAAGAAGTGAGAAACACACATGCCCACCCGCTTCCTCCTGCAGGCTCCGCTCTCCCACTGCATGCTGGTGTGCCGTCACTCGCTCCTCCCTCCCCCCCCCCAAGGCTGCCTGAGCCAAGCTGTGGCGAGCCTCCCGGGGCTGCTCCCGGGACTGAGATGGGGTGCGGGAAGCAGGAGGAGGACACTCAGGCAGCTTGCTCCCTCGCTTGCTGGCCGCTCTGCAGGCAGGGGCTTTGCACCTCCTCCCCAGCTGGCCTCTGATGGCAGCGGCAGCAATTTTGCCGGGATCCCAAGCATGCCCAGGGACGTCGTGGTGGGAGGGCTTGGCCCGGGACCCGGCAATGCTCAGGCAGGATGGGTGGGTGGTGGGAGTGCCTCAGCAGGTGGGAAAAACCTCTGCAGGTGCGGGAGCTGGCTGCACACATGGTCCCCTGGCAGCATTGCCTCTTGCTGACCCAGCAGGGGGCTGGGTGCCTGGGCACCCCCATTGAAAGGAGGCTCCCCTCTTCCTCCTCCCCCCTACCTGCTGGCTGGTGACTCAGCAGAGACACCCCCTCACCAAGCCAGGCCCTGCCTGCTCTTTCCTTCCCCTCACTGCCAGGGGTGGTGGTGGCGGCGGCAGAGGGGATGATGGCGTGGCCATCTCCACCTCCTCCTGTGGCACTGCTTTCCTCAACCCGGCCGATGATCTCTCTCACTCTCTCTTGCTACCAATTCTTCTTCCTCCTCCTGCTCTCGGGCCCTGACAGTGCTTGCCCACTCGCTTGCCTGCCTTCCTTATTTCCTTCCTGCCTTTCTTCAGCCACCATGACCAGAGCCTTCATTGCTGACACCTCCCCTTTAATAGCCACGGCCATGCGCCACTCGTCCCCTTGCCCAGTGGCCCTCCTGCACGTGCTGCCTCTGAGTGTCCTCGCAGATGCCTGAGAGAAAGGGAGGGGGAAAGGGTTTGCATGCCCCTTTGCCTGGCCAGCAGGCAGGCGGGCGGCTTTCTCTCGCTTGCCAGGAAGACCAGTTGCGCTGCGAGGGGAGGGGACACTTTTCCATTGGCGGCAGATTGGAAGGGTGCCAGGACCTGGCGGGCTACTTCAAAGGGCCCCGTGGGCTAGCTGTCGCCGGTGGTCGACGTGTTGTGCAGGCCTGATTTAGGGGTATTTTTGGCCATTTCTCCAATCTTAATTTTAAAATTAAAATAAAATAAATAAAATAAATGAACATAGTAAATTAACATAGTAAATCAATTAAATACTGTAATTAATAAAAAAATATATAATTGTGCCTTTAAAAAGCCATAACACCACTAACAAAAAAAATTGCTACCTCCGTAAAGTAAACCTTCAAAGCTCTGAGGTGATACAGGTTGACGCTGTTAGTCCACTTTGCAACAGAAGATGTCATTGTAGGGCCACTGGAAAAGGTCTTCATGAAGTGAGTTGGAATAGGTAGGCTTGTGCTCACACAACAACTTAGTAAGGCTGAGAAAAGCAAAATGAAGTGCAGTATATTATTCATGCATCATTACTATGCCTTGAAGAAACCCGGAAAGACTCAATGTCTTTATAAACAGAATAAATTTAGAACAGTTCACTGTGACAGAACTGGAAAACTGGAAGTCATTCCAAGGTTCATGATTCTGCTTTTTGATGCTGGATTTGTTTATATATATATATATATGTTAGAGTAGACTTCTATATATGTTACAGAAATTTTATTGTGTTCACAGTCATAAACATTCCATTAACAATATTCTTCCTAATTAACAATTAGGTCAAATTTTCCAAAATGCTGAACACAGTTCAGTTGTCTCAGGAAGCTTCACAATCTGTCTCTAAACCAGATAGTGGCACTGCCTCTATGTTATAGATGAGGGTAAAAGTTTCAAAGGACCCCCCCCCCAGGAAATACATAGAAACATTGAGATTTGAAATTTCAATTCATAATGGCTTCTCTTGACCATAATCTGCCTTTGCCACAATTGCAGCATTTCTGGAGAAAATATATATGCTTCTGATGCTCTTCTCAGAGGTAAATTGTATATTGAACAAACGGGGTGTCTCACAGAATGTTTGGACAGAGGGCATTTCGTTCATCACATCCAAGACCTGCTTAAAACTTATTCCACTGTAGGGTCACTCTAGATATGAAGGAAAACCTGAATTCCTTATAGTTAGCATGTCCCCCCCATCTAGCAATAGATACAAGTCCCTGAGCAATGAGATGGGTAGAAACACTTGTATTGACCTTCTGGGGACTAATCACAAAGCACAGCTCACTGGAATGCAAGATACAGAACTGACTGAAACCACCACAATTTGACAATTGTAGTCTCTTACAACATAAGGAAGTACAAGGTCTAATGGTGTGCCAACTGCATTGTCTAGTGTGACCCTGAAATAAAAAAATAGATAGATTGATAATTTTTTAAACTAGAACACCATCTTTATGATTTTTCAACGGGCTTCTTCTGAGTGATGTTAGTCCTGTTTCAGAATGTGAACCTGGTGAAATGAGAGATTTAAGCAACCTGTTTTTGCCAGAAGGAACTTCATATCCAGAAGTTGTGGCCAAGTGTGGGGAATTACTTAGTTTAAATTAGATTAGAGAATGATGCAAAATATAAAGTCCAGGGAATCTGACAGATTCCAAAGAGTCTTAATGCCACTTAAAAATTAAAACCAAAAGCTTTTATATGTATAAATCTGTAAAGCATGCTTCCAGTACTATGTGTCACCAAACAAGTCTAAATGGAAAGACTCATGGTTAAATACATGCCTTATGATGGGCATCAGTTTTGATTCCATAATCTTACAATATCACTATTCTGAAGAATAGCAACCATTTTGCTCTTTTTCAGATGCTTTGAGCAAAAAACTAAAAAGTTCTGAAACAATTTCAACCCTACTGAAATCTATATACTGTAGCTTTGCAACCTCTTTCTGCAAATGCCATATATTTGTGCACATTTCATGTGATAATTGTTTATTTTATTGATTTGTTTGATTATTGATAGTTTTATGTCACACACACACACAGAGATAGATAGATAGATAGATAGATAGATAGATAGATAGATAGATAGATAGATAGATAGATAGATAGATAGACAGACAGATAGATAGAATTTGTAATTTGTAATTTGTGACTGTTGTAAACCACCCAGATTTCCTCTGGGAGATGGGTGGTATAAAAGTGTATAAATAAATAAATAAATAAATAAATAAATAAATAAATAAATAAATAAATAAATAATGCACATAAAGTTGGCCAAATTATACAAATCATTCAACTTGGAAGAGCTAGATGCTGTGAACTCTCCCCTTCTTTCTTAAAGATAGATAGCATTTGGGACTAGTTGGCTTTTTAAATGAATAAAAGCATAATTCTTCAACCAATATCTGCCTGTGGAAATAGCTCATTCTGTCTCAGATCTCAGATCTCAGAGTTCAGCATTGATCTTCAGTCTTTGGAAGTGACGATTTATTATTGGGGGCTAAAAGGATGTAAATAAGTTGTATTCAAAAAGTTACACAACAAATAGTTACTGTTACATTGTGATTTAGTAACCAATGCTTTCTAGTTGCTTTCAGAAGTTTCTTTGGGCAATTGACTTGTCCATGGAAGCTCACAATAGCAGCTAGTCTTTAAGGTGCCACAAAATTTTTGTCTTCTTTATTTTATTTTATTTATTTATTTCCTGATAAACTTTGAGAGGGTATTTAGGATATTTTAAGATGAATTTTGAAAGGACATTTTCCCTAAGCTCTGGGACATTCTCTTATTAACCTTGTGTACCAAAAAGAGTTCAGTTTTGATTAGTCATTCTTGATTTGCAAATTATTTTCAAAGTTCAATATCAGGACTCACCACTAGAGAGAACTGGATGTATTTTTCTGCCATGCAGGTAAGGACAATGCAATGCAGTCACAATGTACACAAAGCAATTAAGTTTTGCAAGTGCAGCAGACATAATGTCAGTGCCAACCTACTTGCCTTCAAATAATGACTAGCACAATGATTTACTTAATTTAAAAAAAGTTCCAGATTCTGCTGCTATTTCAAACACACTGCAGGTTGCTGATCTATATAGCAGAAAATCTACTTTCCACTCTTTCTTCCTCTTCAGCTCAGTTGCCAAAGAAAGCTGCTGATATAAAAAGAGTTTGACAAAGGCTTGTGCCTCACTGGTTGAGCAGTAGTTGGTTAGATCTCATTCTGGATCCCACTGTATTTTAGACAAATGTGTTCTGTTTTGCATGTGAATCTTGTTGTAATACGGCTGCAGATGAGCCGTGGATTCAGCTGCTTGATCAGATAAGTGTTTGCACAATCATTAATGTAGATGGTATGTTCTAGTGAGATCTTCTGGTTGAAAGGAATCAAGATTCCATTGACTACAGCCAGAGCGGAAGTCCTCTCTGTATGGCACAGTTAAAATAATAATAATAAAAAAAGATCTTCACGGTTTAATACTAGCGGTACACTGTTTCACAGCCCAGTGGCCAAAGCCTAAACCTCCACTTGCTTGTCTCTTTTTTATTTCCAAATTTCGTATTATGCATAGCTCTCTGTACCTCTGCTGCCCATAGATGCTAATATAGATAAGGAAAAGTGCAGAAGGACAAAGGTTTTTTTAAAAAAATAAGATTGACCATCAGATGAGAGATTTAGCATCATTTAAAAGGAGTAGTCTCTCAAGTGGAACATTGCAAGGAAGTACCAGTATGTGCTGGAGATGGTCACTGGAAAGTATAGGTAAGCTTTATTTGCAAGTCTGATCACCAAGCCATGGATCTGTGAGGAAATTTTATTGTGGGAGAAGAAACAGACTAATCACAGGTAAGACACACCCCGAGTTCAGTCCTGAGAAAGCTACTGAAAGACAACAGGATCTGTCAAAACTGCAGGCCCAGACTCAAGTACGACTGTCGGTCGTAATTCCTTCAGTCTGGAGGTACAAGGGTGAAACATTTCAGTCTGGCCACAAGGTGATGCTTTTGCTCTACGTGGCACAACATTTGTGTGGAACAAAAGCTTGACATGAGTTTCAAGAAGCATCCCTTCCCAATCGGCTGTTGCTTCTGTCCTCTCTGAGGCCCCCTTCTATAACTCAGAGCAGTGAGGTTTTATCCATTGTGCTGTTTTGTGGCGAGGAGGAAGCAGGTGCCAGGCAGAAAGATCAGGAAGCAGAACCCAGGAATTATATGTGACATGCAGGTGGTGGAGGAAAGGGATATAAAACCCAGAGATGTAAGGAGAACGCTGTGTTGGACCCTGATGTTCTGGACATATTTCACTTCCTTTGTGCAACACAGCCTGCACTCAGCTGTGACCAGAATAATATGCCTGTTTTGTTCGTATTGTTTTATTTTATTGTTCTTAGAGTGGTTTCAAGTTTTTGTTATACTATGATTAATATACAGTCGTTTCAGACACTATTCCAAACCAGAGCTAAAGAAACTTAATTATGATTTCACATGAGACCTGAATTGACGAACCCTGTCTGTAGCTGCTACTCCATCTCCAGGAACCACTGCAACTAGAGGTGGTAGTGAGGAAACTCTATGTCAGCAATGAGTCTGTTGAATATAAGAGTTCTACAGTCACAACTAGCACAAGAAATAGTGTTCACAATTGTCCAGATCTAACATATATGGAAACTGAAACACTGAAGCATCAGTAATGGTCTCCTGACTTATATATGGTTCCCTATTAGAAAAATCATAACTATAAGCTCTCAAGGCATTTTACACACAGAGTTCAAGGTTGGATTAGAGCACACCTGAGTATCGAATATTCCATAATAATGGAAGCTGGTTTCACCTCCATTTAATATAACTGCAACCTGTGCTTGACGCAAAGAATGTGCTGGATCAAAAGGAAATAAAGAACAGACTTTCCCATATTATTTGTGCAACCATACAATTATAAGCTTATCCAAATGATATATCAAAGTGTGCCTCAATAAGAATAAGAATAAGAATAAGAATAAGAATAAGAATACCATCCAAGCTATAAACACATGGGCTCTTCCAGTTGTGTGATACGCAGCAGTTATTATAAACTAGATCCAGGCAGAATTAGAAGAATTAGATAGAAAGACAAGAAAAGCAATGACATTAAACCATGCATTACATCCACAAAGTGATGTCAGTAGGCTCTACTTACCAAGGAAAATAGGAGGCAGAGGCCTCTTGCAAGTACATCAAACCAAAATTGAGGAATATTTGTGACTATCTTCAACATAGTGAAAATGCTGTACTTAGGTCAATAGTTACTGAAGCCACAATAAAGAAATATCAAGAAACTAAACAAAAATTTAAAAATCAACAAATGCAAAGCTGAATAGCGAACTGGCATAGCAAAGCACTGTATGGTTAGTTTATAAGAAACACCAAGGATAAGATCAACCAAGAACAAGCATGGCTCTGGTTAAGAAAAGCAACAGTGAAGAAAGAAACTGAAGGCAGCTGAAAGAAACTCATGGCAGCCTTAAGAACAAATGCTATAAAGGCAAAAATGGATAAATCATTGAAAGATAGTAAATGTCAATAGTGCAAAGAAAAGGATGAAACTGTAGATCACATCATCAGCTGTTGCCCCCAAATCGCTCAGACTGATTATTTAGCTCGTCATAATAAAGAAGCAGCAATGCTCCATTGGAACATATGTAAACTTTACAACCTACCATCAAGCAAGAACCGATGGGAACAACAGCCAGAAAAGGTTACCGAAAATGAAATTATCAAGGTGCTATCGGATTTCAGGATCCAATCCACAATACTCCAGACATTACAATAGTATATAGGCAAGAAAAGAAAGTTCGAATCGTCGATGTGGCAATACCAGGAGACACAGGAGTCAGTAATAAAGAGCTAGAAAAGACAACCAAATATTGGGACTTAGAAATAGAAATCGAAAAGCTATGGAATAAGAAAGCAAGAACAACACCAATAATAATAGGCGCTTTGGGTGTAATCCCAAAAGACCTGGGTCAACATCTGAAAACCCTCGGCATTGACAAGATCAACATCGGTCAACTACAAATGGCAACATTATTAGGAATGGCATATATCCTATGAAGGTTTCGCCAGTCATCCTAGGCTCTTGGAAAGAGCTTGATCATTAGAGAAGGCTAACTTTAGCTTAACACCTGGCAGCTGTGTTCACCAGATAATAATAATAATAATAATAATAATAATAATAATAATAATAATAATAATAATAATAATAATAATAATAATAATAATAATATGGAAAAGCAGTGCAAAGATAATATACTCCTTTGGAGATTGATCTGCTCTTGCATTATTTCCAAACAAGTAAGGTATTGTGTGTAATCTTAGGAGAAACACAAGAAAGCACTAGCTGTATTCAGACCGATGAAGCTGTTTGGATGAACAGCGAAACGTTTCTATCTCTCAAAAAAGAAGTCCAGTAGCCAGGACTCAACTCCCAGTTAAACGCACCTGGATGACTGAGAATCTTCACAGATGTATTGCTATGCAATTTGGGGCAGATGCCCTGAAGTTGGTGCGAGAATCCAATCAAGACCAGGGGACAAGAGGTCAAGCTGACTATAAGAAGGTCTCTTGCACTAGCTGTATTCAGACCGATGAAGCTGTTTGGATGAACAGCGAAACGTTTCTATCTCTCAAAAAAGAAGTCCAGTAGCCATGACTCAACTCCCAGTTAAACGCACCTGGATGTCTGAGAACAGACAGACAAGAAAGCACATGATTTGATGCCAATATAATGTGGGTGCCTGTTAAAACTGGATCAATCGTATGGACCTGGACCAGGAAATATTTTGTACCATGCCTTTGAAGAATTCACTGGAGATCCCACATAGCCTAATTTCTCTTCTTGCATAACTGGAACTTTTTGTGTGTGTGAAGACCTGATCTGCAATCAGACCTTGTTAAAAGGAGGACAAAACGTTGTACCATGCAAGTAATTTTAAACATGGATTTAGCGTGTGCACCTTACAATATCTGGAAGAGAAGCCTTTGCAAATTGTATCTGGCTTGGAATGACTAGGGGAGTCACAAGATTAACACTAGGGGGGATTAGCCTACGAAACCAAGCTTCTCTTTTCTTGTTGTGTTCTTTCTGTCCCACTTATGATTAGCTGAACAGGAGTTCTGAGTTTCCAACCACAGCCAAACATGTACAACAGATATTTTGAGTATGGGTCTTAGCTTCATCTATTTATCTCTGGCCTGTGCTAATTTACTCCAACCTAAGCATTTCCCCCTATATCTTTTATACTGGACCCTGTCAAGTTATCTCCCTAAACGTACCGTGATAGCAGCTTCTGGGTGCTTCAAAGCCCGTGGGCATCCCAAGCTTGGAATACTGCACCCGGGTCCCTAATTTATTTATTTTTGCATTTCTAGACCTCCCAAATTCCTCCCAATATATATATATATATACACACACACAAACAGTCCAAAAAACTCACAGCAGCTATCAGATCCCGGCCATGAAAGCCTTCGAGAAAATATATTTCATTTGGGTATTATGAAGAATTGGGTCTGGGAATGATTCCTTGCTCAGGCCAAAGGGGGCAGCAAAATACTGCAATAAAGAGGATCTTCTGTTCAGAAGCCCTGGCCTGATTTTCACAACACCTGGGCACAGAGTGTGAAGTGAATTCTGTGCTCACCTGAGTTTTCAACCTGTGACAAACCAGACGCTTGAGTGCCTTACAACACACCTTGCTCTCTGCTAAGTGAGGGCTGGGTGGTGCAAGCCTCTGCCCTGTTCTGTTTCTACCTTTTGTACCAGTGATTGTTGTGTGTGGTGATGGTGACACCAAGCACTCATATTTTCTTTTTGTTCTCTCAATCAAGTACTTGAACAAAGTTGGATGACACAACACACAAGAATTTTTTTTATTTTGTTGATTTACTTCAAATCTGTTTTTTAGTGTTGAATTTGTTTACCATTTTTAGTATGGCAATCATCTGAATTTTTAAAAATACCTGAATAATTACTGGTGTTTAGATTTTTTTTAAAAATGCTGTCCTTTAATGATGTTAGCCACCCTGGGTTTAAGGAGAAAGGCAGGGTGAAAACATTTTAAATAAAAATAATAACTGCATAAATTTAGCCTATGGCAAATGCTAGATTGGGATTGCAATAAAATGAATTATTGTGTGCAGTTTAATACAGTACTTTTCAAAAATGAAATATTTTAACACACCTTCAGATGCTTCACACTAGACATGGGCATGACCAGAAAAAATGATGTTTCGAGTTTTCGTTTGTTGGAACGGGTCCGTTTCGGGTTGTTTCCGTTTGTTGTGAAATTTTTCAAAAATTTGTCGTTTCGTTGTTTTGTTTGTTGTTTGTCGTTTCCACCGTGATTTAGCGCGATTTGACTTCCCAGAGCATAGGGGCGTCCAGCAATCAGGGCCGGCACTAGGTGTTTTTGCGCCCTAGGTGGCGGGTGGGGCAAGGGGAGCGGGCGGCGGGGGGAAGGTGCGGCCGGGCAGCGGTGGCGGGGGGCCATGGGCAGGCGGCGACAGCAGCAGGGGGGAGGCGCGGGTGGGCGAGCAGGCGGAGGCTGCGGGCGGGCGAGTGGGCGGGCGAGTGGGCGGGCAGCGGCGTGGGCCGTAGGCTGGTGGCGGCGCGGGCAGGCGGGCGCGTGGGCAGTTAGGATATCACTTAGGATAGAGGTTCTGTTCTTGGCTTGCACCCCAAATGTGTGTGTGTGCAAGCAAATTGAAGTTGGGAAAATAGAAAATAAATGGTAGTATATAATATATTTTTAAAATAAATCCACACCTCCCACTCCCAGTTGAACCTCCCCCTTCATCCAATATTAGAAAAAAATCCTCACAAACTGCCAGAGAAGAAATAAAGAATAAACTGCTATTCCCTTCAGCAGACAAAGCTGCAGGGAATCAAAGAAATTATTTTCTAAATTCAATTCCCTCCCTGCCTGCCTAACGTAAATCTAAAGCCTCCAGCCTCCCTCCAATCTCGATTCGAATAGCCAAAGCAGCCCGCTACACAGCCCTCCACCCTCCACATCCAAGACCCGACTGCGACTTCTGGAAGGTGCCTCGGCTTTTTATGCCCTCTGGCACATCCAGAAGCTTTTTATGCCCTCTGGCACATCCAGAAGCCTGGCCATGCCATTGGTGGAATGGTTCAAAAAATTTGCATGGTCTCATCCCATGTCCAGCTCAAATGGGCAGGTCTAAATAAAATAAAATAAAATAAAATAAAATAAAATAAAATAAAATAAAATAAATACGATGTTTTATTGCTATAAAAAACCCACTGCTGCTACTATTAAAATTCAGGCATTTAAAATAAATAAATTTCACATGTTTCTGTGGTGATTTGGTGTGTTTTTTGACCATGATTTCAAAAGAAAAATTGCGGTCACCATTTTGGATCCCCTCCCACCGCATGGCATGGCGAGACGACGAGGATGACCCCCCCAGCCTGGTGCAAGCAGCCCAAGACAGGAGAGGAGGGGGGAAAGCCCGGGACCCCCTAGAAACCACCCCTCTGGTAGGTGGCAAAGTCTCAGGCAGGCATATTTTTTGCCTGCTTTTTTGGCTGGGAGTCGGGGTGTTTTAAAAAAACTTTTAAAAACTTTTTCTGTGCTTCGCATTGCGCTATCGCCGCGATGCCACAAACGAAAACGAAAAACCCGACCAAATTTTTCTTTTTTCGGTTCGAGTTTGAGTTCTTACGGCTTAATTATTGTTACCGTTTCCGTTACGTAACGGAAATGAAAAACGGAAATGAAAACGAAAATTTTGCCGAGTCGTGCCCATGTCTACTTCACACTTTACACACCAAGAGCCAAGTGAATAAATAACATCAGACTCCCCAGTTTGGCTGAAGCTCCCTTCCAGAGATGATGTAGTACTGTATCACATTTTATTTGGCAATTTGGCCCATGCCGAGATGTACAATGGGCAGTATATAGGAAATAAATGCAGACTTTCAGGTTGCAACATGGATACTGTATCACTCTTCCTTCTGGAAAATGTTAGGCAACTGAATAAATAAAACCCAAGCTGTAACTCTGAAATAATATGGATTGGTGGTGGGGTATATAACATGTATTCCCTTTTCTACTTGGGAGGTGTGGGGCAGTCTGCTGAGGGCCTTTGAATTTACTGCCCAGACTCAGTTATGTGGCTTTTTAAAAAGTGTGTGTTTTGTTCACTTCAAGCTCCATTTCCCTTTCAAAACAAGGCCTGTGTTCCCCCCCACATCTTGTTCGGAGTTAGATTTGCAGTCCTAGAATTCTCTCTGAGTGCAGATCTACTTGTAAATAACATAGACAAGGCACAATACCTTATTGAAAGGGGGGGGAACACACCCTTTGAAGTGAGATGCTGCTCTCCCTCCCCCCCCCAATTTCAATACTCAATTTCAGCACAAAACACTACCGCGTGGTTCCGCTTTCAGTCCTGCAGAAGGTGTCCACCCCTGAACTAAATTAGGACTAATACTTTTTGTGTAATCCCATTACCTAATTGCCCCCCCCCCCCCGAAGAGGTATATTTTTAAAAACCTATTAAAATTAATGGGGAATGAGTATAGGAGAGCACAGCATGTGGTTCCCCAAAGCTCTTCCTAATGGCTCCTTGTTTCCCATTCCTTTCACCTCACTTACAAACCTCCCGGGCCCCTTGCGCTTGGAGGAGAAGGTATTTATTTATGTATTAATTTATTTGAGTTTTATATAGCACCCTCTAGCCCGAAGGCAGCAGGATGGGCCATCATTGTCTGCCTTAACAGAATAGGGGCTGGGATGCAAGGCCTAGGGAACCCATGGACAAAGTCCTCCTGAGGGCTGCTGCAGTTGAATGGTTCTCAAGATGGTGGGGCAATGTGGCTGCTGGGAAGAAATCTATCTTTTTCTCTTCTGTTGCTGTCTCATTCAACACAGGCCTTGCTTCTTTGGGATGTTACAGTGAGATAGGCTAAGAATACAGTCACCAGGAATTGTGCCTTTCCACCAGTATCTCCCGCCTTGCGGAATGGGCTACTGGTGGAAGTTTGTCAGCTCATCTCCTTCTGAACATTTAAGTGGCTTAGATGGCTAAGACTTGGCTGTTCTGGGAAACTTGGGAAGGCATCTTTCCATTATTTTTTACAGCCATTCCTATAGTCTGTCACCACTTTGGGCGAACAAAGAAAAAACCAATTTGGTAAGGGAAAAAAAACAAGATGGCATTGGGGTAGAGTTGTGAGGTCTACAGTACTGTGTTCCTTGATATTCCAGGGCCGCAAGCTAAAACCAAGGGCCATGCCCTGAAACGAATACAGTGGTACCTTATATAAAGGAATTAATTCGTTCCAAATGAAATTCTGTTAAGCAAGACAAATTTCCCATAGGAATGCATTGAAAACAGATTAATCACTGCCCGTGACCGTTTTTCTGTTGTACAGGTTTGCCCCATAGGCGATTCTGTTAAGTGATTTCCCCCTATCTCTGGAATTTTTTTTCCTTTAACCGGATTTTCTGTTAAACTGCTTGTTACATGAGGGCCTACTGTACTTGGAAATAATTTGTCTAATGTACAGGATATTATAAGCACATTGGGACAATACAGGAGTGTTTCTTTGTTGCCTTCTAGGGAGTACCTTCATCCATGCCTAGTTGACAGCTGAGTGTCACTGGTGAGTTGGTGTTTGTTATTCCTAGTTGTTGACAGGCTCTCCACCCACATCTGTGCCCAACCAAAAGTACTGGTGCTGTTCTAGTCTTTCATGGTTTGGGACCACAGTGCCAGGGAGAGGTACCTGAGGAGGACTACTTTGGGTGTGGGTGTCTGTTCCACCACAGATGAGGAAGTGATGTCAACAATCTTGAACTGATACCACTTATAATTCTGCATGTTTAGAATTCTGCATTACCACTTATAATTCTGCATGTTTTTATTTTATATGTTATTACCGCTTGCTCTCCTGAGCACTTTTATTGGTAGAAACGCCTCCCTGATTTGATGCTCCAGTTGTGGTCTGTCTTCTCAGGGATGCTCACCTCATACTTTTCAGTCAAAACACTTCATTTTTGCATTGTTAAACAATTTTAAAATGACATTCTTCTATGTATTCTCAAAGGCTTTCATGACCAGGATCTGATAGCTGTAGTAAATTTTTCGGGCTATTTGGCTGTGTTCTGGAAGTTTTTCTACCTGATGTTTCAACAGACTCTATGGCCGGCATTTTCAGAGGGCAAGGAGCTCAGGGAACTAGGAGTTCTCTCTGTGCTCCCAGAGGGTGTCCTTGCCCTCTGAGGATGTCGGCCACAAAGTCTGGCAAAACATCAGGAAGAAAAACCTCCAGAACACGGCCAAACAGCCCCCAAAAGTCACAACGACATTCTTCTACTTTTAACGGTTGCCTCCATCTGACATGTTTTGTATTGATTGTTTTTGTTTTTTTAATTTAAACACCTGCTGGAATTCATTGCTGATTTTTTTGTTTCAAGGGAGAGACACAAATAAACAAGTTTTTAGAAAATCTCGGCCCTAAAACACTCAAGTTGGCTAAGCTGGGTCATAGACTTCACTGCTCATAAATTAATTCATGAATTGATTAAAATTAATATGATTGATTAACTGAGATTTCTTTAATCAAATGACATTTCTCATCACTTACTGTAGATTCAGGCAGATCTGAGACCGGAAGCATGCACAGCTTAATTTAAAAGGGCAGATTCTTTTTTAAAAAACCCCCAAAAAACATAGTTTGTAGATTTCCTGGCAAATGATGCTACTGAATGCTCCCAAAGGACTACTACATATGTATTATTCTGTTTGTACTTCTTTTCACTGTATTAAGCCTTTCAGAGATGTGCCAGTCTACAACACAACATAAAGACTGCCTTCTTCCCTCCCATGAGCCAAAATAAATATAGCCTAGGTTTATGACCCCAAAAAAGAACGTGCCAGCGTTTCTCATGTAACACCAATGGAATCTCTCTCTCCAAGATTGTTAGCAGTTGAAGGGGGCCAGTTTTCATCAGATTTGTGGTGGAAGTAGAGAGGAAGGGCTTGACTCTCCTCACCCTGTGGGATGAGGTCCTAATGAAACCCCACCTATGGCTAATATCCAAATCATGACATGATTGCTGAAATGACTAATGTTATGTCAAGCATAACCTCGGTTTGGAATGCTAGCTTATAGAGAGAGGCATTTCTTTACATGCCCCACTGATCACTAGTAATTTATGCAAGACTTTCCCCTTATAGTAGGCTTTCTCAGATAAGAGGAGCATGTCTGTGAGAGAAATCAGGTTAATATGATCATTTCTTTCCTCTCCAGAAGGACAGACACAAGGATGCAGCTGCCCTTTCCTCCTGGTACTTTCCACACTGTATTACAGGGTGAGGTTTTGCTTTGCTATTAAATCTGTTTTAATAAGCCCATAATCCTGAAGACTGCTTCACTTCCTGGGTTCCCACATGGTGAATCTGACTGATAAACAAAAGTGTCTTCCAGAAGTGGGGAGCCGGCCTACACAGGCTGAGGTGAGTCCTATGATGGCTGCCATTGTTCTTCTTCTGCTGGTGGGCTTTCATGTTATTCATGTTATGTTATACTCAAACCACGGACATAAGAATTGGATTTTTTTTTTTTTGGCTCTGTATATTTCACAATTTCTTCTATGCAATGTTCATGCACAAACAGAGGTGCATAAACCCCTTAAATATGAATTCTTATAGCCTTTCAATGTAATATTGCTCTCCCTATTTCAAAACCCAATCCTTAAAAAAAAAGAGGGGTAACAGCATTGGCATGTGTGAAAACTGTGCTCCTCTTCCATATTTATGGATTTGCGAATGACCTTGGATGCATGATCCAGAAAGGAAAGGAGCAGGGCAACCCAACACTAAAATATAGTGTGGGAGCACCCAGAGAAGCTGCCTTTTAACACGTACATACAGTATTAAAGCATAATCTTTCCAATACTGTAGAATTAGGGGTGTAGAAGAAGAAAATTGTGAGATCCAAACGTCACTTCAAGGTTGCCAGATTTGACTCCCTTGAACATAGTTGTGCCTTGAAAGTCACACTTGTCAGAATCTTGTGTTCTGATCCACAGACCTTGTTTTTTAAACATGCACATAGCAATGTCCAGGCTTTAAAGCAATTTCCCAACAAAAATCAAGCTTTCTCTTCCTTCAGCAGTGATTGTCCTGAGCTTGGAGAACTGAAGAAGCAAAATAATTTCGCAGAACCTTCCAACTGTGTTAGGGCCTTTATACACGACCCCTAAGCTCCGCAGGAAATGGCTGCAAGGTCCGGACCTTACAAGTGTTTCCCCACCAGCTCCGGACTTTGCAGACAATTAAGTGCGACCCCGCCCACCTAAGCGCGACCCAGCTGCACTTTCTTGTACCTGCTTGAGGTGGGTGAAAATCCCCAGGTCCGGATTTAATCTGGTCAGTGCGGGGCTCTCCTGGCTTCTGCTTGTGTTTTTTTTGCCTCCTGCCCCTTTAAGAGAAGAGGTGGGAGGAAAAAAAGCAAGCAGAAGAGAAACGGAAGAGAAACGGAGCTCCGGGAAGCTCCTCCAGGTGAGCTGCATTTCCCCCCCCTCTTTCTCTGGTGGGGAGGAAGGAAGGGCAACGAACCCCTAAGATCTTTGGTCCGAATTTAAGGGACCAGCGGATCTTAGGGGTCGTGTGAAAAGGCCCTTAGTGAAGTATCATTCTGGATGTACGTGTTATTTACTGGCCAGGGCACTTGACTTGACCTGGTTAAAAACCTGTGAATCTCACCCTAAGTGAGTGCCCTGTCTCTCCTCTGTGTACTTCCTCCTGTCATCTGCACTCCTCTCTCCCTCCCTCCCTCTTCTTCCATTTTGGTACTCATTCAGCTTATCTGAGGAGGACAGCTTCCAGAATCCCTCTAGTAGCACCTCTCAGCAATAATAAAATATATTATACATATAATACACAAACCAACAATGCAATATACAGAATGCACATATATGCCATGAATGTATTACGTACACTATATAGTTTATGAAACAGATGATAGAGTGCATAGGAAAGGCCTACATAAATAGGAATGTAACATTTACTTAAAACCGAAAGGTGTGGGTGGTGGGTGAGTTTATAGTGGAAGAGCATTCCACATATGTAGTGCCACACTGCCAAAGCATATCTCCAGAGCTGACTGGAGGAGCATACAGCACCACCAGAAGAGAATCTTCCGCTGACTGAGTGGGCCTTGGTGGGAATAAAGGTATTTCATGTAACCAAGGCCTAAGTTGCTACCTACAAGGTATATTATGAGAAAGGTTCTCACATCTCCTCTAACTTTAGTCATATTATTTTGCTGCTGACTTTGTGGAAGATGTTTTAAATTTTACACACCACTGTGGAATGTTGCAAGAATATCCATGCACAACTGGTCCCCCTCACCCAACAGTAGTAATAGGAAATAAAATTCTTGTCCTCCTTGCCATTCTTGGCAAGTAATCACGCCCAAGCTATTCCAGATCCAAATTCTGCAGACACTTTCCTGTTTTGTTGAATCAGATATTATCTGAGAGGCTGCAATCTCTCTCAGTGTTGCTGTTAATGAGGATATAATTGCTCCCGTATCTCTCAAATGTACTTCCGACTTTAAATATCCTAATCATATGGTGGGTGGGTCAAAGGGAAATATATACCCAGGGGCTTTTTTTGTAGTTGTGAGCACTTTCTTTCAAAAGAACTTGACCTTATTACCATCCTGCTGCATATGTAATAGAATTTGCATTAGCTGTATTACACTCCCAGCAAGCAGCCAGAGATCTGGATACATCTTATTCATTTCCTCTGGCATGATGCCATCGGTGTAAAAATGTCTTTCAAATCTGTACTTATAGACAAAGCACAGCTAGATTTCCAAATATACGTCTGTACACTATTGGATATTGATTTGCTAAGATTACCTTCCCACCTAGTCATAAATCTCCTTCTATTGGACAAATGTAGATTCAACAGTTCAGTTCAGATAATAAATCTTTTACGCCAGGGAATGCCGTCAAGACTTCTGTCTTTTCACTTCCATTCCACTACCTAAGCGTCACAGTCCCCCCCCCCGCTATAAATCGGTTACTACAATATCCTAATTTAATGCACTGGAATACTTGTTGGGTGGGACAATCAACCCCTTGCCTCTGCAATGTGAAGATGATTCTCTTTATATCCAAATGGGATTATATCACAATGTCTCCATGCCTGTAATTCTTGCCACTTGGTTTAGATGCTCTTCATTTACCATCCAGAATAGTACCTGTACAGTATTTCTATGGTATTTTGCTATGTTTAACAAGAAATCTGCTTTCTTGATTGAAATGCAAAGGAAAACAAAGTACAGTGGTACCTTGTATAAAGGAATTAATTTGTTCCAAATGAAATTATGTTAAACAAATTTTCCTTTATACAAATTCCCATAGGAATGCATTGAAAATGGAGTAATCCCATTTTTTATGTGGTATGGATTCTCCCCATAGGCGATTATGTTAAGCAAATTTCCCCTATCTCCGAATTTTTTTTATGTTGTACAAATTTTATGTTATACAAGCTGTTTGTTATACAAGGGTCCACTGTATAGGTAAGTGGACCAAGCAGCAGGTCCAAGTTGTACTGTGAACTATTTTATTCTAAGAAAAGAAAGCTTGTACTCTTCCATAATTTCATACTATCTGATTCCTGACACCCTTAAAAATAAAGCCAGAATATGTCAGATTCTCATAATTCTGACCCCAAATTTGGTTCATGCCTATGCCTAGGAATACAATTTCAAACTCCCTTGCTTCCCTTGCTGGGGTATACAAGACTTTTGAAGCTTGAGGGACATGATCTGAAATGAGGACACCTTTTTATGGTATAATAGAATGGAGGATATTAAACAATTTAATAACCACCTACTAAGAAGAGCCTACAGCACCGGGTATTCCTTGGTGGTCCCCCATCTAAGTACTAACCAGGGCTGACCCTGCTTTGCTTCCTAAATCAGGCAAGATCAGATGTGCTTAGGGCTCTCGACGCCTGGAGTAGGAACTGGCAAACCACTCCAGTATTCCTGCCAAGAAAACTCAATGGACACGGAGTTACGAAGAGTATAACAGCAGCAAGAATTGTTTTTTCAAAAGATTGGAAAGAGCCAGAAACACCAAAAGAACAGGAATTGATAGCTAAAAACCTTGAAATAGCAGAAATGGATAAGTTGTCAGAATGGTTAGAAATATTGTGGAAAGTGAAACACCAGGAATGCTGGGAAAAGTTTTATATGTGGTTGCAAAAAAGGCAAAGTAATTGAATGTAAAAGATGATGACAGCCAGAAATTGTAAGGGTTGGTCATGACTGTAACAACACAACACACACATGTATTAATGTAAGCGAATTGAACTGTGTATATATACCTGAATTATGATATTGATATTGTTAAATGTCCTGCCAAATCTGCATCCCCTTATTTTTCCTTTATCCCAACTGTACCCTTCCCTATTTGTCCCCTACCTGTTAAATAACGAATAAAAATAGAAATAGAAAGCAAAACAGAATACGCCAGATTCTCATAACACTGACCCCAAATTTGGTTCATGCCAATGCCTAGAAATTCATCTTCAAATTCACTTGCTTCCCACATATTTTCTTCCTATCCTGTTGCTGTTTTTCTAATCTATTTTTTTTAGATCATCTTCTCAAGGAGTGTGTCATTTTTGTTTGTTTCTGAGACTATGTAAAATTCTGTTTAAATTGTTGGGGCACTAAAATAAACAATAATTCTTAGCACCGAATAAATAATAATGAAAAATCAGGGGCACCAGCATATTTTTCTTATTCAGTGCCTTACTATATATTTTTCCTACTATTATTCTTCCAGCATCTTTCTTCAAAATATAGGAATATTGCTATCTTTCTTTTCCTTTGTTCACATGCATTATATTTTATGTGCCCTCAAAATGAATTTTCATGACAGGAAAATAGTACAATTATCTGAAGAGAAGAGAAGTCTAAATCAGCTCTTTAAAGAGGAAATAAAGTTTAGATCTCATTTGATTCGTGAAATTTCCTCTAAAGCACAAGTGAACCTAAAATCTCCACTGGAATAAGTGAGAAAAGGCTTCAAAACCTACACTCCAAACTCTTCCTATTCGGACAAAATTCAGTTCTTCAAAAACCTCCAGTTTGAGAATGTGCAATGTTGTGCTTCATATCCATGATTCAAAATGTATAACAGTGTACCTTACTTTACTATGCTCTTGCTGGTAAGCTTGTTCTGTGCATGTTCAGTTTATAACAAAGTCACTGTTTTACCCTTTGGAAAGTCTTTTTTGTTTGGAAAAATCTGTATTTCAGACCCATTCCTACCAAATAAATGAAAGTGGATGGGGCTAACCATTTTCTTTCAAAATAAACATGACTGGTCATTTCAGTTTATTTGGTGTGTTTTAAATATGGGGACATTCAAGGTTGCTTGTTTCTGCTGAATTAGTTTTATGTTTATAAAATCATAACTTGAAAACCTTTTGCCGAAACTTCCCCACCTTTGGCACAGAGCGACAGCAATCACCTGCCACCTCCGTGTCAAATACAGGATCCTCCTGAAGTCTACTTTCAAAGTTAAAAATTCTGGTTTGCTTTAGGATGCTCCCATTTTCAGAATTGCCTTGTAGAATGTGAAGTTGCTCTGCTCCATAATTAACACCACTCTACTCTTGTGCAGTGATAAACCCGTACAAGTAATTAGACCAAGCAATTTATCTGTGAAACTTGCAACTCAAAAGATTAATTGTGCGTTCAGGACTCTTTTGAGGTGAAAAAGAACTATGAGGTGTGTTCTTAGAATAGCTAATGCACCTTATATTTTAAACAGCTTTTCTTTATCTTTTCCGATTCTGTTTTTCCACTATATTTCTGTTACATAGTTACTATACTTCTCTTTTTACTCGACACTAATTTGATCAGAATCTTGGCATTCACTTTAGCCCAATGATTGGTCTATAACTTAAGGAAGGAGTAGAGCCTCTGCAGGAAGACACACTTGAGAAGAAGAAATATGATCACTAAATACCCAAGGCCGGCACGTCCATTAAGGTGAACTAGGCAGTTGCCTAGGCATCAAAATGGAGAGGGGGCGCTGGCCAGCCTGCTGCCCCCCGCCACCCCCGCCGTCCACCCGTCACCGTCTGTGCCCATCGCCGCCCACCCCCGTGCCTGTCACTGTCCACCCCACACCCATCGCCTCTCCTGTCATCCACTGCCCCTTGCCGCCTGGCCAACCACTGCCACTCCCCCACCTGGCCCCCCAATGCCACCACCGCTGCCCCACTGCCCCGCCACCCCGCCCCTCGCCTAGGGCGCAAAAAAAAAACCCTAGCGCCGGCCCTGTATGGACCAATCATGGTTTGCCTATAATAGCCACTGCTAGTTATTTGAACTGGAAGCTCAGGTCCCATCAGTGTCTGCATGTGGCTTCTGGAGTATTTGAAAATGCTGATGATAACTATTGATGTCTTTCTCTCTTTAAGCAATTTCCAGCAATAAAACTAGGTGTTATAGAAATTAACAGTATAATAGGAAGGAAACATTCCAGATGCAACTGTTTTAACAGGGTTTTTTCCCAAAACATCCAGCCTCTGCTGAAGAACCTCCACAGAAGGAGACTCCACCACCCTCCATGCAGCATATTTTACTGCTGAACAGCTCTAACCATCAGGAAGTTCTTCCTAATGTTCAAATGGAATCTCTTTTCCTGTAGTTTGAAACCATTGCTCTGAGTCCTAGTCTCTGAAGCCATGGTAAACAAGCCAGCTCCCTCTTCGACATGACACCCTTTCACATATTTAAACATGGCTATCATATCCCCTCTCAACCTTCTTTTTGTAAGTCTTAAACATTCACAGATCCCTACGCTGCTCCTTGCAAGACATATGTTCCAGACCTTTAACCATCCTGGTCCCCCTCCAGGACATTTATTATTATTCTGGGAAGTTTGTGAAAGTTCTGACAGGATTGTTACCCAAGTACAGAAGGTGATACCCCGACAACCTGAGGAACTTTATTAATTTCTTATTGCTAGTTTTAATAAATTGTTTGTAAAAAAAGAGGTTTGTAAGCTGCCCTGGGAGCTATCTTTCAGTGGAAAGGTGGGTACAAATGTAAATAACAACAACAGTAACAATAACAATAACAATAACAAAACAACACCAGTGACGATGATGACAATGACAACAAGAGCAGGCACATTGATTTTGTGTGGCAAACACTTGTAAAACTTTCTGCCTGGAAGCATTTTCTTCTAAGGACAGCTGTTAGAATCTGAACATTATTTAGAGGTTACCAGCTCTTCCCACATTTACTCTATAATTCTAGCATCATTATGACCAAAATCCTGTTGCATAATTACACTGACTGAAGGAAAATGGCATATTCTGAAATTATGGCAATTGATACTTAAAGAAATCAATGAAATAAGCAATTTAAATTCACCTAAATGCCATAAAAGAGTGCTCTTATGAATACTGGACAAAGCGGCAGGTAACTGGAAACTGGAGAATTAATTCCCATTCTGTTAGCAGTGCTAAAATGGATTATTATTGCTAGGAACTGGGGAATGGGTCCTAATGTTTTGTTATAGGGAAGTATGGGATAGAGCAATTCATGATAAATTTAATGATAAACTGTGATATAAGAGTTAAGAGGGGATAACTGGAAGGGATGTGTTTGTAGACTCACGGTGGGGGTATTGATTTTTTTTATTAACAAAGGGGAAGGGACAAAGCTCACGTCAAGTATCTGAAAGGGGAAGGGGCCTCCCTAAGGGTACATGGTATAGGTGGGAGGACTTTCTGCTCAATGGGAACTCCAAAGGAAACTGGTCAATGGATATAGCTCTTGATAGTTTTTCCAAAATTTCCCTGGCTGCTATCACTTGCCCAGCACCATCAAATAGGACTTGCCTAAAGGAGAGTTTAGGAAAAGGTTAATATTTTACATCCACACCCACAAAATTATTCAGATACCCTGGACCATCAGAAAGACAAACAAATGGCTCCTAGATCAAATCAAGCCTGAGATGTTTCTATAGGTCAAGGTGGTAAAAATGAAGCTGTCCAACTTTGGACACATCATGGGAAGATAGGGTTCTCTTTAAAAGACAATTATGCTAAGAAAGTTTGAAGGCAGCAGGAAAAGATAAAGACCAAGTGTGAGATGGAGGGGGACGCCCTAAAACAAGCTGCAGGCTTGAGTTTGGAGGTGTTGACACAAGATGTCTTGGGCTGCTATCTCACCTGGGAAAGATCCTGATCTTCAGGATCCTCTTCCTTTTCCTCTTCCTCCCATCACATGACTGAAGATGTGGGATAGCAGTTCCCATGTACAAAGGATTTTTTTAAGCGCAGTTCAGCTCCATGGCCAGGAGGTGGCACTAGGATAAAAAAGGACCAGCTGACTGGCGCTAGGGGTGAGGGAAGTTTAAAAAAAGCTGACAATCGGCCAGCTGCCTGGGCTAGGAGGGTGGGGAAAAATCTTTAAAAAATTAAAAATAGCACCAGACCAGCCAGAGGACCAGCTGACTGGCGCTAGGGGTGGGGGGAAGTGACGAAAAAACCAGCACCCGATTGACCCTAGGAATAGCCGGTCTCACTATGAGGGGAAAAAAAGAGAAGAAAACTGGATCATCTGTGTGGTCCTATGACATCTGCCTCATTAAAAGGCTGATTTTTTAAGCGAGGCAAAAAATTCCCTACCTCTCCGGTAAGTCTTGGAAACCTCGCTTAAGGGGGCATTACTGGGTTTTCTCCCCCCCACAAAAGGCCTGGTAGCTGTGGGGACGGCATTTTTGAACACAGTTTATCTACAAATTTAATCTGCATTTAAAGGGATGTGGGAGAGGGGCCCTTGAGATCACTCATGTATAGGTTTGCCATAAGTTGGAAGCGACTTGACAGCACATAACAATGCAGAATATCCAACCACATAATCCAATAGCCCATCATCTGGAATACCTCACTGTATAGAGGAATGAAGGGAGTCCACCCACAGTACCTCTCTTTATACCAGAATGAAGGAATACCATATTTACATAAAGCAGCCTGGGGCTGGCTCATTGATGCTTGCTATGGCCTGTACTATTCTCCAGAGTCTGCTAAATTAGTTCAGCATTGTGAAATGTGCCACGGATTTGTGATATCAAGCAACCCTAAATTGGGCTACTCCCAGAATAAAACATGACCATTTCCATGAAACATTTGCCCCTGTACTTTATCATAGAGCCACTATACCTGGGATGTTCATCTTGTTCTCCTCATCAGAGAAGACCCTTGCACTCATCATAATTTGTTTTAAACTGGGCAAATGTAGAAGAACAAATTAAGCCGTGGCAATTTTCAATTTACTGATATTAATCTGATGAACAAACTAATAAAAGAAAAAGGCTCTGGGCAACATATATACCTGTGGTAGAAATGATTTAATAGAGATAAGGAGATTACTCAGAGCCTTGTAAAGAGTTATGGGGAAATGGGTGAATGCAGTCAGATCATATCCCATGCTTACAGCATTTGTATGCGGGGCACATAACGGCTACCACCATAATTAAAATGTTGTATCAGGCTTGAAAGAAGAGTTGCAAGCAACTCCACTGAAAGAGTTTAGGGCTATGGATGACACTGGAGAACTCAGTGGTTAGAAATAGAGATGGGCACGACTTGAAAAAATTTTTTTTCGAGTTGTCGTTAGTCGGGCCGGTTCCGTTTCGGCTCGTTTCCGTTTTTCGCGAAAATTTTCAAAAATTAGTCGGTTCGTTTTTTTGTTTTTTCGTTGTCGTTAGTACTGGTTTGGGGAGGGGGTAGCGGGCTCCTGGAGGGAGCTGCAGGAGTCAGCCAGAGCCACAAGTGACGGACTGGCAGACTCTTTGCACCCGCTGTGTCTCACGTACTTGCATGTAGTGCAATGCAAGTAGATCTGGCTTAGGGTTAAGACGGCTTAGCGCAACGGCTAGGGTTAGGCTAGTTACGGGTGAGGTTACGGTGAGTATTGGGGTGCATCTGGGTGCCTCTCTGACCCACTTAGAAGGACAGTGTACTGGCGTATGGGTTAGGCTTAGGGTTCGGGTTTGGGCTACGATTAGTGGGCTGTTTATGCCCGATTGGCACATCCCAGAAGTCTCTGTGGTCAACCTGGCCAAGTGGCCATGCGATTGGTGGAAAATTTGCATGGTCTACTCCCATGGGAGAGCCCATCATTGCAAATGTGCAGGTGTAAAAAAAATATAAAATAAAATAAAATAAAATCAACGGAGACTTTTTTTTGCAAGAAAAACCCACTGCTGCTACTGTAAAAATTCAAGCATTTAAAATAGCTAATTTTCGCATGTTTCTGTGGTGCTTTGGTGGGGTTTTGGGCAACAATTTTCAAAAAAAAATATTGCGGTCGCCATTTTGGATCCCCCCCCCCCACCGCATGGCAAATGGATGCGCCCTCCCAGCCTGGTACAGTGAGCAAAACCTGGCCATGCGATTGGTGGAATGGCTCCAAAACTTTGCATGGTCCACTCCCATGGGCGAGCCCATCATTGCGAATGCGCAGGTGTAATAAAATAAAATAAAATAAAATAAAATAAAATCAACGGAGACTTTTTTTGCAAGAAAAACCCACTGCTGCTACTGTAAAAATTCAAGCATTTAAAATAGCTAATTTTCGCATGTTTCTGTGGTGCTTTGGTGGGGTTTTGGGCAACAATTTCAAAAAAAATATTGCGGTCGCCATTTTGGATCCCCCCCCCACCGCATGGCAAATGTATGTGCCCTCCCAGCCTGGTACAGTCAGCAAAACCTGGCCATGCGATTGGTGGAATGGCTCCAAAACTTTGCATGGTCCACTCCCATGGGCGAGCCCATCATTGCGAATGCGCAGGTGTAAAAAAATAAAATAAAATAAAATAAAATAAAATCAACGGAGACTTTTTTTGCAAGAAAAACCCACTGCTGCTACTGTAAAAATTCAAGCATTTAAAATAGCTAATTTTCGCATGTTTCTGTGGTGCTTTGATGGGGTTTTGGGCAACGATTTCAAAAAAAATATTGCGGTCGCCATTTTGGATCCCCCGCACTGCATGGCAAATGGATGCGCCCTCCCAGCCTGGTACCAGCAGCGCAGCAGTAGCAATAGCCAAGGAGAGGGGGGCGGGGAAACCCCCCCCCCAAATAAAACACCCTTCTGGCCTGGTAGGTGCCCTCAGACAGTTTTCGCCTACTTTTAGGGCCGGGAATCGGTTTTTTTTTAACTTTTAAAAACTTTTTTTCTGTGCCGCTTGGCATTGCGCGATGCAAGTAATGAGCACGACAAATCAGACCAAATTGTTCGTTCGTCGGTTCGAGCTCGAAGTCTGGGGCAGTGATTCCCGTTACCGTTTCCGTAGAGTAACGGAAACGAGTAACGGAAACGGAAACGGGAATACCGCTAAGTCGTGCCCATCTCTAGTTAGAAACCTTATTCAGGTGTTCAGTAAAAGGGTTAATAATCTTAACCCACTCACAGAAGGAGCAGCCCTGACCCTCTGTCCTGTCTTTCGGGGTTGGACACAAATTGGAAGGCAACCTCCATAAGTGTTGTTGTATCTCAACAGAGACTGGCTTGTAAGTTAGGTGGTTGCTTTTGAGCAGGTGAAGTTCGCTCTCAGGCAAAGATTGCTTTCTTGATACAACACTCCACACACGAGAGTGAGGATAATGGGGTCAAAGGCTTTAACGCAGTGGTTCTCACCCTGTGGGTCCCTAAATGTTCCTGGACTGCAACTCCCAGAAGCCCCCACCACTCGCTATGCTGGAAGGGATTTCTGGGAGTTGCAGTCCAAGAACATCTGGGGACCCACAGGTTGAGAACCACAGCTTTAATGGGACCCAAATATTTCATGCATCCAGCACTCTGTCAGATTTTTACTGGCATGGTGGAGAAACGGAGAGTATTGGCCATGCTTTCCTTGACTTTATATCTCTGATTATAGTAGACATACAGTACGTAGCTGTCTCTGTGCGTATTCCCCTCTGTTGTGGAAGAAAGTTATTAAAACCATCTCCAGCAGTACACCAGATTTTTAGTCTAGTCTGGGCCATTTATTTCAAGATGCGGAGGGCTTTGGATGTTAAAGATCTAGAGCCCCCATCCCACTCCATTATCCCCATGTTGATTCTTGCTCTTTCTCCCGTGCCCCTCTGCCCCCAGATATATGGGGGATGCAGATCTTTCTATAAGGAAATATTGGTGCAAATGAGGAAAAGCAGTGAAGAACATGGGGGAAATATCACCAAAGCAGATTGTTATTGGGCAAAATCCTATTTACACCGGCTACGGGGTGTAACATGGTGTAATACTGGTGGTGGCTCCAAGGCAGAAGTGCTATCCAATAAGCATTTCTCTTGGTACATCATGTAACAATCCCAATGGGAATCCCATGACCGATGGCACAATCAAATTGTACAATTTCTTGTAGTTAGGAGTAAGTATTGACACATTTAAGTGTGCAAGTTTATGCAGTATGCCTGCGTGAACAGGATTTTACCCATTATGTGCAATGGTTAAAGAAAATGTAAGTTAATATTTAGCTGTCACTTGAGATCAAAAGTAATAGCAGAGTCTATAATCCGATAAACATATGCTGGAAGTGTGGTTCTAGAGTAAATATAGTCCATATTTTCTGGACACATCTAAAAGTATAAGCTTTTAGATATCAGGAATGTATGAAAAAGCAAATGCACAAACTGTAGCATTTGACTTTCTTCCTGACCCATTGATACTACATTTTGAATAACCTAAGAGCATATGTGTTCCAGAATATTTTGAAACCATGACTTCTCTGTTGACATTAGTAGAGATGGGCATGAAATGAACAATTTTTCGTTTCCATTTTTGTTTTTTCGTTTCATTACGCAACGAAACGACAAACGAATTTTGTCTCTAAAATGAAACTAAACGAACAGAAACACCAGAAATTTTGTCGTCCGTTTCGTTTTTGTTATGGCAATACATTGAATTGCTTTAAATGCTAAAAAAAATCACAAAAAATGAAATTAATGGTAATGAAACGGTAATGAAACGAACGAAAATGAAAACAATTTTTTTGCAAAAATTCATGAAAAACGGAAATGAACCAAAACGGACCCCCCAAACGACAAACGACAAACGAAACACCATTTTTTTGATTCGTGCCCATCTCTAGACAGTAGCATAGATGGCAATTAGTTATAGATGAAAAAAAAAAGTTAATTCAGCTACAAATTGATGCCCAGGACTCCAGTATTTTGAAATATAGTTGTTATGATCAAACAGCCTATTATAAGAAGAGTTACAGAAGAAAGGTTAATGGATGGTAACTATAGATGAATTAAGTCTCTTCATCTTGCAACGGAACGAAAAATTAAAGATGTGCTTTAAACTTATACACATTGGGAAAAGATTTAATACTACAGTAGCTTGGTTGGAATGGAATGTTCCATTTACCCTTTGTTGTTGTTGTTGTTGTTGTTGTTGTTGTTGTTGTTGTTGTTGTTGTTGTTGTTGTTGTTGTTGTTGTTGTTGTTGTTGTTGTTGTTGTTGTTTGTTGTTGTTGTTGTTTCTTGCAATAAAAAGGGTTTGTAAGCCATTTTGATTTATGCCCATAAGCTTATCAAGATCTTGATATACAGATGAAATGCTCTCATTACTATAGGAATCCTGGGAACAACCTGATTATGGTGTTCTGAAAAACAGCAGAAATTTCTCACATACATGCCTTGCAGTAATCAAGCCTACATTAAAATAAGGGTAGAGTTGCCCTTTCAGGTAGAAGCCTGCTAACTTTTCAAGTAAATGCCACAAATGATTGTAAATAAACATACAAAGTCAACATTTTGATAAAGAGCAGGCTTCTTCAGTGGGTGCTCTCAGGGTGTGGTCATGCAAGCAATAAAACCTGGATTTGCAACAGGATTAGCAGGTTTAAAATTGATTTGAAAAATCATGACTACTTGATGCAAAGCCAACCCTGCACTTACTTGGCCATCCATCATACTACTATTTTGAATAGGGTGGAGGCTTTATACTTTGAAATGATGGTGAAGTTTATTTATTTTGCAGCATTTCAGCATGTGTGAATGCCTCAGTCATCATAAAAATGGTCAATCATAAGTTTCGGACCTCAAGGGGCCTACAATTTGATTTTTAAAAAATAATTGGAAATAAGCATTCTATCACTTAAGCACCAAAACCTGAAACCCCGACAGCCATACTTCCTTTTATTGTGCCTGTACACTCCTTAAATTTTGATATACTTGTTGCTCTGTCTCCTGTTCTCAATAGTGTGTACTTCCATGATAACTGAAAACAATTAAATGGTGACAAAAAGTGCTAGAATCCAAACCGGCAAAAAAAGGCCTTCAAGGATTGATGAGGCACTGGGATTCGTGGCTATACAAACCATGTGATCTGGTGCTAATATTTACTTGCTGGTAAGTGACACAATTTAAATGAAACAAAAGTGAAATGGATTAGTAGTCAGTGAACTTGCAATGAGGAAGGTCCATACTGCCCGTAACACTTCCTAATGAGCATCTTTTGAAACTACCTCTACACAAAGGACTTGAGCCACAGTACCATGCAATGAAACAGTACCCCCCCCCAAACCCCATCTCTGCCAGATGTCCTAAAATTACACCAAAGTCTGTGGTATCAAAAAACATAGAAAAGGCCATCAGAGCCATGAGAGAAATTCTCACAATTTTAAAGTGCTAGTCCAAGTCATCCACACAGTAACCAAAGCTGCCCCAACACCACACAAAATAGGAACAATTTATTCATTTGTGGTAATTCGCCACAAACAAATGGAGCCAGGCAATAGGTTCTTTGAGATGACATCTGGAGGCAAGGGGTGGCCTTCATGATGTCACAAGCGTAGCTCTTTGTGATCTCACAGGGATTATCAGACATAGGTGGGTAGAAAGCCAGAATTACTTTGGCATCTACTTGCTGGGAAAATGAGCATGAGGTGAATGAGCCAGAAGGTGGGGAAGACCCAGATAATCAGGAAAAAGGGCACCCCCGGGGCCTGAAAACCCTTTCCTCATTTGGGCAGCTAGGCAGGCAGCAGAATACACCCAGCAGCCACAGCTGCCATTCCTGGGTTTGCATCTCTTAGATTTAAAGGCAGCTGACCAGCACAAATGAAACTTACTCTCTTGCACTTCTCTTCGTGGGTCTGTCTGCAATCCAAATCCTTGAGTTTTTAAGTTCTGACTCCTCCACCCCTTCTCGCTCTTGCCTTTTGCTCATGTTTGCCATCCATTTTCTGTTTTGTTTAGGAATGCTTACAAACTAGCCCAGTACATGGGTCATAAATCACAGCATGTGAGATATCACCAAATACCTAAGAGTCTTAGAGCCAATGAAGATTTAGTATGTTTTACTTGTGTAATTAATTAGCATTTCATCGGGTTGTTTCATTTCCCCCCCCATAGGTCTGATGAAGTGGACTTGTTCACCAAAGTCCACATTGAAATATAATTGTTAGTGTTTAAGGTGCCAGACACCTGTTTTTTGTCTCATTTGTTTCTTTGGATTTTGCCTGATATGCTTGCACAGTACAACACAGCGACCTCTTCTAAACCCGTGGGAAATGGATCAAATTCTTTAGACTTCAGCCTTTATTTTAAGATTTGAAAACTGTAATCACTCCACTTCCAGCCCTTACTAAATCACCCTGATGCCCCTCTGTATTGATTTTCTTGCCCCCCCCCCATTGATCTACATTCCCCAGGCATCAACTGGCTGCTCCCCAGCTAATCTCTTCTTTTTGTTCTACCCACCACCCTTCTCGCTGTCTGAGTCCCTCATGGTCCAGGTCTATCTCCCTGTCTCTTTTGTCTCCTCTTCCTTGCAGCTTGGTTTGCCTCAGCTGAACTCTCCCCATGCCTTCAACCTTTGGCACTCTGCCTGGCCCTGGCCCTGCATTAAGTCAAGAAGCAGCAACAGTTGTGTTTGTTTAGTGTAGGTATACCAAAATGCTAGTAGAGAGGTGAGGAGACTGCAGACGTTATTGGTGGCATCATGTACTGGGGTTGTATCATTTGTAGCAAGACAAGGAGAAGAGAAGCATCATTCCAGGGAGTGCACTTTTACTCTATGTTGTAGAAACATGTACATACTGGATTCTGTGATCTTACACAAAAGACCATCCTCTCTCTCTCTCTCTCTCTCTCTCTCTCTCTTTCTCTCTCTCTCTCTCTCTCTCTCTCTCTCTCTGTGTGTGTGTGTGTGTGTGTGTGTGTGTGTGTGTGTGTGTGTGTTGTGTTACAGTTTTGACCAACCCGTCGTGACCCCATGTCCATGGAGTTTTCTTGGCAGGAATACTGGAGTGGCTTGCCAGTTCCTACTCCAGGTGCCTACAGCACCTGGTATCCCCTGGGGGGTCGCCCATCCAAGTACTAGCCAAGCCTGACCCTGCTTTGCATCCAGAATCAGGAAGAAGCAGTTTCTTACTCTTTTTTTCTTCAACTCACCCTTGATTCAAGCCAGCCTCTCATGGGCTCTTCAACTGTATTCAAAAAGGCAGAAGTCATGTCTTTTCAGATTTCTTCTTGTAATAATTGGGGTCAGAGGAGCATCCACCCATGACATGTTTTGACTGTAAGTCTCAAATGATGGTTGCATTCACCATGTGAATGCAATCATCATTTCTTTTACTAACTTTGCTGTACATTAACTGGGGGAGGGGGGAGGACATCCTAGGAATGTATATTCATATGGATTTGGGTGGCTGGAGGACTGCTATTACTGCCTTTGGCCTCTTGGTTTTTGTTGTGGAACACTGGATATTCTGACCCTAGATTGAAAGCAATACAGCTCTTCCTGAGTAGCAGATTCTTTCTCTCTTCCTGTCATGGAGTCATGTTTTAGCTACTGGAAGATTGTTTAGCTCTGGGCTTGACACAGTTGCTGCCTCCCAGATATTGTCAGGCAATGACTCCCAGTGCTCCTATCCATTAGCTGTCCACTTAATTACTGCTAGGACTTACAGATACCAGCCCTTTATCCAGCCCTGTAATATCAATGGAATCTTTGGTAAGATCTGATTGGTGAAGTAAAGGCAACAATATACCTTGTAGTCCTTTTCTCAGTGCTGGCCTCACCGCCAACGCCAACGTTGTTCATTCACTCTTCATTCACGTAACTTTTGTCTTCTACAATTTGTGCATCCGTATAAATAGTTGCATGTAGGAGCCTTTGAGTCAGCTCTTCACTTCGATTCTACGCCACCACCTATAAATTATGCATTAGATCCCCTGACAACGCAGGTAACATTTTTACTGAAACAGGTTATTCCCCCCCCCCCCCATCTTGTTACCATTGCATTTATGGCATCCGAAGATAATGACATTGGTTTGAGACACAAATTACTGCTCTGTTCTCCTGTGTTGTAAATTGCCAGGGGATGGCTTCATTTTTAAATGTTGCTTTCAACTAAATGAGATAATTAATGTGGGGAGGAAAAGACCACATAGAAGCGCCCTTCTGCCTTGATGTCTGCCAGAGAAAGTTCAAGGTGATGGGAGGAATGAGGTCTCTGCATTTTCAGGCCCTGGGATGGTAGGCAAGGGAGCATTTTCCCCCTAGTGCTTATAGTGGGAGGTGGTGTGGTAATGTGGGTTGTGACCCTATTTAATAAAAGACTGAGAAAGAAAAGGCTTTGATGGGGGGGGGCGGATGGCTGAGGAGACAGCGTTCACCCTGGGCCTGGAGGAGGTTTACTTGAGATGAAAGTGTTCTTCTCTCCTTACCCCTGTCAGCACTTTTTAATGTCAGCTCTGAGGGATTGTCAGCCCTCCTGGCAGGTATCTGTCTCAGCTTTCCCAGGCCTTTAGCGTGGAGAACTCCATAACTTGCACACGATGGCACACTTCGTCCTGTGTCTTCTTTAGATGCACACTTGCATCTGGATGTTCAACTGCTATATGTTATTCAAAAGGCTTCATTTATACAGTAGGGTTGAGGGACCACCCTGTCCCATGGAGGCAATCTGGGTGTTGGAAGCAAAAGAACTGCTCTTGCAAACTGTAGAACTGTTGAAATTCTTACTGAGATCAGAGCGAGACTGATCTACCAACTTGAACCGTCATCTCTTCTTTATCTATGCAGAATGTCCACTTGTTTCCAATTACATGATCATTTACAGACCACAGATTATCGACTGAGAAAGGCTAAATCCTTCTTCATTTCATTAATGTGTTACTGGATGGACACTTCCATGATAAAACACCACAGTGCATTTCTCCAAAGGAAGAAAGAATTTAAAAATGGTGTGTAGGGAATGGTATTTTTTAAAAAAGGTTGTGGTGTACTATGTACCACATACCGGAAGCCACAAGAGTGAAACTTTAATCCCACTTTCCAGATATGGTCCACATAATAATCCCAGACACGTGGGAGAATCACATTTTGATAGGCTATCATCACTTTTACGGAAAGCAAGAAGATTCAGAGAACAAAAGGATATACAAGGCTCTTATAAGTTGAGCATTTGTTCAACTTTCCTTGTATCCAAGATATAGGTATTGTGCCCCTTGTATCCAAGATATAGGTATTGTGCCATGGGACACAAGTGTCAACAAAGTCACAGCAGGACAAACCCCCATTGCTTTCTGGGTTCTTCTTCTTCTGGGTTCTTCATCTGCTGTTTGATGTCCCCCTCACCCCAGTTTGCTCTGATGTGCTCTGGAATACACTCATAGTGATGTGTGCTTATCCATGCATTTTGTGAATGTGTGCCATTTGATGACATTTCCTTATGGGTGTTTTTCTGCAGGTCAGTCTTCACACCTCCCTCCCTTACTCCTGCTAATACACATCACCTCCTCCTTCATCATCACCATTATTTTAAATGCAATCTGTTTTGTACTAAAATGGAAAAAAACAAAAAAAAAACCCCAACAACCCCAAAACCAATTACCTCATGAGGTGCCTCATATTTTTGTGACAACTACGATGGCTCCCTTCTGATGGGTAACTCTGTTACCTGAATGTGTGGGGAAAACCATCCACTCACCCAGGGATCAGCTGATGTCAATTACAAGTGGACTGACAAATACTAACTTTGAAACAAGTACAAGAAAAGGTTGTGTGGCCTGGCCCTGTGGGTATATACGTGTGTGTGCGCGCGCCTGTACCTCTACTCACACATTCTCTGCCTCTTGCCTGAATGAAAAGATGGCCGGCTTATATGACATCCAATATTTCCAGAGAGGGTGATAATAATACCTCTCTCCCTCTCACAGGTGTGTGTCATTATGAGGGGGAAAAAAGCTCTTCTGAAGGAATAACCTATCATGCAACTGATACATTTGATCACTGTTGCAGAGGCTATGATTAAGATTTCAAAAAGGACCACAGGAAATTGGGTCTCTTTTTTCAGTGAGGGATGTGTGTGGCTGTCCTAGCCCTGGGCTCAGGGCATCAGCTACTCCAAGTGGGATCTGATGTCAAGGGTGTTCTATTCTGCTTTGTGGGTGCACGTGGGCCTGGTTGGTTGATAGAATACCTCTGCAGGTTTCTATGGTGTCAGTAACGTGGTTGGGTTTACTCTGGAGTCCTTCAATGGTTTCTTAAATTATTTTGTGTTTACTTCAGAAACGTACTGAGATTAAAGAGCACCAGCCTAATTGCCTCCTCCTTACCTTGTACAAGAGATAACACAAAATGGCACAAATTACTTAAGGACTGGGAAGAAGAGCAAATAGCCACTATTTCCCACAGCGTCACACACTATTGGCCCAGGGTTGTTATTTCCAGCCCACACATTAAGGTTTTTCAAATGCAGAGATCTGCATTTGAAAAATGCATTAGAGAACTATTCAAGATAATATCATTGTTTCTATTGTATTAAATACAATGGTGGCTTAAACAAAAATTTGACAACGTGACATGTTCCTGTTCAGGGTTCTAGCCAGCCGGACAAATCCTTCTCCAGTATACATATTCCATCCCACTCAGTCCCCTCCGCCGACGACCCCCCCCCCCCTAAGTCAGAGGAGTAGTTATTTATGGTTCTCACCTCCTTAAGGGGTTAAGTTATCAATTTGCTTGCATGCTTTTGTTCAACTTTTATTTTTGTGCTTTGCAAACCTTGAGATTGCTCTAAGCATACCACTGATATATACAGGTCACTAGCACCTAAACATTTATACTAGGAGTGGGGTGGCAGTATTCCAGTTTTTCCAAATCAGAAGATCTTAATTTTTATATTATGCAAATTATAATCAAGTAGCCTATTTTCTGTGTTATATAAATACGCAGAATATAGGCCAAAATCTCGTTGCTTATCCTGTTGTAAACTGCATTAGAGTAGGTATGTATGAGTATGTCTTAAATGTATGTCTTAATAAATGTTATGGGTTGTATACTGTCCCTCATTATTGTAAGCCGCCTTGGGTCCTTTTCCAAGGAGAAAGGCAGGGTAAAAATATTCAAAATAAATAAATAAATAAATTTGTAAAACCAGCTCCAAAAGCACATTGTGAGTGGTTCTGTTTTTCGTGTCAGCTTCTTCATTGCCTAGTTTTTTATAGCTGCACATTGAAGTCATATGATAGTATGGAACACCTTGGTTGTGGTTTCCAACAACACATTCTTACAACTGTGTTTTTAGTTCTTTCATAGCTGTACTTTTCTTCTGATTTCTTGGCTGTGGTCCCCATTTAGAATGACGACTGAATCTGAGGTGTAGAAAATTCTTAGATTAAGCCTTGGAGAATTGGTACAATATTCTTAAAAATATTGTAATGACAATAAAAGAATAAAGTTAAATTCAAAAAGTTATGGTTGGAGGACTAAGATTGGAGGATTAAGCCTTCCTAATATAAAAACATAGAATTATGTGGTTTACCAAATGAAACACTTGGCGTACATTATATTGTATCCAAATAATATTCTATTGTTAAACTTGGAACCGTGTAAGATAAAGGGGGACATTCAAAATATTATTTAATTTAAAAATGAAAGTAAAATAAAAATAGAAAACCTTTTAAAAATATGTTACAGATTTGGAATAAGTATAGATTAAATCTCATGATTTCCCCCCATATACTTGACTGTAGAGCTATAGAATTTTCTAGAAAATGTGAAAGTAAGCTTGAAAAATAGATTAAAAGAAAATAAGAATTAGAAGATGAAAAGAATGAAAAGAGAAAATGAATAGAAGAGAATAAACTTAAATGAAGAAAGATTATCCTGCTTTCATTTGACTCAGCTGGAAGTTTGGACACAAGAATATGTGAAAAATAATGGTAAATGCAGAGAGATGACAGCATTTGAAAAGTTAGTAATACAGACAGACAAAAGCAAGATGATAAACCTGAATGAAAGGGAAGATTAATATAATGTACGAGTATACTGTTGATTAAGGAGGATCAAACAAAAGGCTCTAAAATGTTATGAGAAACAGATTTGGGGGAAGAAATAAAAGAGGAAGTATGGAGGAATATGTAGGGTAAGAGAAAACTATTGTAAAATAGTTTGGAGGTAACATTTAACATCAGTAAAATTATATCATGTGGATAACAAATATTCCAAACTATGTTGGACATCTAATCTGGTTATAGTCATGTATATGCATATGTGATGGGAATGTGTAATGGAGTTGAAATTTTGGAATCTGCTTTTTTAAGGAGATACATTATCGGGTCTAAATATGCCTGCCCTATAGTTGCATTACTATCTTTTCTTCATGATGTAGAACTGAAGGGTCAAAGAAAGAATTAATTTCAATTTATTAATAGCAGCAAGATTAATGATGGCAAAAAGGGAAAGTGTAATATAGTTTTCAAATAACTGAGTGGTTTAATGTGATTTCAAATATATCAATTAATAAGTTAACATGTGACATTAAGTTTAAAAAAGGATTGCTGAATAAGAATATATTTAATGATACAGTATATGTAGATATTTTAGAGTTTGCATTAATAAAAGGGGAAGGACAATTTCCTACACAAGAAACATGACAATTTTGGAAGGAATAGGGGATCAATGAATAATAGATATGGGCACGAAATGAATTTTTTTGTTTTGTTATTTGTTATTTGTTTCATTATGTAACAAAACGAATAATGACCCTAGGAGTAAAATAGAAACGATACAAAACGAATGGCCATTTTTTCGGTTCATGCCCATCTCTAATGAATAATATTGGAAGTAACTATATTGATTCAACTGATGGGATGCACTACATTTTCTTTTTTGGGGGGTTATGTTGTTTGTTATATTTTGTTTCATTTCATTTTGTATCTTACGCATTAAATTTTTAAAATTGTACAAAAAAAGATTTTTTTTGTGATTGCAATTTCTTCATTGTTGGCAGCATAGTTACTGAATTCTATAGTGATGATTTTTTTCCTTTTCCATGTTAAGATGTAGTCCTGCTGCTACACTTTCTCTTGATAAGTGCAAAAACACTTTGATTATCAAAGGTTCAATAAGTAATTGTTTCAAATCTTTGCTGTTTTCTTCAAGTAAATATGCATCACTTGCATATTTTCATCTAAGAATGCTTCCTCTTTCAGTCCTCCTTCATGTCAATCTAATCCATCTTCTTAATATGACATGTTGTGTCTGTTAGTTGGACAGATGGGAAAATAAAATGCATCTTTGTCTGACATCTTCACCATTTTGAAACCATTCGGTTCCCCTGCAGTCTGTCCTAACAGTTGCCTCTTGTCCCAACAATCATCAGGATAAATGTTCTGCCATATTCTCCCCTCTTTTTTTAGAACAATACGTAGCTTTTCCTAATCCACTCCATGAAAGGATGAACTATGGTCCATAAAGCACTAATTAATAGCAAGCTCTGTTATCAAGATGATTTCCACTTGCGGTTAGAAGACATCATTTATGTGTGACGTATGTATATTCCAGTTTTTGGACTGCACGTTCCAGAACTGTCAGTTTGGATATATCTAGAGCAAAACGTATCTAGAGTTTCACATGTCACAAGAACAGTTTCCCAATTACTTTTTTTCTCTCAGTTACTTTATGCTTAAAACAAAGTTAAAGGAGATGTAGCCATGATCAGGAGGAGCAACAGCCTCACTCACTCCCCTCTGCAAAAGAACAACATAAGTTGTCTCTGCTAGATATATATCTTGTACTTCTCATGGATGTGTAATCAGTTAGGAGGGGACATAAAACTCAGGTTTCAGATGATTGCTAATTACATGGAACAATCCATTATCCTGGCAATCTGTCATGAAACCCTCCAGTTGGACCAAAGAGGATATGGCCATTGCTTACTGCCACACAAAATGAGTTACCTGGATGACTAGAATCTGATTCCTGGCTTTAGGAGAACATGGCTTCCGTTATAGATAAGCTTTCATTTTTGGTTATCTTCTTTTTCTGGTGTCCTGGGATTATTGTTTTCCAGCAAGGCTTGTCTTCTCTCAATGTGCCCAAATTGCAAAAGGCTCGGTTCAGTCTTTTTTTTTTTTGCTTATAGAAATAATTCAGGCTTGACTTGATCTGACTCAGAATTATTTGTTTTTCTAGTGGCCCAGGGTATCTGTTACAACGCTCCTCCAACACTATACTGGAAATAAATCAGCTTCCACACACCCTCCACCCCTTGGCTTTTTTGAACTGTTAGACAAAGACCCATCTGATGGGCTGCTGTCCCCTTACCTAGGGGCAATTATTGGTGGTCAGCTGACCCAGGGGTCAGCCGCTGCCAATCTCGCCCCCTGTGCTGGCAATGCCCGATTGGCCAGCCTGGCAGCTGGCCGATGTGTCTTTGTCAGGCGAGTGGACAAAGAAGCCCCTCCCAGGACAAGCCTGGTCAAAGCCCCCTAGTCTTAATCTTTTTCTGATGCAGAGTCAGTCTTGGTTTTGAGTCCTTTTTGAAGTTTTTGGCACAGGAAGAAGTCCAACTTTGGAATTGATGGCTTAACTGCTGTATTGCATTATAATTATATGATGATGTAGTGAACTGTAATATAAGGAGTAGGATTACAGCAGAGTAATTATCCATAATATTTCAGTGCTACCCTGTTTCAGTGGCCACTCTCTGAGTAAAGACTTGGGACAATTGCATATACTTTATACAGGCAGCTTTTCTCTTCTTAAACTCTCATGGTACCAGTGAATGTTTGCAGTTTTGGGCATATATTGACATTTGGGGTCAACATGACCAGTCCTGGTAAGAAATGCTCTCTAGTCTCCACCTAACACTGGGTGAAAATAAAATTAAAAAAAAAACCATTCAAAATAGGTTGTGTGTAGAGATGGGCACGAATAAAAAAATGGCGTTTCGTTTGTCCTTTGTCGTTTGGGGGGGTCTGTTTCAGTTCGTTTCCATTTTCGTGAATTTTTGCAAAAAATCATTTTCGTTTTCATTCGTTTCGTTACCATTAATTTCAATTTTTTGTGAATTTTTTTAGCATTTAAAGCAGTTCAATGTATTGCCGTAACGAAAACGAAACGGACGACAAAATTTCTGGTGTTTCGTTTGTCCTTTGTCGTTTGGGGGTCCGTTTTGGTTCGTTTCCGTTTTTCGTGAATTTTTGCAAAAAATTCATTTTCGTTTTCATTCATTTCGTTACCATTAATTTCAAATTTTTGTGAATTTTTTTAGCATTTAAAGCAGTTCAATGTATTGCCGTAATGAAAACGAAACGGACGACAAAATTTCTGGTGTTTCTGTTCATTTTGTTTCATTTTAGAGACAAAATTCATTTGTCATTTCATTGCGTAGCGAAACGAAAAAATGAAAACGGAAAAGAAAAATTGTTCGTTTCGTGCCCATCTCTAGTTGTGTGTGCATTTCCTGGTGGGGGGGAGGCATGCTAGTTTCTGTAGTAATAATTCTGTTCTTTACAATTCAATGGAAAGACTCAGGGCAGAAAATCTTAGGCTACAGCAATGGTGAAACTAACATATCAAAGGATGTCTCCTGTTACTGATTCCTCTGGGCCCAAGCGATGGGAAAAGCTTTTCCATCATACTGACTTCTCATACTAAACTCCTCTTGCAGTGAGTAAGAAGCTCCTGTTTTCCTTTTGTTTTGTTTTCCTTTGTTTATTACTACTTTGCACAACCCTGTTAACTTAACTATTCAAATGCAGCATGTTTGTTTTATCAATTGCTCGGACCCTTTTCATCCTTCCGTGCATGTATTTTCAAGTACACATTTCTAAAAATCCATCAAGGTCAGAAAGGGACAAAAAGGGTCCCCCCACTTCTCCCGTTTTATCTTGGGCACAGCATGCTGGAGGGATGCCAAGGTCAACCTAAGAGTTCAATGGCTGGGAATGGATTCGAATCTGGGGCTCCCCTGGCTCTTAGCCCAGTGCTTTAGCCATTGTGCCACGATTAGCTCTACTTAATCATTAAGAAGATGACATCTCCCCCCACTGACCCTTGAACATAAGCTTCTATTTAATAATGAAAGAGGACACTTAAACTCTAATCTCGGGGGGGGGGGCTCTTTCTGACTAAGAGCAGAATTCAATTTCAGGAAAATCCCTGTAGGCCTTATTTGCATGGTGTGAAGAAGTAAGGGCAGAAACACTGGACCACAAATACAGCAAAATGGGACTTAAAGTTCTAATTGTCAATAACTTACCTACAAGGATAGGTTTGGTTTTTGTGATGGAATCACCATGCACATCCACCTCGAACTATAAATTGCACAATCTCTTATTAGGTTATTTAGTTAGGGACAGCACTTTTATTGTATTTTACTGTGCAAATTTTGTACTGTTTGATTGTAATGATGACTTGGCATGTTGTGAACTTGCCAGAGAGTGTTCCTACTAATGGGGTACTCTACAAGTTGGAATAACAGCAGCAGCAGCAGCAGCATGATTCTAGAGCAGCATATTATGAATCATCTTGTCTGTTGTTTCACATTGTGCTCACTGGCATGGAGACCCACGGGAGGAGTGTCTTTTGTGCTAAAATACTACACAGCAAGGGAAGGCAACAAGTTCTTGCTCTCCCTAAGCCCTGGCCCTTATGCCATCCTCAGCAAATTTAACCCTTTCCAATCCACTGCAGTTTGGTCAAGAGAATCCTTCGGTCCTCAATCCCTGTTCCAAGAGAGATTCTTGCAGACTTAGGGCCGCGGTCTCACCAGCGTTTTCTGGGGCAAACTGCAGAGTAAAAGATTGTGTCCTAACTATGAAGGGAAGTAATTTGGTGCCCCAACTGACCATGCCCCTGGAAGCACACTTTCACCAACGTTTTTAAAACCACCGCTAGGGGGTGGTGAACCTTCCCTTAAAGATGTGCAGTTCTTTGCTACTCTAGCAAGGTGCACTCTAGCAAGGTGCAACCCCAGAAAATACACAGTAATTAGCTTGCTACACCTTTTCCTGCCACTTCCTGCAATGAAGACTTCGAAAATCGACTCAGAAAAAAGGGAAAAGATGAGCAGTAAGCAAGCAGAGATGGGCACAGAGCAGTAAAATACGACTCTGTCGACATGACACTAACTGCGCATCAAACACCACGTGACCGCCCCCAAAACACCTACGCATCAAATTAAGATGCACAGAAAACTTTAGTGAGACCACAGCCTTAGAGAATGGTGAAGGAGGAGCCATGCAACTGGTGCCTGGGAGTATTCTCTGGGGAACCCACAGCTTAAGTAGGTGTGACTAGATGGGATCTGGCCCACAGAATGCAGTAAGCATACATCTGCTCCTTATTCAAAATAATTCCCACAGAGTTCCATATGCTTCACTTCTGCATATCTCACAAAAGTGTCATTTCTGGTCACATGCACAGAGAAACCATTCCATGCAGGGCAGCCTTTGGGGCCCCTATCAGATGTTGGGACGACATGTCTGTTTCTGCTTCAAGGAGGCAACAAGCAGTATCTTTACACCAAGTGAGGAGGCCAGGGATGTGCCAGAGGAATCTTTTAATGTAGTGTCATGGATTTCATGAGGGTGTCAGCGCTGACTGTTATTTCCATTAACCAGGTTAGGCTGTACAGGAATTTCCCAGGACGTTGTGATCAAAGATGCAGAATTGTAAGCCCATAATATACAAAATGGAAATAATATTAGCTTTTTAAAAAAAAATCAACATTGTATATAGGAACTCTTTCGGTTTAGCAGACCCTGTGAGTTTGGATAATAGCAGTTATTTATGCCCCTTTTGCAGAGGGATAAAGCTTTGCTTTATGACCTGTGTTTTATCACTTCCAATGAGAGTCACCTGACACCATTAAAAGTCCTTTCAGTAAAGATAAAAAAGTGAAATCAATGTTTTTTTTTAAAAAAGTTTTAAAATGTTTGTGTTCTTGGGCTAAGATGACTCATATAAGCCGAAATCTGATTGATGATGAGGAAAGGCCATGCCACAATCACTTTTCACAGAACAAAGTTTGAGGCAAGCTGTACGCCGTCAAGACAGCCATTTAGCAGGAGCTGAATAGAAATCTGAGGAAAAAATCACAGCATTTCTGACTCAAAAGTGCCAGGGAGCTCTAAATTTCAAAAGCGAGACACATTGTCCAAGTTTGGGCTGGGAGAAAATCTAGGTGATGCAAGCCATCAGTTTCTGACGTAAGGAAGTGCCCATCGTAAATTATATGCAGTAGAGATGGGCACGAAATGAGCAATTTTTCGTTTTTGTTTTTGTTTTTTGTTTCGTTACGTAATGAAACGAAAAACGAATTTTGACTCCAAAATGAAATGAAACGAAACAAAACAACAGAAAATTTGTCGTGCGTTTTGTTTTCGTTGCGGCAAATACATTGAACTGTAATGAATGCTAATGAAACAGCAATTTTTCATTTTCGTTTTCGTTTTTTCATTTTGTTACATAACAAAACGAAAATGAATTTTTTTGCAAAAAATTCATGAAAAACAAAAACGAACCGAAACGGACCCCCTAAACGACAAACGACAAACGAAACACCATTTTTTTGAGTCGTGCCCATTTCTAATATGCAGGGTGAAGAGGAGAGGCAATGAGGATGGCAGAACTGAGCGTTTCTCACATTTTGCTGTTTGGCCACTGATGGCATAGCCTGTGACCCTCAGTGGATGGGCAGGTAGGTGATCAGCGGCACTTTACTTGCTCCCCGGGCACTGTGATGTCTGGCAGGAATACTGGAGTGGTTTGCCAGTTCCTCCAATCACTATAGGTCAGTCTTGTAGATGCAAGCCCATGTCTTCTGACACCTGTATGCATTTCGTGGCAGGCAAAATGTGCCCGGGTTATTTCATTTTAAGCCAATCTTTATCCAAAGAGCAGGAAATCAAGCCATTGGTTGAGACTCAATAGATGAGTTCCTTTTCCACCAGAAGCAGGCGGAGCAGACAATGTTTCCTGGTCCTTTTCTCAGGTTGAATTTCAGTTTGGAGAGGAATTTGGAGACCATATTATTATAGCAGCGGGCAGGATTAAAGGCACAGGGTAGGGTCAAAGCAAAGTAGTTGGGCAATAATGTCATTCTTACCTGTATGAATATTTCCCCATCCATCATACAAAGCGTAGCTCAGTTCTAAGCAGCTCTCTTCAGATACAACCCCCAATCCAACAGTTTAGCAGCTGAAAAGCACAGTTCAGTTCCATATAATACACAGCCTAGCTTTAAATAGTTTCCGGTCTCCAATCTCTGATCACAGGTATGAAAATATACTTGCCACTCAGGTGGGAAATTCCACAGGTTGCATCCAGTTTGGAGGTGGGAGGTTCCCCCTCTTTGGGGCATATGGAGGGGCTTGAACACCTACTCCCAGATCTAATTAAGCATGATATTGCACCACGCAAGAGGGCCTCTGAAAATAATATTGCTATGCAAGCTCCTAAAAGATTACATTTTCCTTCAGATGTCCAATTTGAAACCATACCTAACTTCAAAGGCCATTGTCTGTTATTTGAATAAAACAGTGGACCCTTGTATAACAAACAGCTTGTATAACATGAAATCTGTACAACATAAGAAATTCTGGAGATAGGGGAAATTTGCTTAACATAATCGCCTATGGGGAAAATCCATACAAGATAAAAATGGGATTACTCCATTTTCAATGCATTCCTATGGGAATTTGTATAAAGGAAAATTTTCTTAACATAATTTCATTTGGAATGAATTAATTCCTTTATACAAGGTACCACTGTACTTGAAAGTCAATTGGGAGCTAACGGTGCAACTCTTTTGAGAAAACTGGCTCCTGAATTCTGGATCCAAGGTAGTTTCTGAGTGATCTTCAAAGGCAGCCCTTTCCAGAGATTGCAATAACCTATGTGGGCCATATAACTAAGGTTTGTGCCATGTGTTATCAAGGTCCAAGGTGTGTCCTTGAGGAACACACCTTTTGGTGCATGACTGGGCCAAGGCACAGTCAAGATCTGGGCTTCTTGGGTAAAGGAGAAGTCCAGAAGAACACTCCTGTCACAAACAAGCCTTTTCAAAGGCAAGGCTATGCACTCCAACCAGATTAAGTTTCAGTTCCCAATACAGCTGTACTAACCATAAGCTGCCTCTGTGGCCTTCTCTTATGCCAGCCCATGCTTGGTGGCAACTGGTGAAACGGCCATGGATACTGCGAGTGAGAGTATTGCTCCGTTTTATGCTTTTTGGATCCCAACCCTCCCCTTTTTGCACACGGTGAATGGAATGCTGCGGGACTGCACTGAAATAACTTAAGAGACACCCCGGCATGGAGGGACTCCAGGATTCTGCATCTCGTCAGCAAAGCTTCTGCACTTGAACAACACAGATGGAAAATCAATACAGGCCTCCAGAGGGATATTCCATTTTTAAGCAGGAACCTCTGCACTATGCAAGAACGGGCACCCAGAGTCCCCTTGTTCCTGAAGCACAATATTGAAATTCTTTAAACCAGATTGGTTGTTTAAAGCAATCCTAGAGAGGCAGGAAGTGGGCCCTGCCCTGAAGAATCGAGTCCTGTGTCATGTTTCCGTGGGACATAAAACCCATCCTTGGTATCAACTCAGCTAGAAGGGCACCCTGAGCTCTGCGTTCAGAGTCGCCGTGTCAGCAGCTGCTTCAATTTATTCCAATTTGTCTGGCCCTCGCTGGCTTCCTTAGCTTCTTGCCGTCATTTCCCATCATGGGGACACGATAATTGTCTTTTGAAGAACCTTATTAATATGTGCATTTAGGAAAGGGCTGTAAATCACCAAGTGTTTCCAGTGGTAAAATTGGATAAATAAATTAAAAGAGGCACTAATGATCCAAACGGAGATTAGAAATAACTAACACAAAAGGTTGCTAAAGAACTGCTACTGATGTCACGCCAGATGAGGAGAATGGACGTTACTCAGAGGGGTCTCCTTGGGCTCTTTGCAGAGGTAGTGGTACAGAGCTTACCCAGGATTACCATATAAGGAAGTGGATAGTTGCTGTATTTGACTTCCTTTGCTTTGAAAGGATCTGTAAGGATAACAACCAATAACCACACAGAGGGCTGTGTTTTAAAAAATCCATTACAACTATATTCTACTAACTTTTCTTCAGTGTGTTCAAGATGACCTAACTTGGGGTTCCCACCATTTTATTCTTTCAACAGTCCTATGAAGAAGGTTGGGATTTAAGTTTCCTCTGGAGACAGGGAGTTTTGTGCTAAGGCAGGAGATTGATATTTTTACTTTTTTATGACTGAAATAAATAAATAAAGTCCTTTCTTCCCCGCCCCTTCTTTGTTCCCCACATGTGGTATAGAGGTTCAGCAGCCAACTCCCCACAACCAGCCATACCCACTTCTGCACCTGTGGGGAAAGCACACTGGTTGGTGTAAGGCAGGCATGCCCAAAGTTAGGCCCGGGGGCCAAATGCGGCCCGTTTTCAAATTCTGAGTGGCCCACAGCCTCTTCTCCCCATGGGCTCAGCCTGTCATTAATCCAAACCATCTGGCCCCTCCCCATACAGGATGGAGGTGTCAGCTTGCAGTTTTATGGTTTACCTGCCCTCCCTGCCTCTGTCCACCCCCCCCCCCAGCCTCCTCTCCAGCCTACCCACCCCCGGATCCATTGCTGCAGCATCCTCCCCGCCTCCTTGCATGTTATAGAGACTTGTCCAAAGTCCAGCGTGGGGGTCAAATGTGGCTGAATGGTCGGCCCCCTCACATTTTCACCTTGCCAAATCTGGCCCTCCTTGCAAAAAGTTTGGACACCCCTGGTGTAAGGGTAGGATTCCACTAGCTCTCTGGCCACTGTCTGAACTCAAAACTGTATTACTCTTTTCCCTTTCCCAGCTCCTCGGGTTGCTCATTTGAACGTCCCTCCTGCCAGTCTTGATTAAGGGGAGTTCATCTGCTTTCTGAGAAAAATAAACACAGCCTGTTTGTCTGGCTGCCTTTCAGTCTCTTTGCTGAAGCATTGCTAAATAGAGATGGGCACGAACTGAAAAAATGACGATTTGTTTTGTTTCCTTTCATTTAAGGCTTCAGTTTGTTCTGTTTCCTTTGTAACATTTTTTTTAAAACAAATCATTTTGTTGGTTCGTTAATTCATTATGAGTTTTAGCCCGCTTTTTTTCAACGCCCACTGCGCGGCCCCTGAGGCCCGGTCAGCGCTGGATTATTTTTTTATTATTATTTTTATTTTAGGGTGCCGACCAGGCCACACTGGGGGCCGGGTAAGCACTCCCCTTTATTTATTTATTTATTTATTTATTTATTTATTTATTTATTTATTTATTTATTTATTTATTTTAATTTTAGTTTCCCCCCCACCTCCGGGTTCAGGCCCCGCGCTATAGCTGTAATGCGAGGCTTTTTTGTTTTCCTTTCAGCACCAGCTGCGTGGTCCCTGGGGCCCGGTCGGTGCTGGGTTTTCTTATTATTTTTTTATTTTATTTTAGGGTGCCAACCAGGCCACCCTTGGGGCCTCGTCAGAGCTCCTTTTTTTTTTTTTACTGTGCTTTTATGGCCGTGCTACAGCCGTCAGCTTTTTTCTCCCTTGGTCACCATCCCAGAAGCAGGAAGACCAGACCTCTGGACCAGCACCAGGTAGGAGACATCTCTGCCCCCATTAATGAAACGAACCTAACTGAACCAATTTTTCTCGGTTCGGTTCGTTTCGTGTTAAATTTGCCCCTAGGGTCGTTATTAATTTTGTTATGAGATGAAACAAATAACGAATAACAAAATGAAAAAAATTTCATTTCGTGCCCATCTCTATTGCTAAAGCATTCTGTGTTCCAGGATTGACTGTAACGACTTGTCCAAAGAAAAGGATAGGTGATAGTTTTGTCAGACCACTAAAATCTCATAGAGAGAGGCTAAGTTGGGCATTAAAAGGCAGAGGGTGGTACAGAAAATATATATATACCACTTGCAAACTCCATGGCCAGATGTCAAGATCAGCTTCTGTGTTTAAAGCAGGTTCCAAAATGGTGGCTAAAGAATCTGCTCAGAGATAGTAGATTTCAGATTGCACCTCTAGAGATGTCAAACCTCTTAGACAAAGAATTAGCCATCACCAACTACCTCACCCCATCCCCACTTCTGCTCTCTATTGAAATTCCTGGTCATTTTAATTTATTTATTTATTTATTTTGAGTATTTTTACCCTGCCTTTCTCCTTGGAAAAGGACCCAAGGCGGCTTACAGTAATGAGGGACAATATACAGTCCAATTGAGGGCGTTTATACACGACCCCTAAGCTCCGCGGCGAAGGGCTGCAAGCTCCGGACCTTAAAAATGTTTTCCCACCAGGTCCGGAGTTTGCAGACAATTAAGTGCGACCCCGCCCACCTAAGCGCGACCCAGCTGCACTTTCTTGTACTTGCTTTTGGGAGGTGAAAAATATTTGATGCGGAGAGTGCCTGAGCTCTCCTTGCTTCTTTTTGTTGTTTTTCTTTCGCCTCCGCCCCTTTAAGAGCAACCAGGAAGTAAAACCGGGGCTCGGAGCAAGCTTCCACGCACGGGAGGTAAGGGTTTCTTCTTTTGTCCCTGTCTAAGGCTTTTTCCCCCTCCCTCCCCTCCCGCAGACAGAACAAGGAAGTGCGGAGGGGGTGGGGACGGAGGAACAGCAAGGAACCCTCAAGATCGCTGGTCCGAATTTAAGGGACCAGCGGATCTGAGGGGTCGTGTGAAAAGGCCCTAAGACATAATCAACTTGCTGGGAGACAGAGGAATACATAAATGTGACAATCCCCATGTGAGAGAAGTTGGGATAAAATTTAGTTTATGTACTAGGTAAACTAATTGCAGCCAAATTAAGAGTATTATCTCTCCTAGAAGCTGGAAGATGATTTATGCACAGTTCACTGTTTTGAGCACAACATACTCGGTGGGATCAAGTATTTCTTTTTAAGGAGCAACAATGGGTCCTTTGGGAGGCAATATAAGAGTTTTCAGACCCCCTGTTTATAACTTTATTATAGCAGCTTGAATAGAAAGTGTATTTAGGTTATGATATTAAAGGTGTTGATAGTTTAAATACATTGAGTATTCATTTTTACAACAGTGAATTGCTGAAAAAAATATTATCATAACACATAGGAGAATAAAAAACCAATATATCCAGATGTGCTATTATGCTGGTTACTTCTTACAGCTGTACTACATTCCTTAATTTTGGGTGGTGGTGGGGTTGGAGTGCTAAACAAAACCCAGAACAGGCTACTTTGTACTGGGAGGGTGGGAGAAAGAATCAGAGTAGAAGGATCAGAAAGATAACTGTGTGCTGTTCCCCTCACCCCACCTCTTACAGGAGAAACAGCAGTTTTGGGGACTGGCAGAAGGAGAAAAGGTTATCACCCCCCCTCCCTGTGTTGAAAATTTGATGCAAGTTTGTTCCGACTAAACTACTACTAACACTTTAAAGAATAATAGGAGATCCTATTCATAGATACTCTGTGCCACATCTAATATGGCTTTGTAACAAACCAGAAAGCAAGACTCTGGCACTATGTGTGTGTGCGGGGTGGGGTTAGGGGTTGGGGTTAGGGTTTGGTAAAACTTAAAAGAAAAGGAAAAAAGTATGTCATTTTCAGAAGAGAATATTCTTGGGATGAGGGATGTGTGACTGCTTTAACATTTAGTATATACTGGAGCTTCTTTCAGTGGGAAGTGAGCGCTCTTCCCCAATGCTGGGGTCGTGAATAGTGCATACACTGGGGAGGGTCTATTATATTATTTTTCTTCCACCTTAATGAACTCCTCTCATGTCCACCTCTGATCAGTGAAGTATGACAGAGGGTGATTGAACGCCAGTCTCCCAGGAAATGAAGTTTGCTCACACACTTCAGGTATGCTAGCCCTACTACTGCCTGCCTCTGATTTATTGGTCCAGAATTTTTTTTCCCCTGTGGTGTAACAACAATGCTTTTGAAACCTGTACCCTCTCCCTTGCCCCATCTGCCTCATAGAACCACCACACAAGGCATGCAAAGTTTCAGCATTTCCAGGAAAAAGAGTGAAGAGGAGAGGGTCACACGGCTGAAGGAGACCCATAAGCCAATGCATCTTTTCCTTCCCATCCATTCAGAGAAATTAGAACATGGGAGATGAACAGGCTGATATTAACCCACTACCAGATGTCTCGTGCCTACGGAGGCGCAAAAGTCTTGAGCAGAAAGAAAACACTCTGCTCCACAATGGCAATAACTGGAGGCTTGTTGAACAAATATGCCAAGAGTAGAGATGGGCACGACTTGAAAAAAATTTTTTTTCGAGTTGTCGTTAGTCGGGCCGGTTCCGTTTCGGCTCGTTTCCGTTTTTTTCGCGAAAATTTGCAAAAATTAGTCGGTTCGTTTTTTTCGCTTTTTCGTTGTCGTTAGTACTGGTTTGGGGAGGGGGTAGCGGGCTCCTGGAGGGAGCTGCAGGAGTCCGCCAGAGCCACAAGTGACGGACTGGCAGACTCTTTGCACCCGCTGTGTCTCACGTACTTGCATGTAGTGCAATGCAAGTAGATCTGGCTTAGGGTTAAGACAGGTTAGCGCAAGGGCTAGGGTTAGCTAGTTACGGGTGAGGTTAGGGTGAGTATTGGGGTGCACCTCTGGGTGCCTCTCTGACCCACTTAGAAGGACAGTGTACTGGCGTATGGGTTAGGCTTAGGCTTAGGGTTCGGGTTTGGGCTACGATTAGTGGGCTGTTTATGCCCGATTGGCACATCCCAGAAGTCTCTGTGGTCAACCTGGCCAAGTGGCCATGCGATTGGTGGAAATTTTGCATGGTCCACTCCCATGGGCGAGCCCATCATTGCAAATGTGCAGGTGTAAATAAAATAAAATAAAATAAAATAAAATAAAATAAAACTTTTTTTGCAAGAAAAACCCACTGCTGCTACAACGCATTTAAAATAGCTAATTTTCGATGTTTCTGTGGTGCTTTGGTGGGGTTTTGGGCAACGACGGTCGCCATTTTGGATTTGCAAATGGAAAAACAGTCAGCACCTGGCCTGGAATGGCTACTGTGGTCCAAAATCATTCAAGCATTAAAATAAAATAGCTAACTGCTGCTACTTAAAAATTCAAGCGCATGTTTCTGTGGTGCTTTGGTGGGGTTTTGGGCAACGATTTCAAAAAAAATATTGCGGTCGCCATTTTTGGATCCCCCCCACCGCATGGCAAATGGATGCGCCCTCCCAGCCTGGTACAGTCAGCAAAACCTGGCCATGCGATTGGTGGAATGGCTCCAAAACTTTGCATGGTCCACTCCCATGGGCGAGCCCATCATTGCGAATGCGCAGGTGTAATAAAATAAAATAAAATAAAATAAAATCAACGGAGACTTTTTTTGCAAGAAAAACCCACTGCTGCTACTGTAAAAATTCAAGCATTTAAAATAGCTAATTTTCGCATGTTTCTGTGGTGCTTTGGTGGGGTTTTGGGCAACGATTTCAAAAAAAATATTGCGGTCACCATTTTGGATCCCCCGCACTGCATGGCAAATGGATGCGCCCTCCCAGCCTGGTACCAGCAGCGCAGCAGTAGCAATAGCCAAGGAGAGGGGGGCGGGGAAACCTCCCCCCCCAAATAAAACACCCTTCTGGCCTGGTAGGTGCCCTCAGACAGTTTTCGCCTACTTTTAGGGCCGGGAATCGGGTTTTTTTTTTTACTTTTAAAAACTTTTTTTCTGTGCCGCTTGGCATTGCGCGATCGCCGCGATGCAAGTAACGAGCACGACAAATCAGACCAAATTGTTCGTTCGTCGGTTCGAGCTCGAAGTCTGGCGGAGTAATTCCCGTTTCCGTTTCCGTAGAGTAACGGAAACGAGTAACGGAAACGGAAACGGGAATACCGCTAAGTCGTGCCCATCTCTAGCCAAGAGGCAAAAAGAGATCCCAGTTGCTAGACCTCCCAACAGAGACTCAAGATTATCCTTGACATATCAGTTTATTCCTGCATGGTACAACTGGGAAACAACAAGCCGTGTCACCAGCTTCAGTAATGACCTGGTTCAGAGAAGAAACTGCTTATGCTGTAAAGTATACCAGCGTTTCGTACAGTTGCTGAGAGTCCTTTGGCTGATGTGAGGGACTTGGTCTCACTCAGGGATGTGCTGATTCTTGCAAGTCGCTGGCAGTCAGTGGAGGGAGAGCAGAGAAACGCCAGGTGAGATGATGAATGCACTGCACCTCTTTTCCATACTGCAGAGAATATGGGGAAGGTCAATGTTCAGAAAGGTCCCCGTGGGCAAAAATCCAGGAATAATCAATGCATGGAAGGAATTGCGGAGTCACTACTGCTGGTCCACCTACCATCTTCTGTGCCCTGGTCGGATCTTTTGTTTAGTCGCTATGTCGGGTGATCACTATGTGGAGGTCAGGAATAGTAATTAACCCCTCCCATGTTTTAATTATACCTGTGAGTGTGGGAAATGTCCTTGTCAGTAGAAAGAAAAGAGTGAAAACATCACTATTAATAAGAATGGCAATGCCCTATCCTCTCCTGTTTGCTGCAGGAACATCGACGCTGAAGGTTAGAGAGTCACTAGAGCAAAGGAAGATGATCAACTGGCATGTACATTTACACAGACTACAGGACTCTAAAAAGCAACGGATCAGGCCTCCTTTTATGACTTTAAGTAAGTTTGGGCTTGGCCTAGCAGTTGGATGGGAGTCCACCAACGAAAATGGAAGGGACTTCCGGGAAGGGCCAGGAAAGAATGCTGCCTGAAGCCAAGAAGAGCTCTAGCTCAAGCCCTGGGGGTTGTTGGGGATATTCCCCCTCTGCTTGAAAATGTCAGGTAGGCCTTTCCCCTGTTTTTATCCTCAGCTTGAGTAGCATAAGACTGCTAAGGAGGAGGCTGTAAAGCAGAGGGATGTAGAAGCCTGGAGGATCCTGCCTAGAGATGTTGGGTGGGTATTTCTTTATTTTGGGGTGGCGGCAGGGAAAGCAGGCAAGAGCAGAGAGCAACACAGACCAAGAAGAGAGGCTTGAGTGAGGAAAAAAAGATGTGAGTAGCCTTCCAGAAGTCTTCAAGGCTGGTACCTCCATCGGCACCCCACCCCACCCCCATTTTCCTCTGCTGGGATTATTCTCTGTCTCTCTCCCCCCCCCCTTTGTCCAGTGATGGCAACAAGAAAGGCAGGTGAATTTTGTTGTGGCACTGAAGCCCCATCAACTCTGTTGGGAAAGGAGGTAAAAGGCCTTTAATGAGGGGAGGATTAACAAGCTCGAAGCGGAGGCTCTGAAAGGGCCATGTGTGTGCACTGACCGCAGTAAGTGGGGATGCTCGACAGGATGCAGGGTAATTGGATTGGACCCTGGTGAGCTTGTTGAATGAGTTTTAAAGGGGTGTCTCAAAAAGGGAGCTGCCCGGTGCCACCTCCCACGCAGGGGAAGGAGATCAGGCGCCTCATTAAGGGATTAGCGTGTTTGTTCTGCTGCCCTTTTGTTGCTCAAACACTTTTTTTGTGTGGCGGTGTCTCTGGAGCCAGTGTCTCCTCCCTGTCAAAACAGGCACTCTTACTCCTGCTCACGCCAAACCTGGGCACTGAAATAAATCTATGCGTCCTCTCAGCAACAGTTGTCGTGGTACTGGTGGTGATTCTTCCTTCATGACTCAAAAAGTGTGGATTTTTTGATATTTCTAAACCCATGCCTATATCCCTCCTTTGGACCTAGACTGTGTTGCTGTAATACTGAGTTGGTTTTGTTTACTTGGTCTATAAGGAATTAAAAACCAGTGGCTTTATCTAATTCCAGTTCTTGTTTATGCTATTTGGACACAAACTTGTAGATCACATTGGCTCTGATTCCATTTTCCCTCCACATTTTTCTTTTTTGGTTGACTCCCCCTCGCTTCCCATTTTTTGTCATCTGGACAGGGGCTTTCACCCACTTCGTATCTGCTGTCTCTTCAAGCTCAGTCTGTAATTCTAAATGGAAAGGAAGAAGTAACTTCTTCAGGAGTTGCAGTGGAAAAGATCTTTACAAATATTTTATGAACATCTCTTTGACAGGATTTGTTTGGCCCAGAGTCTGTTTGTCCCAAGGAAAGCTCCCGTATGCTCCAAGACTGCAGCAGAAGATAGGAAAAACCCATATTTAGGAATTTATTACCAAATTTGGTTGTGCCACTGAGATAACCAGAGAAAAGATACGACTGAGGACAATAAATGTAGTAGAATAGAATCTCAACCCAGAGAGACCTATTTACCCTCCTCACATGTAAGACACGTATTGTAAGGGCCTGGCAACCTTATACATCCTGTGGGCGGCGGGATGGGTGAGCAGAACACTCTGCCTTCAGCCATAGAGAAAAGCAATACATTGTAAATACAGTGGTACCCCAACTTAACAGCAGCTCGACTTAAGAGCGGGAAAACTGTCGGTGTTTTAATTGCACCTTACAAATTTGAGGTACCACTGCAATTTTCTTTTCCTGACAGGTTTCACATAGGAATGGGCACAAAATGTAAAACAAAATGACACGAGGAAGCAGCATTTCATTACAGACAGAATGAAATGGTGTGTTTGTTGTTGTTGTTGTTGTTGTTGTTGTTGAAACAAACCATTTCCTTCCATCTGTAAGCCAACTGGTGGAGGGAAAAGGGTTTTTAAAAAAATGCTCCAGGCTTTTTAAAAGAACTTTTTCCCCACCCTAAGCCTGGTGGGAAAAAAGCTTTCCCCCCCACACACCCCAGCAGCTGGCAGGTGGGGTGGAGAAAAAGTTTTTTCCCCTCCCCCAAGCCCCACCTGCCAGCTGATATAGTGCCACCACAGCGCCGATCAGCTGGCAGGCAGGGCTTTTTCTTTAAAAAGAGGGTGTGTTTTTTTTTAAAGCACACCTTACTCCTCTCCCACAGTGGCCCAAAGCAAGTCGAGGAAGAGGAGGAGGAGGGGGCGTGTGGCCACCGTACTCCCTGCCTGCCTGCCTGCTGCGCCACTTGCCTGGTGCACAGCGGCGGAGGCGGCGGAGGGGGTCCCATCACCAAGCCTTAGCCAGAGGAAACGAGGACTGCTGGTTGGAGGGTGCACAACTTCCTCCTCCTGACCCCTCTCCAGGCATCTCCAGATTGTGGTGCCCCAGGGCATATGCACCCTTCCACCCCACCTAGATATGCCCTTGATGGATGGATTCTTGTGCTGCCTCTGATTATTCAAACAAAGGGAGCACTGGTACCTTTCACAGATTAAGACAGCACTGAGTAGAAGAGTGAATGGACCTTTGAATATTTTGGAAATCAGGACTAAGCAAGAGAAGAGGAGATGACCGTAGACTTCTAATTGAAAGAGTTTGTACCTCATGTATTGTTCCTTTCAATATCCGACCAAAACATGGTGCATGTGTCATAAAAAGAGGAAACAGTCCACAAGTCACACATCTCTTTCAAGCTTTCTGTGGTTGTACCATTGGTGCAAAGTTGTATCAGATCCTTCATAACCTAATTCTATTGTGTTCAAGATTACATATGCTAGAAATATCTGACAGGTTAATATCCATGAAACAAAGCCTGTAAGGTTTGTTGAAAGGGAGGAGGACGATTATCAACGAGTAAGTAAATAATTAACTATTATTTGCTTGCACCCTTCCTTGCACCCTTCAGTGTCTAGGTGGGTCACTCCCACACTCCTGTCTTCATGTCTGGAAAAAAGTGGCTGTCTAGAAGCATCAACAGAGGAGTGTGCTTGTGTGTGCCTTCATGTGTATGAATTGAGGGAGGGGGACAGGGAAAATAAATGAGACTCCCCTAAAATTATTGTTTTGAAGTAAGTGTCCTATTCAGCTGTGAATTCTGAAATGATTATTGGATTTGTAGGCGGACAAGGAGCATGGTGGGTCGGTACAGGATTAATATCTTATTGATAGTGGATTAAGTGAATGAGATCAAATCTTTAACACAGAGAAGATGCAGTTTATCAATTTGTCACTGAATTGTAGCACTCAGATGTGTGTGTGTGCGCGCACACACACACACACTACTTTCAGTAGGTTTTGTAATCCTTTTTTCTTGTAACACTGCTCCACTACAGCAGGGATCATTTCTAGGTGGAAACATAAAACTTATACATTACTTCTAATGTAATCTAGTCCAAATGCCCGCCAGTGCAGGAAATCCATTGCTACAACAACCCTGATAGGTCATCATCTAACCTCTGCTGTTAAAAATCTACAAATGAGATCCAACATGTTTGATTCACAAACCATACAATAGAAAAAGGGTCCTTGTATGACAAAGCCAAGCACAGGAGACTGATAAATTTATCAGGCCAGTAAAATACCAAAGCAGGCACACAATATGGTTTATTGGTGGTCATTTCCCGATTATCTCACCTAGATTAAGGGGAGAGAGAAGCACTCCTAAAGATGACATGGGCTGGTTTATGTCAGTCCAGTCTGCTGTGGATGTACCTTTTGTGATAAAAGGAAAAACAAGAACATGGAAGTGTGATCTCAAAAGAACTGCACAATGGACTGCTAGAAGAAATAAGCAAAGACAGAGCTGGTGAATTGGATAAAGTCCTTCGTCACATGCAGAAACACTGGGTTGCACACCAAGCATAAGCCCGTGCACAGCAACTTCAAATCACAAACACCCAGGTCCAATGACGGCTCTTTCTCTCTCACCCACATGCAGCCCCCAATCCCCTCTTGCTAGCAATAGGGATTAGAGATGGGCACGACTTAGTGGTATTCCCGTTTCCGTTTCCGTTACTCGGTTCTGTTACTCTACGGAAACGGTAACGGGAATTACTCCGCCAGACTTCGAGCTCGAACCGACGAACGAACAATTTTGGTCTGATTTGTCGTGCTCGTTCCTTGCATCGCGTGATCGCGCGATGCCACGCGGCACAGAAAAAAAGTTTTTAAAAGTAAAAAAAAAAACCGGTTCCCGGCCAAAAAGCAAGCGGAAAAATGCCTGCCGTGCCTCAGGGCACCTACCAGAGGGGTTGTTTCTGGAGGTCCCCGGCCTCCCCCCCCATCCCCCGTCCTGGGCTGCTCTGGTGGGACTCGCCGCAGGCTCGCAGCCAGCAAAAAGCCCAGTCTCGCCGCCGGCCGCCGCAATTAAAGCACAAGCAAGCGGCACGGACGGCACAGGAAAAAACTTTTAAACTCTCCCCCCACCCATTCCCGGGCCAAAAAAGCAGGTGGAAAAATGCCTGCTTGACTAAGGGCGCAGGGCACCTACCGGAGGGGTGGTTTCTGGAGGGGGGGGGTCCCGCCTCCCCCCCGTCCTGGGCAGCCGGACTCGAGTTGCCATTTCACCATGCCATGTGGTGCGGGCGGGGGATCCAAAATGGGGCGGCGAACGCAATATTGTTTTTGAAATCGTGGTCCAAAAACACACACGCACAACAGAAACACGCGAAAATTTATAAACTGCCAGATTTTTCACAGTAGCAGTGGGGTTTTTCTTGCAACAAAATGTCTCTCCTCTCCTCCTCTGTCCTCCATTGATTTTATTTTATTTTATTTTTTTACACCTGCGCAATGATGGGCTGGCTGAGTGGCCAGCCATGTGGGAGTGGACGACCATGCACATTTTTGGAGCCATCCCACCAATCGCATGGCCACTTGGCCATGGAGACTTCTGGGATGTGCCAAAAAGCCCCCTAAAACCTGCCCTAGCCCCCTAACCCTTACCCTAATCCTTGACTCCTTACCCATACGTCACAGACTGTCTTCTTAGTGGGTCAGAGAGGCACCCAGAGGTGCAACCCACTAGCCCACCATAACCTTACCCGTCACTAGCCTAACCCTAGCCCTTGCACTAAGCCACCTTAAAGCCAGATCTACTTGCTTGCATTGCACTACACGCAGCAAGTACAATTCCCTTCTGTGTGAGACATGGTGGTGCGAGAGCCTTGTGCAGGGAAGGCATGACGCTATCACTCTCACTGGTCTCATAGCCTGCAACTGGTATGCATATCCATATGGCTATTGCATACCATTTTGCAGCAGCAGCAGGTGAGGAGGGGAGACCCCCATGTAGAGGGGTCTCTTGGAGCCTGCTTCCCCTTCCTAGTGGGTGAGGATAGGAGGCACCCACGGGTGCCTCCAGGAGCCCACTTTCCCTTTATAGTGGGCCAGAGGAGGTACCCACCCCACAGAGGTGCCTCCAGGAGCCCGCTCCCCCCCCCAAAAAAACCAGTACTAACGAAAACGAAAAAAAAACGAAAAAAACGAACCGACTAATTTTTGCGAATTTTCGTGTGAAAACCAGAAACGAGCCGAAACGGGACCGGCCCGACTAACGACAACTCGAAAATTTTTTTTTCAAGTCGTGCCCATCTCTAATAGGGATTCTTCCAAGACATAGATTTCTGGATGAGAGATGGCAATTAGGCTAACAATGTGATATTTATAAAGCCCCCATAGTGAAATGACTGTGTAAAATGGGAACATTGAAATATGGCAATGTTCAGGGTACACAGCAGATTTTCAGCAAAACCAAAAAAGGGGAGACAGCACAAAATGCTTTCTTTCTTCTTTTTTTGTATATAAAAATTCACTGTTAAAATAAATCGAAGATATATTATGGATGAGTGCAAAAAGGTTGAAAATATGAAAGTCTTGTACATGTTTAAAGTGTTGTAAGAAAGTCATTTCCTGAAATTGGTCTAGATTATGCACCTCGTTCTCCATGCCAAATGTCATCTGCAATCACATGCACCAGCACTTCACAGCCAACCACGAAAATGCATGCAGCTGCATTATTTTATGATGAATGGAACTGTGAATAGAATTTTATAATGATAAAATGCTGGGAAAGCCAGCCAGTTTAACTACACAGTGATACCTGAACTAGTATAATCAAACTACTCAAACAAATAAGTACCAAATAAGGGCTATTGTTTCCTTGCTTCAAGTGAAAGGGTACTTTAGTTTCTAAGTACAGTGGACCCTTGTATAGCAAACGGTTTGTATAACATAAAATCTGTACAGCCTAAAATATTCCTGAGATAGGGGAAATTTGCTTAACAGAATTGCCTGTGGGGCAAATCCGTACAACATAAAAATGGTCGCGATTAGGGATTACTCTGTTTTCAATGCATTCATATGGGAAATTTGTATAAAGTAAAATTTGCTTAACATAATTTCATTTGGAATGAATTAATTCCTTTATACAAGGTACCACTGTATGCTGGAAATCAGTTTAAGGTCCAACTGGGTGTTAAGGAGAATGCATATTCCCAGGGATTAACATGTTTTCCCTATCACAGTGGGATTTCTTCAGGAATAAATGTTTCAGCAAGGAAATTTGCAGATTAAGCTTGTGTTTACCTTCTAATGAGAAATTACAGAACATGGATCATTATATGCAAGCTCTGCGTATAGATTCTAACATATATTAAGAGTATGTTGAGTGCAATGTCTAACTCTCTGTTTCTCTGTCATTCAACAGGCACCAATCCTCTGGCCCGTCAATACAGCCAGACATCTCTTACTTCATCATGTTCTGTATTGCAAACTCTTTTATGTAGCCATAGAATCTAGAGTGTCCAGAGAATGAATTTGGGTTTTGATTGAGTCTGACTACAATCTTTACTTACAGTCACTTCAAGCAGTCTATACAGAAAACATTACCTCCAGTTTTCCTTGCAAGAGAGGAGATATGCTAACATCTAAAATAAGTTTGCCCTGCCTACACACTTTCTCCAGAGGAAGGATTCTAGTCTTGCGACCCACTTAACCACATTCCAGAAATTGTTTTCACCTCATTCCACAGGGAACAGAGAACTGTCCATTGTCTACTCTTCTATGCCCTCTTTAAAAACACATTAGTTTGTTTAACTAAGTTGGTATATTAAATGAACAGAGTGCTCTACATTAAAAATGTCTGTAGACATCATCAGTGAAGAAATCCTGGCAAACCCACCAGAGGAACTTCAACCGAACATCACCAAATACATGAACCAGGGAACTCTGGTAGATCATTGTAACAAGCATCAATGCTGTCACTGTTGGGGTGTCTGAATAATTGGAAATAGAGATGGGCACGACTCAAAAAAAAAATAATTTTTCGTTTTTCGTTTTCCGTTCAGGGGGTCTGTTTCGGTTCGTTTTCATTTTTGGGGGGTTTTTTGCACATTTTTCATTTTTGTTTTTGTTACGAAACGAAACAAAAAAACAAAAACGAAAATGAAAATTTTTCGTTTCGTTAGCATTCTTTTCAATGCAATGTGTCTGCCGTAACGAAAACGAAAAACACGGCAAAATTTTTCGTTTCGTTTCCGTTGTCGTTTTGCTTCTGAAAAATTTTTCGTTTTCATTTTCGTTGCGAAACGAAACGAAAAAAACAAAAAACGAAAATTTCGCTGAGTCGTGCCCATCTCTAATTGGAAATGCATATCACAAATGCAATGAGCAATGTAAGAGAAGCACCAGAGAAACATCGGCCTTCATGAGGAAATTGCAGACCCCTCACCATCTCCCTGATGATACCATCCTAGCCATTATGGATGTAGGTGCCCAATACACCAATATTCCATGCAATGATAGACGACACAGGTCATCAGGAAGAGCATCTTAAATGAGGCCACAGCTCATCTAGCCACTAGCCTATGTGACTTGGTGCTCACACATCACTACGTCACCTTTTACAATAACATCTACCTCCAGATTAATGGATCCGCAATGGGCAATCATATACCACAATATGCAAATCTATTTGTGGCCATGTGGAACACTTTATTGGTTGTTATCTCTCCCCCCCCCCCAAACCACTCCTCTATCTTAGATACACTGAAGGCCTTTTCATTGTCTGGGCCCAAGAAAAGAAGCACCAGAGAATTTTTGCCAGAACTTCAGTAACTTTTGTTCTAGCATTAACAATCTATGCCGCAGGTTTACTTTTTGAACATTTTAGCACCACACTTTGTTGAAAACCCACCAACCATTACACATATACACCTCCAGCTTCCACCCTGAGCACACTATAAAGACTGTTATTACAGCCAAGCCCTTAGATAGAATCCAATTCTTTAAAAAGCAAAAAAACCCAAAACGGTCTAGTTTATGAATTTGGAATATTTTGCTTCTGTATCTGTGACTGAAAACTCCAGAAAATGCCCTGATGTTGCCATCAAATATCATGGCCATGTTGGCAGCAGGAAAAAGGATGCCAGTGGTACCTTGTATAAAGGAATTAATTCGTTCTAAATGAAATTATGTTAAGCAAATTTTCCTTTATACAAATTTCCCATAGAAATGCATTGAAAACAGAGTGATCCCATTTTTATGTTGTACAGATTTGCCCCATAGGCGATTATGTTAAGCAAATTCCCCCTATCCCTGGAATTTTTTTATGTTGTACAAATTTTATGTTATACAAACTGTTTGTTATACAAGGGTCCACTGTATAGCAAAGGGCAGCATGAACCTATTGTCAGTGTGTATGGAAAAGAGTAGATTTGACTTCACATATCTGATCCTGGATTTTTGCAGACTTAGAGGTTGGAGTCTTACTTTTTTTTCTTCCCATTAAGAAGCTTCCAAAGACTTAGTCTTGAATTTGAGATTCAGACCCTAAGACCTGCTGACATCTCCAATGATAAATGACTTCTGAGTAGTCTCAAACTGGAAAACCTGGAAATGGGTTGTCAGAATGGACCTGATAGCACATAACTACTATTATTAATTCAACTATGGGACAGATTTGCTTCAAATAAAAAAATTAAAGGTAATAAATGTACTTTTAAGATAAAAAAAAGGCTAGGGGTTTGAAATATATTTCAGCAGTTTCTTAATGAACGACAGACAAAGGTTGCTTGTGTCTAAGGGAGGGCAGTAAATCACTTGTACAGAATACTTAAAAACGATAACTTGAAAGTTCCAGAGAAGAGGGACCCTGGTGGCATATATCAACCAGTAAGTGACCCAGCTGGCCAGGTTGGGTGGGGAAATGGAGTAGCGCAGCACCTATGGAGCCACACTGACAGCTTTGTACAAAATTGTCAACATGAAGCACCATTACTACCCAGATTACTTGGGTCCATCTTTTTAGTTAATTAAATGCTTTTAAATTCATGTATTTGACCAATAACATGGTCAAACACTGTCATAATAAATGTTATATGTACACAGGAAATAGTGGCGGTATCAAACAGCACAGCATTAATATGCCCTTTGTTTTCTATATTTTGATCTGACCAGATTACTTCCAGAGTGGTCGGAGTGCTTTTCCAAAATGTGCCTGTGGTTCAAAATGTGATATGGGACAAATAGGCATGTGTGTCCAACCTCAGAAAAGGCATTAGAAAACTGGACCCATCCTTAAAACCACAATATTCCCAAACAAGTCTAGATGGTCTCCTTGTTCAGTAACTTTATAAATGGCTTGGATAAAGGCATAGAGGGGATGCTCATTAAATCTAGAGATGATGCCACACCAAGTGGGGAATCAAGACAGAATCAGGATTCAAGATGGCCTTATCAGATTGGAGATTTGGGCCAAACTCTAGGATGGGTGACCTGTTCCTTGCCAGTAGTGATTGTGGAAAGAATCTAACCTTTTCTTAGTAGATTATAAACTGATCATGAGCTAACTGTGTGATATAGTGGCAACAGACTAGAAAACAAGCAAGGACATAATGCTAAGCTTTATCAGCAAAAGTAGTGTCCATATCAATTGGAGATAATACTGCAGTTCTGCTTTGACCAGAGTTCACTCTGTTCAGTTCCAAGCACAACAGTTGCCAAACTGGAAGAGAGGAGCAATTGGGTTGGGGGGGGGTTAAAGATCTAGAAAGCAGGCTCTATAAGGAATGATTGGGAGAACTGTTAGTGTGGAGAACAGAAGAGTGAAAGGCGATATGCTTAGCCATTTCTGATAACTGAAGGGATTTTAAATGGATGACAAATGAGCTTGTTTTCTTTAACTCCAAAGGTTGGGACCTGAAGCAATTTATTAAATCATGAGAAGGGAGATTTCAATAAGGCTGATACTTCATGTCCATCTCATCCCGTTCGCAGTCCCGCTGGGGAATGGTATGAAGAAATCTAACCGCACGTCCATTGTGGGATGAACGGAGTTCATCCCGACCACGCCCCCCGAACTGCGATCTAAGTGGGATGAGAGAGTCCCCTCCCTGGCCTCAGGAATCTCCTCATCTCACTTCTCGTTCCGATGCGCATGCCCGTGAGGTAAGGCTCGTCACGCAACGTGCCATTCTCCATCTAGTGGCAGGAGTGCAAAGTGCCATTCGCCAGTACATTCCCTATGCAGTCAGCAATGAAGTGCAGAGAGATTAAAAGACAAATGCCTCAAACATAACGCATTGAAGGCAAGGCTTCAGAGAATTGAAACATCGAAAAATGGAAGGTCGGGTCGAAAAAAAAAAGGAGAACAAAGGCATGGAATTTCACATCTCATCAAGGAACAAGGACGTGCAGAAACAGTCATGCCGGTATCATCAATCACGCACGTGCCTACACGGGAACAGGGACATAACCTCAAGAAGACCACGTGACCATGGCCAACTTCAACACGCAACAAACTTCCTCCCGGGATGAGAGTGGACATGAAGTAACCATCTAAATATCAGGAGGAACGTATATACTGAGAACCTGTTCAGTGACTGAATAGACTGAGATGCAGCCAGCAGTTTATTAATTAGCTGCTATTAGCCATAACTAGTTACTCAGAAGACCTTATGCATCCATGAACAGGGTGCTAGCTGTTGTGTTGGCATTCTTAGCTAATCTTTACTAGGAATGCTGGTTGACACTGAAAGATACACAGGATGCATATTTTCCAAAATAAAAACAACATCTGAATTCTTTCATCCTGCCGTTCCCAGAACCTCATATACAAATAAATATGTGCTAATGATAACAAAGTTGTATGACTAAAGAGTTAGCAGGGAGTCTCAATTACTGAGGGCAAATTCCATGTACTGTAAAATGTGTTAACAAGGGTGACCTTGTAAGACGGGAGGGAATGCTTTTCCTCCTAGCATTCTGATCTTGCTTCTGTGGCTTTATAAAGGCTTTAGGCAGTGTCTATACTATTATATTTCTTTCTAGGGCAACAAATGGCATATTATTCTTTGTACCCTGCAGCAGCCTCATACTGATTTTTATTTTGTTTCATTTTATTTCCTTTTAGCATTTAAAGGCCATCTTTCAGGGCTTATCACTCCAAGATAGTCACGACATGCCCAAAACACTGCTTTTACTATAATATAATTGCAAACTAAAAAGTCTACACTAACAGCAGGTTAGCACAGACTGTGAAATAATTGAGATATAAAATCAAGCAGCAAAATAAATAAATAAACAAACAGACAGACAAAATTAAAATTAAAATAGAGCAGCTGCTAAATATGAAACTCTGAAATATCAGTTAAAAAGAGAAATCTTGACTTTTTGCCACATGGACTTCAGGTGAGCCTTTTTAAACATCATTTTTTTTTAAATTCAGAGAGATTATCACAAGAATCTCCCACTAGTGACTCAGTGTCATCTTATTGCAGGAAAAAGGCAGATGAGAACAAAAATCAAGGTGTCAAGAGAATACCGTATTGTTCACTCTTTAAGATGCCCCGGACCATAAGATGCACCTAGTTTTTAGAGGTGGAAAACAAGAAAAATGTTTAGCCTAAGGTTTCATGGTAGGGGAATCCTGGCTGCAAAAAGGTACGGCAGAGGCACCCTGGAGGAGACCTCCTTGCAAATGAGGTGATTTTTGACTGGGGAATCTAGGGTGCAAAAGGGGAGGACTGCAAACAAGGTGATTGGCACTGTGGAATCCAAGCTGCAAAAGGGGGGTGGGTTTACAAACAAGGTGATTGGGACTGTGGAATCCAAGCTGCAAAATGGGAGGCTTGCAAATAAGATGACTGGGACTGTGGAATCCAAGCTGCAAAAGGGGAGGGTTGCAAACACGGTGATTGGGACTGTGGAATCCAAGCTGCAAAAGGGGAGGGTTGCAAATGAAGTGGTTGGGACTGGGGAATCCAGGCTTCAGAAGGGGGAGGGTCAGAGGCTCTGTGGAGGAGACCTCTTTGCAAATGAAGTTATTTTTGACTTGGGAATTTTGGTTGCAGAAGGGGAGGGGTGGGAAGAGGCTCCCTGGAGGAAGCCTCTTTGCAAACGAGGTGATTGGAACTGTGGAATCCCAGCTGCAGCAAGGGATGGGAGAGGCTCTGTGCAGGTGTGTGTGCGTGTTGTGTCATTACAATCATGTCCATTAGTCTTCTTGTCAGGAATACTGGAGTGGTTTGCCAGTTCCTACTCCAGGCGCCTACAGCCCCTGGTACTCTCTGGTGGTAACTTCTCTCTAAATGAAAATCTGAGATATATATGTAGCAGGGACTACTGTATTCATTCTATAAGATGCACAATTTCCCCTTAATTTTGAGGGGGCAGACAAGCAGACAGGCGTGTGCATGCATGTGTGTGTGTGTGTGTGTGTGTGCGCGCGCATGAGCCTTACACATCTCCCACCAAGGCGAGGAAGAAGAGGAGGAGGGTGCCGCAGTCACTGCGCTCCTGCCTGCCTGCCTCCTTTGCTGCTCGCCTGGCGTGTGGCGGTGGAGGTGGTGGAGGGGGTGCCATCACCAAGCCTTAGGTGAAAGGAGGACTGCTGGGCAGTGGGAGGGTGCATGGCTTTCTCCTGCTGCTCCCCTTCCAGGCGCCCCCAGACTGCTGCGCCCAAGGCAGATGTACCCTTCTGCCCCTCCTAGATATGCCCCTGCACCACTCTACACCATTTCAGCTATAAAAGGGATTAGGTGTGTCTTAGAAAAGCACCAGGAACCAATACATGTTGAGTATCAAAGGACACTAACCAATGGTGGAGTAAAGTAGGCACTAGCCAGTTATATGAAAAGGAATGGAGGCTGAGTAGCATGGCATGAGGTGGAAATGGAAACAGCCATGTGAAAAGGTAAGGACACTCTCTTGAATTCTATGGTTTTACATATCCAGACATAATAAAAATCATCTGGTCCACAGCAGGTCTGAAAATTAGGTAAACACAACCTCGGATGAACAACGGCACTTGACAGAAAAAAGAGCAGGCCAAAAGCCTCCACAACTTACTTCAATTTATTGCTGCTAAAGGTGGTTCTTCAATATATTGAATCATAGGGCGTACTTCGTTTGTCAAACTTAGGCTTCTCCATTTTGTCATTATATTTGTAAAATAAATCATGACGGTGTAATATATCATGTGCCGTTTGTTGTTCACCTGGGGTTGTACTTACCTGATTGCCAGACCCGCTATGGACCAGATGATTTTTATTAGATCCCTGATATGGAAAACCATAGAATCCAAAAGGGTGTGTGTGTACTTTCTTTTTTCACATGACGGTATAAAAGGAGGATACATGAACTGGCCAGCATTATATGAAGGAAACATACAGTAGCCCTTCACTGTGATATTTCAATGCACATTTATCCAAATAAACTGAAGGTCAAGGAAGACCACTGGCCTGGGTTGCTTTGCTATTGTTTAACTATCTGGGAATTTTCAGGGAACTCTTTTAGTGCAGCGGGAACCCAGGTGTTCTTGGACTGCAACTCCCAGAAACCCTAGCCAGCACACTTGGTAGCGAAGGCTCTTAGGAGTTGTAGTCCAAGAACACCTGGGCCACCCAACGTTGAGAGCCACTGTTTTAGGGCATCAATCCCTCCCAGGCCTGGCAAAGGCATTCCCCTCTCACAAATCGCCTTTCCCAGCAAACTGTGTTTCAGGTGAATTCCTAAATGCGCCACCTCCTTCGGAAAGGGATGGTAAGGGTACAGTGCAACATCCTCCGCCTCCTGCTAAAGAGTGTACCGAGAGGCCACGTTGTTGGTAGCTGTCATATGATTCGCACAGCACTTCCTTGCCTTGGCCTTTCTGGGCAACCGCTTGCGGCTAATTAACACATTCAGAGGTGCTGCTCAAGCAGAAAGGCCAGGAGGGTGCTTGTCTGAGGAGAAGGATTGGGGAACTGACCCAGGGAAAAGGAGTGGCAAGGCCCTGGCCCCCATCCCATTATTTTTTTTAACTCCCAGCAAGTCAGGCTTGCTCTTCTTTACAGCCACAGAAGCATTTGTCCTCTGGGCCGCCTTTCCTTTTACCTGACCCCAGGTGCCCCCTGGAAGGGTAAAGAGAGTTTAAACTATTGAACGACGGCAGCAGAAAACGAAGGGAAGTACAAAAGAAACTTGCTGAGCAGGACAATGTAGGCAGTCTTGTCTGCGACCTCCACCACCTTCTCCTGCGCCAACGGAAAAGGCACCGCCATTTGAATGGAGGTGACTCTGCACCTTGAACCAGGGAGTCGGAATGGTGGAGCAGCCGCAAGGTGGGCCGCTCAGGTCTCCTTATTAACCACAGTACTTTGCAAAGCACCAGGGGAAATGTGGCGTCTCCAGTCTCCTTTCATTGCTTCCTGGACCTGCTATATAGACTCTTTCATTGTGTGTGTCTCTCCTCCCCCACTCCCCAAATATGACTGCACTGCTGTTGACTGACTGTCTTTTAATTAGGGATTTTGCTCTCCCTATGAGCCTCCCATCACCACAGCCTTGATGCCTTCTTCTCTCCACAGTTTGTTTCCTTTCAGGCTCTCTGGCACAATTTAACAACCTCAATCCTCCTTGGCTTCTAAGAAAAAAGAAATGGAAGCTGAGCGAGGGAAATCTTGGTGCTTTTTAAAAAATAACATACAACCTTTTGGGCACTTGAGGCCAAACTGATACCCTGGAAATGTAGGGGTTTGGCCTCAACTGTCATCGCTGTCTCCAAAGGCCAAGGGCATCCTGAGGAACTCAGGAGCCTCATGTGCGGGCTCCCTGAAGGACAGAATCTCCCTTACATGTTGACTTGCTTAGGGCTGTTCTCCACTAGAGATGGGCACGACTTGAAAAAAAATTTTTTTCGAGTTGTCGTTAGTCGGGCCGGTCCCGTTTCGGCTCGTTTCCGGTTTTCGCGAAAATTCGCAAAAATTAGTCGGTTCGTTTTTTTTTTCGTTTTTTTCGTTGTCGTTAGTACTGGTTTTGGAGGGGGGAGTGGGCTCCTGGAGGCACCTCTGTGGGGTGGGTGCCTCCTCTGGCCCGCTATAAAGGGAAAGTGGGCTCCTGGAGGCACCCGTGGGTGCCTCCTGCCACTAGGAAGGGGAAGCAGGCTCCAAGAGAGACCCCTCTACATGGGGGTCTCCCCTCCTCACCTGCTGCTGCTGCAAAATGCTATGCAATAGCCATATGGATATTGCATAACATAATGTGCAGACAGTGAGACCAGTGTGAGAGTGATAGCGTCATGCCTTCGCTGCACAAGGCTCCCGCACCACCATGTCTCACACAGAAGGGAATTGTACTTGCTGCGTGTAGTGCAATGCAAGCAAGTAGATCTGGCTTTAAGGTGGCTTAGTGCAATGGCTAGGGTTAGGCTAGTGACGGGTAAGGTTACGGTGGGCTAGTGGGTTGCACCTCTGGGTGCCTCTCTGACCCACTAAGAAGACAGTCTGTGACGTATGGGTACGGAGTCAAGGGTTAGGGTTAGGGCTAGGGCAGGTTTTTGGGGGCTTTTTGGCACATCCCAGAAGTCTCCATGGCCAAGTGGCCATGCGACTGGTGGGATGGCTCCAAAAATTTGCATGGTTGTCCACTCCCACATGGCTGGCCACTCGGCCAGCCCATCATTGCGCACTGCGCAGGTGTAAATAAAATAAAATAAAATAAAATCAATGGAGGACAGAGGAGGAGAGGAGAGACATTTTGTTGCAAGAAAAAACCCACTGCTACTGTGAAAAATCTGGCAGTTTATAAATTTTCGCGTGTTTCTGTTGTGCTTGTGTGTTTTTGGACCACGGTTTCAAAAACAATATTGCGTTTGCCGCCCCGTTTTGGATCCCCCGCCCGCACCGCATGGCATGGCGAAATGGCAACTCGAGTCCGGCTGCCCAGGACGGGGGGGAGGCGGGACCCCCCCTCCAGAAACCACCCCTCCGGTAGGTGCCCTGCGCCCTTAGTCAAGCAGGCATTTTTCCGCCTGCTTTTTTGGCCCGGGAATGGGTGGGGGGAGAGTTTAAAAGTTTTTTCCTGTGCCGTCCGTGCCGCTTGCTTGCGCTTTAATTGCGGGCGGCCGGCGGCGAGACTGGGCTTTTTGCTGGCTGCGAGCCTGCGGCGAGTCCCACCAGAGCAGCCCAGGACGGGGGATGAGGGGGGAGGCCGGGGACCTCCAGAAACAACCCCTCTGGTAGGTGCCCTGAGGCACGGCAGGCATTTTTCCGCCTGCTTTTTGGCCGGGAACCGGGTTTTTTTAACTTTTAAAAACTTTTTTTCTGTGCCGCGTGGCATCACGCAATCGCGCGATGCAAGGAACGAGCACGACAAATCAGACCAAAATTGTTCATTCGTCGGTTCGAGCTCGAAGTCTGGCGGAGTAATTCCCGTTACCGTTTCCGTAGAGTAACGGAACCGAGTAACGGAAACGGAAACGGGAATACCGCTAAGTCGTGCCCATCTCTATTCTCCACATTTCCATTGTACAGGACTATATTCTCCTGGAGTATGCACCTTACAAGTTCCACCATTTCTTCCATTTGCCAGAATGACTGGCTACGTGGGTAAGCTCCTTGTCTTGGAATTGTCTCAGCTGCTGGGTATCTGAGTCACTGCTGTGTCTTCTGCAGAATATACATGCATTTGCCTTTCCCCTCGGGCAGAACACACCCATGGATCTCTGTTAAAGGTGTAGCTGTGTAACCAGTAATTCCAAGACCTGGTACTGTAATGTGGCCTACACCTCTGAGACAGTTTAGGAAACTTATCAAGGCTTCTCAGATTTACAGACCAAAAACAAGTTTGGAAACTACTGCCAAACACAGAGATAGTAACTCTTCAGTATACTGTAAATGTCTAGCAGAGCTTATCATTAAAAACACAGTCTTACCATCCAACAACTTTCTCAATGAATCAGCCATGTTCTCTTTCATGGCTATTGGGTTATGGTGGTCAATAGAGATGGGCACGACCAGGAAAAATGAAGTGTCGAGTTGTCGTGTGTCGGAGCCGGCCTGTTTCGGCTCGTTTCCGTTTGTCGCGAAATTTTTCAAAAATTTGTCATTTCGTTTGTCGTCTGTCGTTAGTACTGGTTTAGGGGGGGTAGGATAGCGGGCTCCTGGAGGCACCTCTCTGGGGTGGGTGCCTCCTCTGGCCCGCTACGAAGGGAAGGCATTTAGCAGGCTCCTGGAGGCACCTCTCTGGGGTGGATGCCTCCTCTGGCCTCCTACAAAGGGAAAAGGAAGGGTACATGACCGTGTAGCCATTGCGTACCAAGTGGCACTGGCAGAGACACCTCTCTTTTGGGTGCCTCTAGCTCACTAAGAAGGATAGCATACTGGCGTACAGGTTTGGAGTTTTTTGGAACTTTGGACTGTGAGCGAGGTGAGAGAAGAATGCCTCTGCTGGGTGCCCTCTGACTCACTAAGAAGGACAGTGTACTTGCATGTAGTGCAATGCTAGTACAGATCTGGCTTAGGGTTGGGGTTAGGGCAAGGGCTAGGCTTAGGGTTATTACGGGTAAGGTTAGGGTGAGTTAGTGGTCTGCACCTCTGGGTGCCTCTGACCCACTAAGAAGGACAGTGTACTGGTGTATGGGTTAGGGTTAGGGTTAGGGTTAGGATTAGGGCTAGGGTTATAGTGGACTTTTTATGCCCGACTGGCACATCCGAGAAGTCTCAATCAAAACCTGGCCAAGTGGCCATGCGATTGGTGGAATGGCTCCAAAAATTTGCATGGTCCCATCCCATGGCCAGCCCATCATTGCGCAGGTGTAAAAAAAATAAATAAAAATAAAAATAAAATAAAATAAAATCAATGGGATTGGAGACAGACGTTTATTGGAAGAAAAGCCCACTGCTGCTACTGTAAAAATTCAGGCAGTTAAAATACCTAATTTTCGCAAGTTTCTGTGTGGTGCTTTGGTGGGTTTTTGGACCACGATAAAAAAAAAATTGTGGTCGCCATTTTGGATCCCCCCGCACCGCATGGCATGGCGAGACAACGAGGATGCCCCCACCAGAGCAGCCCAGGACAGGAGAGGGGGGGAGGCCGGGGACCCCCCCCCCCAGAAACCACCCCTCTGGTAGGTGCCCTCACTCAGGCAGGCATATTTTCGCCTACTTTTTGGCCGGGAATCGGGATTTTTTTAAAAAAAACTTTTTTTCTGTGCCGCTTGGCATCGCGTGATCGCCGCGATGCCATGAACGACAACGACAAATCAGACCCAATTTTTCTTTTATCGGTTCGAGTTCGAGTTCTGACGGCTTAATTGTCGTTACCGTTTCCGTTGCGTAACGGAAACGAGGAACGGAAACGGAAATGAGAATTTCGCCAAGTCGTGCCCATGTCTAGTGGTCAGTTTCCAACCACACTCAAAAAATCTATGGGACATTCAAGTAGCTGAAGATTACTTGCTTCCAGCTTCCCAGGGATAATACAGTTGGAGAAATGCTTACAGAAGTTTGTATTTGGAGTAAAAGCAGGCTTTAACCTCAAGTGAAAAATTACGTGGAGATAATATGCATGGCTTCCCCTCACCCACAGGCACAGTTGTCTTTGGGGAACAACTCTGAATATGTAGGTATGTTAAAATTAAGGTCTATAATTTCTTAGCAGTTCTTTTTTGCACAGTGTTGTTTGTCTGTGTATATCATGCACTTTAAATTAAATAGTGCCTCCAAGGAGGGTTTAAATACAGTCAACACTCTTTAAGATGTCATCTTTTATTTTGCTGCAAAAAAGAATTTGCTGAAAGGCTTTATTAAGCAATTCATTATTTAAAAGCATGCACAAACTTGATTTCAGCCACAATCTTTTTAGCTTGACCAATTCATAATGAAATAAAAAGGAACAGGGCAAGTTTCCAGGATCATACAAATACAAGGTATTGCACTCGTAGCCGTATTTAGAATAATTAAATAAGGAACAGCATTTTGCTCTATAGTAAGCAGATGTTAAGGTTTTCAATACCTTTAAAATATAGTATTAATACAATGATATTTTGGAGGTACAGGGTACACTATAAGCAGAAGTTATTTCTCATACTTTTGGGAGAGGAAGAAACTGGTATTACTAGAAGTAGGACCCAAGGGCTTATGCTATGAATTAAAAACAGATACATCCTATGAAACAAGGAGTATGAAATACAATTAAATAAGGGATTGTATTAGAACAAGGATTGAATGAACACAATCTAAAAACATAGCAAGGGAAAAAGAACTTCCGGCAAACGAAGTTCTTTTTATTGCCAATGGAAAATAAATTCTTTTGTGCCAATAGCAAGAGAAGTGTGTCTCAAATATGCCTGTTTATGTTTATGGCAATTGCATAAACCATATTGGATAACAAAACTAGAGACCACACTTCATTACATCAAGATAAAGCAAAACAAACAAGATAGAACTAAATTCAAGTGTCTTCTTCACTCTTAAGATTTTGAGTTTTAGAAGTCCCGCGGGCCTCTTTGCTTCAACACACCTCTAACGCAACAGGTGAGTCGCTTCTCTGGACAGTTCAGAAGTAGCAGAGGGCAGATGGCGAACCTTTTAGAGACCGAATCCCCAAGCTGTGACTCAAAACCCACTTATTTTTTGCAAAGTGCCAATACAGCAATTTAACCGGTGGTACCCTGGGTTACAAATGCTTCAGATGCTACCGTTCAGGAAAGCGAGGATAGAAGAGCAGGCTTTTGAATTTCCCACAGCTACAGCACAGCACCCTTGCTGTGGCCACAGGAAATTCAAAAACCTGCTCTTTGATCCTTGCTTTCCCAAAGAGTAGCACCCCATCGGCCTCTCTGCCCAGGGCAGAGAGGCAGATGGGGTGCTACACAATCAGGGAAGCCAGCGGGGAGTGGTGGCAGCTCGTGGGCTCATTCGTAGACCCAGTTTACTCTCCAGCCATGCCGTTCTGGGCTTCCCCAAAAAGGCATGGCTGGATAGTAAATGGGGGCTACAAAGGAACCCGCAAAGTGCTGCCCCACCCTTTGCCTGGTTCTCTGCATGGAGCCATTTCGGCGTGCTCGGAGTGGAGGAGGAAGTGCAATGGCTAGAGGGGGCGATGTCACATGCCCACAGAAAGGGCTCTGCATGCTACTTTTGGCACCTGTGCCATAGATTTGCCAACACTGACAGAGAGACCATGCAGACCCCTCTATTTAATTTTCCACTTGAGCTCCAAGGCTGATTTTGTTCCATATTCAAAACTTTAAAGGTGTGGCTTAAGCAAAAAAATATTCATGAAAGCCAGAAAATGTTGTTTTCAGTAGTGTGGATTTCCTGTGGAGACAGTAAGTATGGCAGTACGTAACGAAACAAATAATGAAAATTGTGATGAAATTGGAACGAACTGAACAGAACCATGAAAATTAGGTTCGTTACATTTCATTTTCGTTAATGGTGACGTGTAATGAAATGAGCTGTTTTTAAATGTTAAAAAACATCCTGAATATCTGTAAAAACCCAGCGATAATTATTTATTCTGCCTGATAATACTTATCAGGGGGTTGGGGTCCTTAAAACGTGCATTTATGTCTTTTCTCAGATCGCTGTTTTTTTTCCTTTAAGGGGATTTAGGGGACATTGACCCAAAATGGCTCCCAGATGCCTAATATTGATTTATTGGGTATTAAAATGCCCTGGACATCTGTAAAAATGCAGTGATAATTATTTGAAATTATCACCGACCATGGGGTTGCGGTCCTTAAAACCTTTGTTTTTGTCTTTCTCCCATCGTGATGTATTTTTTCTTTGCCCTTTAAGGATGACACAAAATGGATTCCAGCCACAAGATGGATGCAAGCCATGTGATGGGATCATGTAAATTCTTGGACAATTTCAACCAATAACATGCCCAGGTTGCAGACTGGGTAGGTGTGGCAGCCACAGAGGGCATAAAAAGCTTTGGCAGCCCCCGTCCCCCTTGCAGTCTGCGGTGGGAGTTAGGGTGGGATTGCTATCTCTGCAACTTGTTACTTTAGGCCAGCCAGGCAGGTGTGTGTCTCCCCCCTCTTAGGGGGGAGAAAGAATAGATTTCTCTTGCAGCCTCCCTGTGTGCGTGCGTACCTCTCAGTGAGTACCCCTCCCCTGCCCCACAGTGCAGTCACTCTGCGGCTGCCTTACACCCTGCACAACACCCGCCGCTGCCTTTGCAGCCTCCCTGCATACCTAGTCTATACTGTATGTCTGCCAGCATCATTTTAGTGTTTTATCTCTGGTCTGGAGTGTTAGGGGTCGTCCGCATGCGGAAATGCTTTAAGTTGCGCAAAAAGTGGGTAAGAATGAAAAACAAAAAACAAAAAAAGAAACAATTTTTTTCAAAAAATTCACAAAAAATGAAAATGAACCAAAACGGACCCACAATGAAAATCGAAAAACCAAAACATCATTTTTTTTATTTGTGCCCATCTCTAGTTGTGGGTGTAGGAGTGTAAGTTCGGGGAGCTTTTCCCAACCATTATATGTACTTTCAAGAATAGCTTCTACAGATTCCTGCAAAAGAGATGTATTTCAAAGTTGCCTAAGAATCTGGAGATCTGTATAGAGCTAGACTCTATAGAATGTCTCTTTTCCTGAGGGTGCGAAAGTGAGATTCCATGTTTCAAGGGAAATAGCCTTCGTAGACTTGACAGTTTTCAGACTTTAAGACTCCTACCACCCCCATCTAAGCAATGACATTATGAGACTTTACTCCATCCTAAAAGAAAGTGGTACACTGAAGAAGGCAATTCTAAAGCAACAAATGAGCACTTTTATGGAGCCAATAACAAATGGGTCAGACCACTAACACATTTGCTATGTACTGTTATATCAAACTGTTTCCCCCCTCTCCCCAGAACTAACACTTGAATTAACAATTTAAGAAACAAACTGGCAAGGCAATATCAATGAATTAAATGTCTCAAATCTAACAAGAGTGATATATCCTCCTCTTATTTTATATCTTCAGCATTAATATTTTTCAAATCTAATAGTCTTTAAGTCAAATTGCTGTGGTTATACACTGCCAAGGTGCCACTGACATACAATGAGCCTAAAACTGAGTGGCCTCCAGGCTGTCTTGTCTTCAACAGCCCTGCTCAGATCTTATTTATTTATTTATTTTATTTATTTATTTATACAGCTTATATACCGCCCGTCTTCCTTGTGGAACTCCGGGCGGTTTACAACAAATTTATAGCACAGCAAAATTACAAACAACAAAATAAATATTAATAGACTAATAAAGCAGAGAAGAACAACAACAACAGATGACGGGACTAAAAAAAAAAACCTCTGTTCGGGTCACTCAAACGCCTCCCGGAAGAGAAGGGTTTTCAGCGCCTTCCGGAAGGCAGGCAGGGACTCTGCAAGGCGCACCTCTGCTGGAAGATGATTCCAAAGGGTCGGGCCAGCCAAACTCAAAAAATTAGTTACAAACTCATAAATGTTCCTCTCCACGGAAATCTTTAGTAAAAGGCGAAAGATTTATACAATCTGAAGAGAAACCAGAGTATCTTGTTGTTATCTCTCAACTCCTTTATGGTGTTTGCCCATTTCATATTTGGTCTTTATCTTTAGCCACTGCCTTCATCTTTTCCTAGCATTGTTGTCTTTTCTAGCAAGCCTTACCCTATAGCTATGTTGGCGATGGGCGAACCTATGGCATGGGTGCCAAAGTTGGCACTCGGAGCCCTTTCTGCTGGCACTCGACATCGTCCCTTCACAGCCACCTGTATTTGGGTTAAATTGCCATATGGGCACTTTTGTGAAAAATGAATGGGTTATGAATTGCAGTTTGGGCACTCGGTCTCCAAAATGTTCACCATCACTGCCCTGTAATAAAGTGCCTGAAGAACGACAGCCCCAATTTCATAATTTCAACTTCCAGAGCCAATTTAGGCTTGATTCAACCTAAGATCCACTTGTTGATATTTCTGGATGTCCAGAAAGATGAACAAATATTCACAACGCTCTCTTCCAGCAACATTGTTATGATGAATCAATTTATTTCCTGTCAGCTTCCTTCACTTTCCAGTTTCCACATCCATACATAGGAATCAGGACTACAATTGTGTGGGTGACGTTGGCCTTGGCCTCCAGTGTTACATCCTTGCTAGAGATGGGCACACGCTGTGGCTTTGGTGGTTCCTGTCACATTGTTTATCAGCTGAGCAGGCATTCAGCACTTCAAGGCCCTGTCACCTCCCCACTCGGAGGCAGTGCCCAGAGGAGGCAAGCTAGGGAAGCCAGGCCACTGCCTCAGCATGCCCCCCCCTGGAAGAGGTGGGGCTCTGAAGTGCCAAACACCTATTCAGCCTATAAAAAAACTGCCACAAACCACCAAAACAACAGTTCATGACCATCTCTAATCCTTGCACTTGGTGATCTTTTCTAGCTCTTTCATTGCTATCCTTCCAAGTCTTGGTCCTCCTCTGATTTCTTGACTTCAATCTCCGTTTGGATAGATGACTGGAGCAATTGCACTGCACTGGTTTCTAGTAGTTTCCAGCCAGATGGTGCTGAATGCTCCTTCTGTCTTTCTACATCAGATCTCCTTGGGATGTCATGACACATTGTGGTAGGCCTTACCTTCTGAAATTGTTTCTGTTGCATTCATTGCAATGAAACCATGCTTTGCCCTCAGCTCTTTCTTTGGCTTTTCATGGGTTGCTGCAAATGTTTACACAGCCTTCATATGGAAGTTAGATTGTGTGGTAAATAACAATCTAGTTAAGGTATGGTTAATGTAGCACACAATGCTCCAGTTTATTATCTGTCCCCCCCCCTAACCAGTGTTTACAGTGGGGACACCATCAGATGGCAGCAGTTTCTCTCTAGAGCGTTGTTGGGCAATAAAAATGGATTCCCAATTTGGAACATAAGGCGTAGGATTCAGCTGACACAGGATCTGGCCCTGGGTGCAACAGCACACTGAAAGAAGAGTGGTTAAATATATTGCACTGGAAAGCCTGGCCTGGCATTGGAGAACATGCACTGCGAACTCCTTGGCTGGCAATGGAATTTATTAGTGGGTGGCCCGGGTCTGCCATCCAGCTGTATGAGCTTGGTTGCACACCGGTGCCTTGCTCCAACCAATCAGCTGAGCAGCACCCAGCCCCTCGGCAGGGGATTCACCTGCAGGCAGGCCCTTAGCTCCAGAAGCGTTTAAATTTGCCCAGACTTCTGTGGTTGCTGAGCAGTCTCTTCAAAGAGCAACAGGCCAGTGACAAGTGTGTTCCAAGCAGTGTGGTTTTGATGTCTTGTCTGTTGTTTCCACCTTGTCTGCTACAATCTGTATTACTCCGTGAACGCAAAGAATGCTACTCAATAGGAATGACCCGTGATGTCAGGTTAATTCTGTTTACAAAAGAATAAATATTATAGCAGTGGCTTATAAGAGAGAATCAATAGCTTCCCTTCACTAGGTGATCCCTTCATGTCTTCCCAAATTGATTTGCTCTCCCCCGGCGCATCACCATCGTGCCATGGCTATCTATTACGGGGTGACGGGGGGGTCAGGCGATTATTGAAGTATATCTGAATTTACAATATTAACGACGAGCTATGGTGTGTTCGGAGGTTCATGGTGAATTAATTATCTGTTTAAGAAGCCATGAAGAAATCAATCAATGAAAATTTCTCACTCTTTTGAGAGAGCGAGGGAGCTTGTCAATTTTTTTTAAAAAGCTTGTATTACATTTAAAGGGACAGAATGCGCTTTTCCGAAGGTTTCTCTGGAGGTACGCAGTTGGAAAATATCAGCCTCGCCTTGGTTTGTCTCTTGTTCCCAAGACGTCAGCATCTCCAACTATGGGCCTTTTCACACAACCCCTAAGATCCGCTGGCCCCTTAAATTCGGACCAGAGAACTTGGGGGTTCGTTGCTCTTCTTTCCTCCCCACCACTCCGCACTTCCTTGCTTCTGTGTGCATGAGGGGAGGGAGGAAAAAAAGCCTTTAAAAAGGGACAAAAGAATAAAGCCTTACCTCCGGTGCTGGTGGAAGTTGCTCCAAGCCACGGTCACTTCCTGGTTCCTCTTAAAGGGGCGGGAGGCAAAAAAACAAAACAAAAAGAAGCAAGGAGAGCCCGGCACTCTCCGCATCAAAAATTTTCACTCTTCCAGAGCAGGTACTTGAAAGCTGCACTGGGTCGCGCTTAGGTGGGCGAGGTCGCACTTAATTTTCTGTTAGCTCCGGAGCTGGTGGGGAAACATTTTTAAGCTCCGGAGCTGGGAGCCATTTGCAGCGGAGCTTAGGGGTCGTGTATAAACGCCCTATGTGAGGTAGGACAGTCAGCTCAACACGGTTGTCTGCACTGCAGCCATGCTAACACCACTTGCATGTTACCAACAGCAAGTCTTACTTGCATGCAAGAGAAGGATGGGTCTCTTTCTCAGAGCTTCCGTTAACACTCTTAGAAATAAAACCACACTAGGTCAAGCATGTTTGCCAAGCAGCCCAGAATATGATTGATGCCAGCCTTCCAATTAGGCGAAGAATTAAACCCTTTCAATTAATCCTGGCAGAGGAACAAACACAGCCACGGTCACTCCTTTTGCCACTTCACTGAGGTTGGCACAATCAGTATTTGCGCTGGTAGTTCTTGCAGAGCTGCACTCCCCTCGCATGACAGATATTTGGATGGGACCTATTCCTTCACCATTTGGAAAGACAAGACTGGAAGAAAGGGCCCCCAGAGACAGGCAATAATGGGAAATTGATACAAGGGGAAATCAGATTGAGTCATGGAGATATTCACACATAAAGCCTTCTGCTTGGTAGCACTGCCCACAGGTAAAATGTGTCTTCAGAACAAAGACCAGACTGAAGAAAACATTTGATGAATTCCATTCTCTTCCCCTTTTCTTAGAGTGAGAAGCATATGCTGTAGGTGTAATAAAATGGACTGGAAATAAACAGATGGAAAGAGGATAATTCTGACCTTGTTCCAAAACCAATGAATAGTCAAACAGATAAACCTGGACTACCCTGTGAGGGGCTGAGATATTTATCTCAGATGCTAGTCCTCTAGTCAACAGAGACCTTCATATCATCTTTCATTGGTGTCACACAATCTACATCAACAACATTTCAGCCTCAACCAATTTCTCTCTCTCTCTCTCTCTCTCTCTCTCTCTCTCTCTCTCTCTCTCTCTCTCTCTCTCTCTCTCTCTCTCTCTCTCTCTCTCAATCAATCAATCAATCAATCAATCAATCAATCAAGTGTGTGTGGATGTTGGGTTTACTGGTGGATCTCTGTGTGATTTACAGTTGATTAGCAATGATATCCGACTCCCAATTGTTTAACAATAACAATAAAGAGTATGAATTATAGAGCTGGCATGAAGAAAAATTAGGGGCAACATAGAAAGAACTAGCTAGTTGTTATAGACAGGTAGTTTACTTGTGATTGATTCCTTTTTCCAATAATAAAAGTATGACTATGCTACATTAGGACTATAACATAATGAATAAATTCACTTCTATTGCAGGATAATGATAATAATCTTTTAGATGATTTTATAATTATGGAGGGTGTTGTAAATGGTATAAAAAGAATATTACATGCATCAAGAGCTGGTTCATGTTATCATGACACTTTTGGGAGCATGAGGTAACAATCAGGCAGACAAGATGAGTATGTTTTGTAGCCAAACCTGCAGCTTATTGTATTCAATTTTTTTCTTTTTAAAAAAGTAATAAAATGTAATTGGTGTCCCTTCTTTTGAGAAAGTGCACACTTAAAATCTCAAGAACAATGTTCTGTAAATTAAATAAATAAATGTTAATGAGGAAGGCCCTGGAAACCTGGAGTTTGCCAAACAAACCATCTGGTATAAGGATCATATGAGATTAAATTTTCTGAGGCTGTACATTCAGTGGTACAGAGTGTTGGGTTTAGGTTATAATAAATTAGTCACAACATATAAAGGAGCAGAATTGAGATACTGCAGCTGGAAACGTTTAGATAAAAAACACAATTTGAATAGCATAGAATAATGCCCCCCCCCAATATTGTGTGCTTCTGCCAGTAAAGGTAATTTAAATAAACACTTCTGACTTGGTTTATAGATAACAAATAACTTACTCATCTATCTATCTATCTATCTATCTATCTATCTATCTATCTATCTATCTATCTATCTATCTATCTATCTATCTATCTATCTATCTATCTATCCCTACCTACCTTGCATCAGTCTCTCTCTGCCATGTTTCAGGAGATCTGCAGCTATCTGGTCTAAATCAGCCACCTTTCCATTTTTCAATACGCATATTGCATCCTGGACTCCAAGATTTTTATATTGGCTCCATATTGACATCAAGTTCCCCTGGCTGGACAGTACTGGCCAAATAATGTATTGCACCAGAAGACTGGAGACAAGGAGTGTTTGTTAAGGACCCAAGAAGGGAAACTTTAGCGATTGTAACAAATGGAGAAGAATAACACTACTGTTAGTTCCTGTAAAGGTTGTATGCCTTGTACTAGAGATGGGCATGAAATAAAAAAAAATCGTTCCGTTATTCGTTATTCGTTCCGTTATGAAATGGAATGAATAAGGAAGCCCAGAGTAATTTAGGAACGAACTGAACAGAACCAGAACAAATTAGTTCGTTTCGGTTCGTTTCGTTCTTCCCCCTGGCGATGACAGCCTGGCTGTCATCACCAGCGGGGGAGGACTGTGAGAGCCCCCTTCTCACCTATGCACGTGGAGGCGGGACCAGGGCTCTTTCTAAACAGATCTCCACCATGGGGAGGTGACAGCCAGCTCGGCTGTCACCTCTCCACTGCAGAGATTGGTCCAGACTGAGGGCCGCAGTCTCGCCGCCACAAGCGGAGGTGAGACCATGGCTATCTCGATCTCCAATATCTGCCGCGCGAGGGGAAGACAGCCAGCTCGGCTGTCATCCCCTGTGGTGGAGGGCGGTCAGGAGAGGGCCACGGTTTCATCTCCACAAGTGGAGCTGAGGCCGCGGCTTTCTCCGATGGGAGAAGTAGAAGAGACCCCCATTCACGCCTCTGCGTGCGTGGGAGTCTCATCTTCCTTGCGCTGTCATCCGGCACAGGGAAGATCCCTGTAAGATCCAGGGCAGTTGGGAGGGGGTTGTGATCCGGCCTCCGCACGTTGAGGTGGGATCACAGCTCCCTCTCCAGCGATCTCCGCCACAGGTGCATGACAGCCCGCCTGGATGTCATCTGCCTCTGGCAGAGGACGGTCAAGAGAAGGCCCTGTTCCCCTCTCTCCATATGGAGGCGGGACCGGGGCTCTCTTTAAAGGGATCTTCCCCGCGGCAGATGACACAGCGCCTGGAGCTGTCATCCACCGCAGGGAAGAAGAGACCCACCGTTCCCCCTTCTGCATGCAGAGGCAGACCAGTGGGTCTCTTTAAAGGGATCTTCCCCACGGCGGATGACAGCGCGCCCGGCACTGTCATCCACCGTGGGGAAGAAGAAGAGCAACAAAAAATGGAACAATGAAAAACGGAACAGATTTTTTTTAAAAAATCCGTTCCTTTAAAACGAAAGCGAAGGGAGATGGGCCACAAAATGGAATGGAAATGAAACACCATTTTTCCGTTTTGTGCCCATCTCTACTTGGAATACTCAGATGTTTATAGCAGGGGTGGCGAACACGAAGCTCTCGAGCCGCATGCGGCTCCCGGCCAAAATGAATGCGGCTCTTTGCCTCTTATCATTATTTTGTATACTGTGGCTCTTTGCCAAGTTTGGATTTTGTTATGCTGCTTCTGAGGAGGGACCTCTGAGGAGAGATCTCCGAGCGCGTAGTCCCGCCCCCAGGCTGCGTCATCACGTCTTCCATCCCCCGGAAACAACTGCACGGGCCAGAGAGCGGGGGGACCCATGTGTCACATGTTGTGTCACATCTTGCTGTTAGTTCTTAGTGTGGAGGACGCAGCATACCCTCACCATCACTGCAGGATTTTTACCCTCACTCAAAATGGCAAAATGCAAAGCTAAACGAAAATATGAAGATGAACACAGGACATTTTTGGAAGAATGGGAAGATGCTTTCTTTATTGAATGGAATGGGAAAGCGCTGTGTTTAATATGCAATACTATGATATCACATTTCAAGGCTTCAAATCTTCAGCGTCATTTTAGAACTCTCCATGCTAATATTGACAAGGAATTACCCAAAGGTACTGAACTACGCAAGCAAAAATTGAGCACCTTGAAAAGCCAGGTAAAAAGACAGTCTCAAATGTTTCAGCAATTAACCAAGCATGGAGAAACTGTGACCCTTGCATCCTATAAAGTGGCATGGAACATTGCCCATGCTAAAAAAACATACAATGAGGGGGAGTTTCTAAAACAGTGTTTTGCGGATGTAATTGAAACCTTGGCTCCAGACAATAAAAAACTCAAAGATTCCATCAATGATCTCCATCTGTCACGGCACACAGTTGAAACCAGAATAGCAGACATAAATAATGTGATTGAGTCAGATCTACATGCAGACTTGAACGCATGTGCTTATTTTAGTGTTGCATTAGACGAGTCATGCGACATACAAGACAAGCCACAGTTGGCAATATTTGCGCGAATGGTTTCTGAGGACTGCGTGATTAAAGAAGAGCTTCTTGACATTGTTGCATGAAAAGACAGAACTCGCGGTACTGACATAAAAGAGGCAATGACTGCCGTTTTTAAAAAAGCGAATATGTCTTTTGAAAAACTCACCTCAATAGTCACAGATGGAGCACCGTCGATGATTGGCTCAGTAAATGGACTTGTGGGTCTTTGTAAAGGTGATGACGCCTTTCCTGAATTTTGGAACTTCCACTGCATCATCCATCGTGAGCAACTTGTGTCCAAAACACTGAATTTAGACCACGTTATGAAGCCTGTGATGGAGATTGTGAACTACATCCGTACGCACGCCCTTAATCACCGGCAATTCAAGAACCTCATTGCAGAACTTGACGCAGACTTGCCCGGTGACCTGCCACTGCACAGCGCAGTGAGATGGCTCTCAAGAGGCAAAGTAGTTTCGTGCTTTTTTGAGCTTTTGGAAACAGTAAAATTGTTTATGGCAGAGAAGAACAAAATGTATCCTCTGCTTTCAGACCCCGAGTGGCTTATGGATTTGGCATTTTTAGTGGACATGCTTTCACACTTGGATAAACTAAACGTGGACCTGCAGGGGAAATTAAAAACTCTTCCTGAGCTGACACAAAGTGTATTCTCCTTTGTAAACAAGTTGAAGCGTTTTAGAGCACACATTCAAAACAGCAATCTATCCCATTTTCCTTCTTTGCGCAGCACCCTGCAGAAGACCAGTGTTAAAACAGATATAGCTGGATATGTGAAACAACTTACACAACTGCAAGAGAAGTTTACTTTCCGGTTTGAGGACTTGGACCAAAAAAGACCACAGATCACTTTTCTCATCGACCCGTTTAATGCTGACACCGACTGCCTGAAAACCCCACTTGTTACTGATGAGGCAGCGAGTGAACTAGAAATGATTGAGCTACGCGAGGACGATAGACTGAAATCTCTTTTGAAGGAAGGCCATGTTACGTTTTGGAGAGCTGTGCCAACTGAAAAATACCCGTGCGTAAAAAGAGCCGCTCTCAAGCTGCTGTCTATGTTCTCATCAACATACGTCTGTGAGAAGCTGTTTTCTACTTTGAAACACGTGAAATCAAAGCACCGGTCCATTCTGACTGAAACTCATGTAAAGGAACTGCTCCGAGTGGCTACAACTGAATACAAACCTGATTTGCAGAAGATTACTGAAAACAAAAGATGCCAGAAATCCCATTGAGATTATCATCCCATCACTCCAACAAGGTAACAAAAAACACCTGACTGAGCATGTTATATTATGTGTTTAATATATTATTGTTAAAATTATATGCTTTTGTGTGAGTGTTTGTTTTGGCAGGTCACTGCGTGGTGTGGCTCTCTGACTCTCACAGTTTAAAATTTTTGCTCTTTTTGTCGAACTTGTTCGCCACCCCTGGCTTATAGCATCAAAAGGATACATATTTGTGGGAAGAGCAAGAGCAAGCGGGATTCAGAAAAGGATGCTCTTACAATGACTAAATCCTGACTCTAAGAAACATAATCAAGTAGAGCATAGATTTTCAGTAACCACTGAACGTTGTCAGTTTCAAAAAGGCATTTGACTCAATTCATCCTGAATCACTATGGTACATTGCAAAGATCTATGGCATCACACTCATCGTTTCATTAACATCTACAACAGCCTGCATTTCAGTTCAAGCTGCTGCATATGAATGAAATCTGGCAACCCTGCCTTCTTTAACATTTATACAGGTGGAAGACAAGAATGCATTCTGTTGTCAGTTTTGTTTCTCCTTTCCATAGCCTTTGTTATGCATAGACCCATGGATAACCCCAATTTTGGAATTTCATAGGCAAGACCTCACTTAATATATTTAGATTTTGCAAATGACATTGCAATGCAAGAGCATGCTTGCAGGATATGACCACCAGCCTAGACCATTAAGCTGGCAACATTGACCCTAAATACTAAGAAGATCAAGCTTATGCAGATAGGAGGAGTCCAGGATTTGGTCAATAACAGCTATAAGTACTCCCACCAAGACAATATTCTTTAAGAACATTGTTATACCTACTACAGTTTATACCTGTAAAATATGGAAATACATAACCAAAACATACAAAAAGGTTAAATGTTTTCCAACATCACTGCCTTAGAAAAATCCTTCACATCTTATATCATGATCATATCACTAATGAAGAACTACTACAAAGATTGGATTCAAAGATCTATCAATAACTGTGAATGAACAGGCAAAGATCAAGGAAAAAAACCAAAACAAAACAAAAGACACAAAACATGTGGCACCTTAAAGACTAAGCTTCATATTTTAATGTAACGTTTTATGGACATGTCTACTTCTTCAGACATATAGCAGCAGAATGAGGTGTGTAATATAGTATGTGGTGACATACATTACTCATCCAAGTAGCTTCTCTAGTCTGGGGCAGGTTGGTAGGGGACCTCCAATTTATATTCCTCCTTGGCTTCCCTTCACCCTGGTCTGAATAGGTTCTCAACAGGGGTGCAAGACCTAGGCACAGTCCATCTCCTATTTATTGTGCTGCCCTTCCATCTATCCCCCCCCCAAAAAAATCAGGACCACTTGACACAGCCCCCAGGAAGGCCACTGCTAAGGACCCATGTTAAATGGGGTGTGAGAAGGGCTGCAGAGGTATGACTTCCACATACCCTTGGCAATTGTCCATCCAAGGAGCCTACCCCTTGCTGACACTGCCTTTGACAGCAGCCTGACTGACCATAGATACGTTCCTATTGGTTAAACACATTGGAGCAAGTCAAGGACAGAGTGAAAGATAACATGCCAAAGAGTGGTTAGATGTTGGGCAATATGAGGATTCCACCCTTTCTACCCAGCTATATGCCTGCCTGTATATCAAAATGCCGCATCTCTTTACACCAACATACCACATCCTGATGGGGTTCAAGCTTTAAATAATTTCCCTAACACCAGGAAAATAAAGATTATTGCCAGTTTGGCAACATTAGTCTTTACTTGTAATGATTTTATATTTAATATGGAAGACTACTTAAAATAGCAAGGCATATCAAAAAGCAACTTGTGTGGCTTATGGGAATCTGTTCATCTGGACACTGGAGGAAAACATTCTGAAAAAAAGCCAGTGACAAACTTCATATAAAGTAGCAATTACACGGATATCTTCATGGTCTGGATGAATAATTTGAATTGTATATCATCAGCTCTGTTAATCTCACAACCAAATTGACTTCTAGTAGCATCCCTGAAAATCTGCCCATCCCTTTCTCTGATATGCTTGTTACTCTTGAAAACAACAAAATTGTTACTAAGCTGGGTCATTTTCCAAGGAGGAAAGCAGGGTAAAAATACTCTAAATAAATAAATAAATAAATAAATAAATAAATAAATTAACAAGATCACTAATGCCCAAATGTAGTATCATTCCGAAGTTGGTAAAATGAGTACCCAGATCACTGGGGTGCAATGTATAGCCTGTATAATTACTTGTAAACCTCCCAGAGAGTGCATTAAGCTCAATGGAGTGATAGATAAGCATCACACTTTGCCTTGCCCCTCTGAACATGTAAAGAAGAATAATTTGACTCTTGGAATCAGATGCAACACTGAATAAATTTGTTAAAAAAAAGAATATATGAACCCAAGGAACACCTGCTTCACAGGGACTTCTTCTAATATTAAAGCAAAGTGTTCTGCTTATATACCACTCTATAGTGCTTAAAGCACTCTCTGGGTGGTTTACAATTTAATTATGCAGGCTACACATTGCCCCCCTCAGCAACCTGGGTACTCATTTTACCAACATTGGAAGGATGGAAGGCTAAGTCAACCATGAGCTTGCTACCTGGGATTGAACTCCGGGCTGTGAGTACAGTTATAGCCAGGGCCGGCGCTAGGTTTTTTTGCACCCTAGACGGCGGGGTGGCGGGGTGGTGGGCGAGCGGCAGGGGGGTGTGGGCGGGTGGGCGGCGGCGGTATCGGCAGGGGGGATGGGTGGGGGGAGGCGGGGGGCGGGGGGCGGGAGGCACCCCCTCTCCATTTGGGCACCCTAGCAAACTGCCTAGTTCGACTTAATGGACGCGCCGGCCCTGGTTATAGCTGAAGTACAGCAATTTAACCACTGCACCACAAAGTTGCTCAAAGATAGTTAAAAAAATGCATAAATTAGATGCATTCATTATGTGGTGGATTTCCATCCAGCATCTCCAAATTAAGGCTAGGCCATTAGATAAAGTTATCAGTGTATAGCAAACTTGGAGCACATTGCAAAAGCCACCAACACACTTCCTATCACATATTTCAGCCAGCCACTCAATGTAGAGATTATTGGGAATATCTATCCTTAAATCAACAGTTAGCAATCTTGGATCACACTGTTGTGATTTCAAACACTGTATAGCAAAGTTGGCAAATCTATGGCACGGATGCCAAAAGTGGTACTCGGAGCCCTTTCTGTGGGCACCCGACATCGCCCCTTCACAGCCACCTGTATTCAGATTAAATTGCTGTATTGCACTTTGCAAAGAATTACTAGGTTTTGAAACATAGTTTGGGCACTTGGTCTAAATATAATCCTGAAGTGCAGCCAGTGTTCGCCATCACTGCTGTATAGCATGTGTGTTTCTCTGTGAGAAAGTCATTTTTACTAGCACTGTGATGGGCATAACATACCATTTCAAACAAAGCATCACCTGTAGGTTTCAGGGGAGTGTGTAACTCACCTGTGTGGTGATAGTAAAAAGGGATGCCTCCCCAGGGATAGTGAAGTCATGCTTGCTGAGGTGGTAGGAGCAGAAGGTCAGGTGCGTAAGGTTTTAGGAAGGGAGAGGGATGGATCAAGTTGTATTCAGATAGAGGGTGTGCATCAGTGTGGGGGCAGGGACATTTGTATACTGCAGGAGAGGACAATTCAAGAAGACTGCAGTTGTACTCTGGTAAGTTAGGTCACCCTTTGCAAAACACTGACCTTGCCTATGGCCTCAGGGAGGGGTTTAAATGCTGAAATGTGAACAACGATACTCGGTGTCTGTTGCTCTAGCAAGGAAAGAAGCATCAAAACAAGCAGTTGGCAGCTGAAGCCCCAGTGAAAGCCAAAACTTTTGTGGAAAGTTCACTTGTTGAACCACGGGGAGGTTCAACAAATAGAGACCCTAGTGGGCTCTATTTAATCTCCATGCACCTGTCTAAGCAAACATTTTACTTCCAGGCAGGGTCGGCCCTGGTTAGTACTTGGATGGGAGACCACCAGGGAATACCAGGTACTGTAGGCGCCTGGAGAAGAAACTGGCAATCCACACCAGTATTCCTGCCAAGAAAACTCCATGGACACGGGATCATGAAGAGTCGGTCACCACTGTAGCGGCAAAACACACACACAAAGCAAGGATAGGTAGTGCATTTCTTATCACACTGGATGTACTTCAGGATTATATTTAGGTTTGGGTATGTGTGTTTGAAAGTCGGATGACTGAAGGCCTCTCTTGGACTGGCTTTCATTGAAAAGGTCAGATACTTTCCCCTCCTTTGCCTTTAAATAAACATACCTCAATTAAGAAAAAAGCTGCCAGGGGAATTGTGGAAGGTGCAATCCATAAACACGTATCTATATACTTTTACTAATTACCATGAATTCTCACTGGAGGAAGAAGTGGGTTTTTGTATTGTACCCAAACCACAGCGTGGATTCATTTAATGGGAGAGATCCATATCACAGTGGGGAGCACCTTAATCTGACATGTCCATAAATTACAAAAGAGAGGAGCTTTTTCCTCAGTAAAAGTTTATTAAGATGTCAGCCATGACTATGGACAGTCACAGTGAACTGCCCTTTTCCAAGAAGTAATGACTCAATGTTTTATGTCAACATCTCTCACCCATGTCAGCAAAAGCCGAAAGGAGGGGAAGCGTTCAAAAAGTATCCCAAAGGACAGCAGTTCCTGCTTTTAGGACAAGATGGGTGAAACCATGTGAAGACGGGACATTCTGCCCTAGATATTAACTTGTTTCCTTTGTTGCAGAAACTTATCTCCCCATCTTCCAGGTCTCTAGCCCTGACCCACTCTCTGTGAGGGACCTTTGCAACTGGCCCTTTTCCCTGGTACATTTTCTTTTATTTTCTTTCTTTGACCAGAGTCTTTACTTAGTTTTACAAGTACGTATGTTCTGACTGACTTTGGGCTATTTCCACCGCTAGGTCCCTTGAATCTAAATCCTGGTCATGTAGTTTTTGTTTCGTATTGAACATATACAGATAGCCGTGAGAACGTGATAAAAAGAGATACCTCAGAAGAAGGCCTTAAAGTAGGAAGGTGCTTTAGACTGTGCCTGTTCCTGCACTTTCCCGAGATCCCCTTACATTCCAGGTAGGTGTTTGAAAGACAGGATGGGAGCTTTGTAGGAGAGCCTCTTTGTAGAGCGCTAGCTCGTTTAAGGGCTGTAATTATCTCTGAGAGAAACTGTAAATTGGATTAAGGCTCTAAGTTGCAGCTGAATGAGCTCCTCCATTGCCCCACCTGGTGGGCTGCTCTGCGATAACAAATATAAGGGGGGGAGAGGAAGTGCAAAAGAAATCGAATTTGGATTCCACTTCACACTCATGGCTTCCTTCTGGAAAAAATGAATTTTTTCCGGCAGAAGAAGCTGGCATCGGCTTTGCTGGCAGTATCAGCGCTGGGGCTCGTATCATCTGCTGGCACTCTTCCGGAAACACGATCCCCTCCATTATCAGAGGGAAATAAATAAATAAACAGCAGGAGATGTTTTGGCAAAGGAGCAGGAAAGGAACAGAGAGTGATGCGTGTCAACACAGTGTGCTTGCGGCCAGCTCAGTCTGTTGCAGGCAGAGGGTGGGGTGGGGTGGGGGCTGGGGAAGCACGGGAGTTTGAGTTACTTTCCCCCTTTCAATTTCTGTCTGGGGGAAACCAGGCATTATACAAAATGCTCCCCAAGCTTGATATAGGAAATGCATACTTTGACCACTGCTAGCTGCCTAGATGCCCTAAGCATATCCGATCTCGCCTGATTTCGGAAGCTAAGCAGGGTCGGCCCTGGTTAGTACTTGGATGGGAGACCACCAGGGAATACCAGGTGCTGTAGGCACCTGGAGTAGGAACTGGCAAACCACTCCAGTATTCCTGCCAAGAAAACTCCATGGATATGGGGGTCACAAAGAGTCGGTCAAGACTGTAATGATACAACACACACACACACACACACACACACACACACACAAGGCTACTGGAAGTATATGTAAGTGGATGTACGTATTAGTCCTTTCTTGCCTGGAAGTTTCCCATCCAGGCTAGATTCCAAATTATTCGTGCGCAGACAAGGAGGCTGTCCAGGCTGTAGAAAGACAGCCTAAAATGAGCAAGTGACACCTTGGGTATCCAATGCCTGGACAAAGAGGAAAATGAACCATCAAAGGATTCAGCCAAGCTTTCAAAGACCTATCCAAGGGTTCAGCCAAACTACAGCCTTCTGACAGTGCTGCAAACAGGTGGAAAAGAGGAAAGCACTTTCGACACCTGGCATGTGTGAGAGAAACAGTGTTGGTACCAAAAGTTTCATGAACATGAGGTGGCAATGCAAGTAGAAATGTTTCAGATAATACAATGGATCCATCCTTCTTTGGCTGGGTGAATTCCTGTCACAGAAACTGTTTCTGCCTGGCAAAAACAAGGGCAAACTGCCTGAGGGCTTGATTAAAGAGTTAATGAGTAATGCCTGAAAGTTAGCAGCCTCTTCTGATCCCTTGGTTTTCAAAGTGAAAAGCAGAGGAGAAGATTAGGCTCATTCTTGTGGCTGTTGAAGCACCCTGGAATCACCATAGCCTTCTCACATAAGAAAATCCTTTCCTTCCCTCAAAACATAAAATTGCATCTCCAGAAGCATCCAGAAGTTTCTCCTCATGTCTTCTTTTAGTGTAGCCAGGAGGACAGAGGTTCAGAATGGTCCAGATGTAGGGCAGGTGTATTTTCAGCCTGCCTATCCCTGATCTAAGTAAACGTCATAAGGGGCAAATCACATTGTAGTTCACTTCACAACAACAACAACTGTCTTTTTAATTCAATTTCCCTTACCATAACAAGGCTCAAGGTTGCTTCTTTTTTATATTTTTGTACTGTCCAGCCACTATGGGTCGTTTACGACAAAATATAAGATATGACCACAACAGGGGGAAAAAGGAAAAGGAAAATCACATATTAAACAACTATACATAAAACATATGAATTCAGTATAGCAACATTTAGTTTAAAAACTTGAATTTAAGTTCTTTAAGGCTGGTAAGAAAATAATATAAAAGGTGTTAATGTTGATGGTTAAACACTGTAGATATGTTTTGCCTACTTGAATAACCATCTTTTCAAAGATAATTTAAAAGTACCTAACAGGGGTAGCAGGCAGATCTCAAGTGGAAGATTATTCCAAAGACATGGGGCAATTGCAGAGATGGCCCCATTCCCATTTTTCTAACACCTCTCATTCTTAACATCCCCGAGTCTATTGACAAGTTGTTTATAGCCTAGAATGGCTGGCTGATGTTTAATCTAAGTGAGCTATTTAGGTGGGAAAGGTCCTCTCAGCCTTTGGATGCTGGTTTGATTCTAATTCATCAAGAAAAGAATTTTTGCCCCCTCTTTGCAGACCAAGTCAAAGAAAGACTACGGGAGAGCTCAGATCCTTAGGTCTCTGACGTTGGAGCCAGAGGTTGGGACGGGACTTCAATTCCCCACTGTGTCTCTTTGACCAGGACTGGACTTGATGATCCATAGAGTCCTTTCCAGGTCTCCAGGTCTAAGATGCTGGTGATGATTAAAAATAGCTTATTCTGGATTTGGGGAAAACTTGAGTCCCTTGCTAGAAATGGCCCGTTGACTGGAGTGTGGGAAAGCCTGACACTGCAGAACCGCTGAGCAGGTTTGTGGCTGGCTATCAGATACTAGATGGATGGCTGCTGGTGAGGAAGGATCCACAAGAAAGGAGGACTTCAAAGCATTCAAGGGAGGCAAAGATAAGGCTGGAGTGTCATTTTGGCCATCAGCTGCTCAGCATGACTACCATCTGAGAACACAAGGATAAAACTCAAAATGACCTTGGCAGAAGAGAAATGTTTACTTTGAGACAAGCAGCTTTTTGCTGAAGGATGAGACACACATGGAAAAATAAAATAATAATTTAAAAATGTGTGTGTGTGTGTGTGTGTGTGTGTGTGTGTGTGTGTGTGTGTGTGTGTGTTGTTACAGTCCTGACCCTCTGAGACTCCATGTCCATGGAGTTTTTCTTGGCAGGAACACTGGAGTGGTTTGCTGGTTCCTACCCCAGGCACCTACAGCACCTGGTATTCCCTGGTGGTCTCCCATCCAAGTACTAACCAGGGCCGACCCTGCTTAGCTTCCGAAATCAGGCGAGATCGGATGTTCCTAGGGCAATGATGGAGAATCTTTTAGAGACCGACTGCCCCAACGGCAATTGAAAACCCACTAATTAAAGTGCCAGTACAGCAATTTATCCTGGATACAAGTGGCTGTGAAGGGGCGATGTTGGGTGCCCACAGAAAGGGCTCCAAGTGCCACCTTTGGTACCTATGCCATAGGTTCACCAAACACTGTCCTAGGGCATCTAGGCAGCATAATAGATTGGCATCTATTAGTACTTGGGCAGGAGACCACCAAGGAACATTGAGGATCTCCAGGTAATGCTAGCAAAGGATGAGGTGTCAGGTGTCGATGAGACACCGCCAAACAGGTTTAACAATACTGGCCCAAGTGGGTTAAGAGTCTCATTCAATATAAGGCCACTTCCTATGTTCTTAACTGCAATGATGTGCATGTGAGCCCACCAGCCACTGAATCTAAAATGTTTTTAGAGGAAGATATGCTGAGCAGTGTGAACTCTGGTGGGTTTTGGCATAGCCATACTGGGCCAGATGTATCCATGCCACTGCCCATCACCTACCACTCTCTTGGGTGGTCATTCTCTCTCCACCTCACTCCAACCATTTCCGCTGGACATTTGCCCTGACTCAACCTGCAGGTGCTAAGCCACTGCCTGAACTCTGGAACAGCTTGGATAAGGGAGGGCAACAGTGGGTGTGAGTTGGGTGTTGGGAGTACCATCTCTTCCTGATGGCATTTTTGTGGTTTTTTAAGAAGACAGTGAGTAAAGAGGGACCTGAGATGTTATATGATCATGTATAATATAGGGGGGGAGTTACTGCTCTGCTCTTCCTCTCTTATAATTCCAGAATCTGAGGTCATCCAATAGGATCAATATTTATTTATTTATTTATTTATTTATTTATTTATTTATTTATACAACTTATATGCCGCCCACTACCCAAAGGTAGTGATGTAAAAGGGAATAGCACCTATTTAAACTACAGTGTTGTACCACAAATCTAGGCTGCTCTCAAAAGAGTTTATACTCATTCATGCAGAATAAAGGTACCAGTCATGATTTTTATATTACCTCCAGTACCAGAGGTAGTACGTCTTCTACTACCAGTTGATAGGGAAATGAAGAGGGTGCTATTGTGCTTGTGTCCTTCTTGTGCACTTCCCGTAGGCAACAGGTTGGTAGGGATGAGGCTTTTGGATTTTTTAGGCCCTACTCTGATAAATTATCTAGAATATATTACCAAAGGCTTTCACAGCCAGGATCTGATATCTGTTGTGAGTTCTTCAGGCTGTTTGACCGTGTTCTGTGCTCCCAGAGCACAGAAAGAACTCCTAGTTCCCTGAGCTCCTTGCCCTCTGAAGATGCCGGCCACAGAGTCTGGCAAAACATCAGGAAGAAAAACTTCCAGAACACGGCCAAACAGCCCGAAAAACTCACAACAGTTATCTAGAATATCTCAGGCAGAATACCAGAAAACACAAATACAATACAATACAATACAATACAATACAACACAATATAATACAATACAATACAGATGCCTACAGAGTTTTCCCTACTTCTATTGTTAACCATAAATTTCTCCTTTGGAAAGCATGGTATCTTTCCCCAGCGATTCCCTAGGAATCACAAAGCTCCCTGGGAGTTGCAAGGCTTTGTAAGTGAGGTGGTCTTGATGTCTGTAGACTAGAGGGAGCCTCCTATGGAACTCTGCCATTTGCTCCATTTGTCCACTCTTATTAGGAAAACAATGCTTGGGGGAAAATTAATCCTGCTCTCTCAGTATTGTAGTTCTAATCTGAATCAGTTACACAGGAAGGTGATTCTGGTTGAATTCAGAGTTTTCTCTCCCATATCTCAGGCAGTTTCCATTGCTGCAAACATTGCTCACAATCAGAAGGAAATGGTTAACTATCCTGTGGCAAAAGTCCACGCCACATAACATTTTCACAGGGATCACAGCTTCCCGCACTTTTAATAGCATTCTCTTCCCACCCTCATTCCCTCCACTTTTATGATTCCAGCAACAGAGAGGCGATATACTGCTGATCTGAATCAGTTACTTGTATAGTATAGTATAGTATAGTATAGTATAGTATAGTATAGTATAGTATACAGTATATATAATTTTTAAATTTTTTTATATCGCCCATCTAGTAGCATGGCACAACGCTGGGTGGTTTCTAAAATAATACATAAGGCCTAATTTTAACAGCACATTTTAAAGCACTGTTAATCCCCCCCCCCCAGGGAAACAGGAGAGATACTCACTGTAGGAGGATGCTAGGAAAAAAGAAAGCAGAATCAACATACTAGATATAAACAAGATTTCAAAAGTAGTATCGTTCTGGTAAACAATCTGAAGACCCTTTTCTTAGACTCATGATTTGTTTTAGTGGTCTAATAAGAGCATTACCTACCATCTTATTTGATAATATTTAATAAATGTTAAATATTTATAATAATAATTGGCTAAGTTGCCAATCAAAATTGAAGAAGCAGTTCCTCCTCAACTGCCTTCTCTGCTTTCCTTTATTTTCTTCTTTGATTTGGTTGAAAATTTATTTTCCCTCACTCTGCTCTTGGAGATAAGCTGAGGGGGAAGAAATCCTTGCTCTAATGTTGATCATCCAGACATGTTCCTGACATGGGGACCCAAAAGCACTCTGAGATGCTTTATTAGAACAAGTACCTTGCATGCTTCCCAATTTATATGAGGGTTTTTTGTTTTGTTCTTGTTTTTCCTGTTTACAGCAGCTGAGTGTTTTCTGCTCCTCCTGGCTGGTGAGTCTCAATGTCTCATTTATAAACACACACACACACACACACACACACACACACACACAGAGAGAGAGAGAGAGACAGATGCACACCAAGGCTGCCTTCTGTGGAATTTTTTTCCAGCTCCATTGCTGCCAGCTTTGCCTAAATGAGTCACTGAATGTCATCCTCCAGTCAAAGCAGTTGGGGCAGTCACATTTCTCATACTATAGTTGGTGATGGAACACGCTGGTCCAACCAGGTGCTGATAGAGTGAGACCGCAAAAGTCTCCTTTCTTACAGTAACGCTGTCCTCTTCCTCACCCCTTCTGTTCTTCTTCAACTTTGTCCCTTTAAAAAAAAGAGCATTCATACAGCACTTATTTGATGCAGTACTACATTTGTCAGAGCCACTAGAAATAAAGAAAATAATTCAACCATAGACAGAGGACAGATGTATTTGAGTTTTACAACCTTCATGGTGTCTCTAATAGGTGTAGCTGGGAGGGACCTTTCTGGACTGGTGTGACTGTCAATCGATCCAGAAATAACCAATCACTCCTTCCCACCTCAGAATTCAAAGACAGCCCCTCCTGTCTGTTGAGTGTTTCCTTTCCCTCTCTTCAGTCTGTCAGGAGTCAGTGTTTTTTAGTTTGCTGTTGGTATGACCACAACTGAAAATAATGAAACATTTTATTCTTTCTTATACAAATACAGTATCTGAAAGTGAGAGGGAGACCATAAGTGTCAGTTAATGAGAAGTGGGTGGACTATCTGGTAGCTTTTCTCTTGTGTGAGGCTTTGTACTTCTATTGCATAGCACAAGTAGTTTTACCAGGATTTCAAAACCCTACAACAAGGTGTTCACTAGACGGGAATGTTCTAGCCACAGCATTCTAGAAAAGACCAATAAATGCCCCTTCTTACTGATACGGTATAGGCAATCACACATGCCCAAAAAATGAAGCAAAGCAACGTAACCAGTAGCTGCCATGGAAAAGCTGTAGTTTTAGAAGCAGTAGCCATGTTAATCTGTGCAACATTATCAGGCAAAAATTATATTTTTTCCCTTGGGTTTTTGCCTGATATGCCATAGAAAAGTTGCAGTAGCCCTTGTCAGCACTATGAAATACGATAAATGACAATGGGAAAGAACGGGGCTTACTCCGGGATAGCTTTATGTTGTGTAGCTGGCAGGAAATAACTCAAAATTGACCATAGTAACTGCTGCAAAAACTGCCGAATATATTGTAGTGTTCTTAAGCTCTGGGAAGTGTTGAGGAACCTGGGAGGAACCCATGTAAAGGCAGTGTGGCCAGACAAGTGCTCTTTCTTTCTTTCTTTCTTTCTTTCTTTCTTTCTTTCTTTCTTTCTTTCTTTCTTTCTTTCTTTCTTTCTTTCTTTCTTTCTTTCTTTCTTTCTTTCTCTTTTTGAAAAAGCTGTGTGGTCCTTGTACACAATCTAAAGAGAAGGGTGCCTGATAGCCTTTATTAGACCAATAAAATCTCACACACAAAGGCTAGCTTTTTTTTCAGGCCGTGCTGGAACGTGATCTGCTCAGAGACGGTGGAGCTCAAGTTTCACCTTTGGCCACGTAGATTAGAAAAGACCCAAACTTGTTAGGTGAAGAGCTGTCAATCATAAAGCATCTTGTCTCTCCCCTTTCCCAATATTGCTAGAGGTGAACTCCGAGGCCTACCCTCTTTGAGTGGATTCCAGTCCTCATTCTGTAGCTTGTTTTAAACAAACAGTCTGGTCTTCATATTTGGCCATGGGTATAGGGACTTCCAGGGACATGGTGGCTCAGTGGGCTACAGCACTAAAGTTGGCAGCTTGGCCGTTCTAGTCCCAGGAGCAATGCAGCGGGGTGAGCTCCCGCTGTTACTCTCAGCTCCTGCCAACCTAGCATTTCGAAAGCATGTAAATGCATGTAGATAAATAGGTACCGCCAAGAAAACCAAGAAGGTAAACAGTATTCCATGCACAGAAATGCGTTCGGCCATGCCGGCCACATGGCCACAGACTTGCACAACACTGGCTCTTTGGCTTGTAAATGGAGATGGGAACCTTTACCTTTACCTTATAGGGATTTCTATGCATCACCTTCAGTTCTGTAATGCCTACCTTGGTGAAAACTCTATAGCAGTGATGGCGAACCTATGGCACGGGTGCAAAAGGTGGCGCTCGGAGCCCTTTCTGTGGGCACCCGACATCGCCCCTTCACAGCCACCTGTATACAGGTTCAATTACTTTATTGGCACTTTGCAAAAAAAAAAAAATAGTGGGTTTTGAATTGCAGTTTGGGCACTCGATCTCTAAAAGGTTCGCCATCACTGCTCTATAATGTCCAAAGCTAGTCTGTGTTTGTGAGATTTTAGTGGCCCAATACAGGTACCACCCACTCTTGTCTTCCACCTAAATTTTAGCTGCTTGTACCTCCTGATGCCCTTCTGGTGTGTGTGTGTGTGTGTGTGTGTGTGTGTGTGTGTGTGTGTGTGTGTGTGTGTGTGTGTGTGTGTGTGTGTGTACAGACTCGAAAGACTGCAATCTCAAATGACAATGGAAGTATCGGTGGGACACCTCTTCCTCCTCCTTGTATGGTGGAAGAGGAAGTAGCAAGCCCTGATCTGCCTCTTTGTGGCTTTCTTTCAGAACAGCAGAAGCTTCCCCAGGTACCATGGAAGACAGGCTCTTGGAACATAACCAATTCAGCTGCTGTTTGTAGAGGTGTTAATGTTTAGTCGTTCCATTCCGACAATGAGGCCATCATCACTGCCCCTCCATCTCAATGCCAGCTGGCAAGATGAGAACTCCTGGCAAGACCATAGCAGCCACTGCCATCTTAGGCTTGCTGTGCTCACCGAGAGCAGAGATGGAATGGGAGGGGGGAGGGGGAGGGAGAGATTGCATGCAAAAATGCTCCTTTTATTTAACTGACAGTCTTAAATGACAACGTGACTCGAGTGATTCTGCATTACAATTTCTCTTAGCTAGCTGTTCAATAATATTCCTTTCTTAGGGGTGCCTCTTTCTGGCATATGTCTGGCCAAGCTTGGAAGCAGAATGCTAGACTAGATCTGATCCTTCATCTGATCCAGAAGAGCAGCTTTTATGATATTTGCCCAGATATATTAGCCTCTAAATCAGTGATTGACAGCATTCCCATGACCTATGTGGCTTCCACATAGATGACTTCTAAGGGCATAACTATCCTCATGGTAAGCTCCCATCAGGACAAAGCCTGGAATCCATGTCATTTAAAACTCTCCCTCTGTAAAGAGAAATGCTTTTGCCCCTTCACAACAACCTGGTAAAATCTGATTTGTTAACCATTAAAAGTACCTCTTCCTAATCCAGTGTTACTGATTTTTCATGCTACTTCTCATATAAAGATCTCCAGTCTTGATCTGCCTGGCGCAGCTAGCCAGGAGCTGAGCTCTTCCTTTCGCTGGCTGTGTCTGCAAGTTGATTTAAACTGATTGTTTTGTTTTCCTTTCCTGATTAAGTAGGACTGTGGAGATTAATTTTTTAAAAATATCTTCCTTCCTTCCCTTGCTGTGCCGCTGATCAGCTGTTAGCTTATCTCTCCGATCTCTCTGTGCAACAGCTAGCAATTAGGTTTCTAGCTTGTTTACAGAGGGTTCTTTGCTTGAAAGCAAATTGATTGGAATGTTTGAGGGTCTTTGATTTAGGGCAGGCATGCCCAAAGTCAGGCCCGGGGGCCAAATGTGCCCCATTTTCAAATTTTGAGTGTCCTGTGGCCTGTTCTCCCCACCTGCTCATCCTGGCACGCATCTCCGCCAGCTGGCCAATTCCCATACCGGATGGAGACATCAGCTTGCAGTTTTATGGTTTGCCTGCCCTCCTTGCCTCCCTCCATCACCCCAGCTACCTGCCCAGCCTACTCACCCCCGGCTCCGTTGCTGCAGCTTCTTCCCCAAATCCTTGCATGTTATAGAGACTTGTCCAATGTCCGGCCCAGGGGCCAAAAGTGGCTGAATGGTTGGCCCCCACACATTTTCACCTCAACAAATCTGGCCCTCCTTGCAAAAAGTTTGGACACCCCATAATTTATAGCCTTACGAAGCATTTTATTTCAATTTGTTTCATGACGAAAATTCTTTTTTAAAAATCCATTATTAACGAAACAAAACATAATGAAGACTGAAATGAAACAAAATGAAACACTATATTTCTGTTTCGTGCCCATCTCTAGATGCCATGCCCTCAGCAGACTGGTGACTAGAAAGCTATTTTTCATTTTTTAAACCCTTGCTGTACAAACATGTTAGAAGGATGTCCCCTCAGCTTTTGAAATAAAGAAAGGTCTTGGGGGTTAGCAAAGACTGTTCGTTGAATCCAAGGCCAAAAGTATTCATACTCTGTAAAAGATTGACATTAAAGAATGACAGAAGTTGAGAATCAAGTCTTTTGAAACATGAGACTAGAGAAGAGCCTTACAGATAAAACAGACCACCAGAAAGGGCAAATAAGTGGGTGCTCAATGCGGTTTGAACTCTCACGAGAGCAAAGATAGTTAAACTGAGGTTGTCATACCTTGCTATTTAATGAGAAGAATGCAAAATGCACCAGAAAATACAACAAATACAGTTTTGCAGTGTAGAGTGGGAAGGGGCAGTAGGAAGAGAGGAAGACCTCTAGACAAGATGAAACTGGGGAGTTCTGCACGGACACTCCCCTCTTCTGTACACTGCATAGGAAACCCCAACTCAAGCTTAGGCCTCCTTGAATTGGCCTGCCTGTCTGCCTGAAAGATGCAACACAATGCAGAATGAATGGAATTATGAATTAACAACAAGAGTAAGGTTAAATGAAATATTTAAAATAAAATCAGACAACCCTCACCCATGTTTTTCATGTTCCTTGAACCATATCATTCATTATGCATGCACTAACTTCACCCTTTAATGCAGTAACAGAATCCGAGTTTTCTGTTATTTGTGCTTCTACATTTTACCTAATTTTCTACATACCGTCCAGAAATAATGCTCTAACTACTCTTAGCAACTTTGGTACTGAAATCTTTATTTTACTAGCTAGCTATTATGTTGAACCTTAATCAATACTAATGGTAAGTGGTAATGTTCAAATATCCCTTTTCTTCGAGGTTATTTATTAACAACTTCTATTCTGTCAATTCTCAAATTAAAATTTGTTTTCTAATTGGCCAGGACACTGATAACCATAATGACTCAAATCCTACTTTGATTTACATGTGTTTGATTTAAATAACATGTCTCACAGTGGAAAACTGTCTTAACCTAATGAGGCACTGGCTGTGTTAAAATACATATGTCCAAATATCCAACGGGCACTTACAGGGCACATGCCTAGTGATGCGACTGGTGCCTCAGTGTGGTGTGCAATTTAACTTAGGCATGCAGAAACTATTAACAGGATTCTGGCTAACTGCTTTATTTCAGTGTACGTCATGACACATAACAGTCTTATGCCGGTGTTGGTATATATAATGTACAGGCTAACACAACTTATAGGCTAACAAGATGTTGGCATGAGTTCCCCTCTAGATGTTTAAGCAGGTACATCTGATGAAAATTTTCTAATGTTTTTTTAAATGGAATTGATTACTTTAGATAGATAATACTTCTCATCTCCCTGACTTTTAATCAGACCAATGATGTGATAGAAGGCAATTACACAGTTCAAATAATACTAAAAACCAAGTTAGAGTCAGGATGTTATAAACTGAGGGGTGGCAACTCCTGGCCTTTTATATGTTGTCAGAATGCAGCTCCCCTAGTTTTCCACAATCTCTTTTAGCCATTCTGGTGAAGGTAATTGAGAGTTGCTGTTCATCCACATGTGTATGACCACAGCTGCTTGCTTCTCATTTAGAAGGCCCTGTGCTCCTTTCCCTTCTTTATTCTGTTTCTGTAAAGAACAGCATATTTCAGTTTTGACAGATTTCTTTTGAAAATTGAGATATTTTTCAATGATTCATTTTGCTTAGCAGATAATCGTTTACTCTAGCATACACATTGAATGACACATTCAAGACTTTTGTGCTCGATGCATATGAAGTACAAAGACTGGGAAGAAAACCACTGCATCCCCCCAAAAGTGCAGAATGCAGGAATCTTCCGGCCCTTCCCTGAGCATTTATGCCAAGACAGTTGCCACGTAGCCGTCATGAAGCACCCCAGTAGTGAACAATTACATCAAATGGGCATGCTGAGTTGGAGATAATGAAATGTCTGTGAAGATTCTCAGTCATCCAGGTGAGTTTACCTGGAAGTTGAGTCATGGCAACTGGACTTCTTTTCTTGAGAGCTCGAAATGTTTCACTACAAATGAATACCAAATAGCTGCTTGGATGAGTAGCGAAACATTTCGAGCTCTCAAGAAAAGAAGTCCATTCTCTTCCAGAGAGAGAATGAAATGTTTCTAGAAGGGAAAGGGAGAGGTGGGAATGCATGAATGGGTCAGGATTGTCCCCTCCTTGAATGTGTTGACCTTGTGGTCCCTTAATTAACTTATTATTCATTGCAACCAGATGTATTATTCAGTGCAATGAGAAGATTTTAGATAGAGTAAGATAGAAGAGGTTGAGGGTGGATTGTTTCTCAGGGCTGTGGTTTAGCCTTTGATCAGTAATAATCAGCCTGGATCCTTCTATTCATGGACTCAGCCACACCTAGAATACATCTTAAGGCCAAGCCTTCTGGATTCCTACAGGCCTCTTAAGTTCGGTGTCATGCATTCAAATCCCTCTTGATTAGGCAAGAATATAGAGTAATCCACCTTTGACAGAGTCCTATGGTAGCCAATTAGGAATGGCATGTAGCTTAGGTGAGTAGTAGCATTATTTGCCTAGTTGCCTATCTCCCGACTCCCGAGTCATAATCCAAAGTGCCTTCTACTGTATATCAGCCCTCATACTTTTTCTAGGTCAATTGGATAGTCACTATAGCCCTGGTGGGGAGATTTGCAAAGGAATAATGGTAAGGAAAAGGTTGGGGTACATTTAAACCTTTGCCCTGTTTACCTCTGGCCCTCCCCCAAAGTTGGTACAAGAAAGACAAGGGAAAGAGCCTGGTGAATTTGGAGATGGGAGGGATTAGTAAGGGAACATTAAAGATACACACTCACCCCTTCCTCACTGGAATGTACACCCCTGGCAGCTTCTTGCTGAAAACCCCATAACCCATTTGCCAAGAATGGTGTTATATACTATGAGCTCAGTCTTAGAACTGAATGGTCCCTGGTAGAGATGGGCACGACTTAGCGGTATTCCCGTTTCCGTTTCCGTTACTCGTATCCGTTACTCTACGGAAACGGTAACGGGAATTACTCCGCCAGAATTCGAGCTCGAACCGACGAACGAACAATTTGGTCTGATTTGTCGTGCTCGTTACTTGCATCACACAATGCCAAGCGGCACAGAAAAAAAGTTTTTAAAAGTTTTTAAAAAAAACGATTCCCGGCCCTAAAAGTAGGCGAAAACTGTCTGAGGGCACCTACCAGGCCAGAAGGGTGTTTTATTTGGGGGGGGGGTTCCCCGCCCCCCTCTCCTTGGCTATTGCTACTGCTGCGCTGCTGGTACCAGGCTGGGAGGGCGCATCCATTTGCCATGCAGTGCGGGGGATCCAAAATGGCGACCGCAATATTTTTTTTGAAATCGTTGCCCAAAACCCCACCAAAGCACCACAGAAACATGCGGAAATTAGCTATTTTAAATGCTTGAATTTTTACAGTAGCAGCAGTGGGTTTTTCTTCCAAAAAAAGTCTCTGTTGATTTTATTTTATTTTATTTTTTTACACCTGCGCATTCACAATGATGGGCTCGCCCATGGGAGTGGACCGTGCAAAGTTTTGGAGCCATTCCCCCAATCGCATGGCCAGGTTTTGCTGACTGTACCAGGCTGGGAGGGTGCATCCATTTGCCATGCGGTGGGGGGGATCCAAAATGGCGACCGCAATATTTTTTTTGAAATTGTTGCCCAAAACCCCACCAAAGCACCACAGAAACATGCGAAAATTAGCTATTTTAAATGCTTGAATTTTTATAGTAGCAGCAGTGGGTTTTTCTTGCAAAAAAAAGTCTCCGTTGATTTTATTTTATTTTATTTTATTTTATTTTATTTTATTTTATTACACCTGCACATTCGCAATGATGGGCTCACCCATGGGAGTAGACCATACAAATTTTCCACCAATCGCATGGCCACTTGGCCAGGTTGACCACAGAGACTTCTGGGATGTGCCAATCGGGCATAAACAGCCCACTAATCGTAGCCCAAACCCGAACCCTAAGCCTAAGCCTAACCCATACGCCAGTACACTGTCCTTCTAAGTGGGTCAGAGAGGCACCCAGAGGTGCACCCCAATACTCACCCTAACCTCACCCGTAACTAGCCTAACCCTAGCCCTTGGGCTAACCCGTCTTAACCCTAAGCCAGATCTACTTGCATTGCACTACATGCAAGTACATGAGACACAGCGGGTGCAAAGAGTCTGCCAGTCCGTCACTTGTGGCTCTGGCTGACTCCTGCAGCTCCCTCCAGGAGCCTGCTACCCCCTCCCCAAACCAGTACTAACGACAACGAAAAAACAAAAAAACGAACCGACTAATTTTTGTGAATTTTGGTGAAAAACGGAAACGAGCCGAAACGGAACCGGCCCGACTAAAGACAACTCGAAAAAATTTTTTTTCAAGTCGTGCCCATCTCTAGTCCCTGGTTCGAGCCACGGCTATTACGTGGGAGCTGCTAACATGTAAATTAATTCCATTTTATCGGCAGCAAATTGTCTCTTCAAACATTTTGATCTCCCTCTGTCTCTCTCCCTCAGTTCCCTTTTACTGTGTGCTTTATCACCCTTGCTGCTTTAAAAAGCCAGGGGTATGATTTATGCTAGATTTTAATGAGTAGAATCAGCTGATGATTGAACCAACCTCATGTCTCACAATCCTTCACTCTTGTGCTGATATTTAAACAAGGCTAAGAATATCTGGGAGCCTCCTGGCCCGAACTCATAAAGCACGGCTGAGGACAACAGAGGAAGAGGTTTTGGCTATAACTAAAAGTTAAAACATTTCCTTCAGTCTAAATGCAAAGCTAGGCTTTAAAACACAGAACTTGGACATAACTCATTAAAATCAATTTGTTACCTGTAATTCTTCTTTTAAGAACAAATTTTAAAGTAGTTATTTTAATTGCTGTAACAGCAGTGATGCCAACATACTTAAATTTAATATAAGTTTAATTCACTATTTGGAGGTGGAGGTGGAGACGGGCAGTCATTTTAGCTGTCATTAATCATTTGACTGTTTAAATCATTTGGTTTCCTTTTTTTAATTTTAAAAGCAAGATATCTAAGTTTGGCTTCCAACATATAGGCAGCTCTTGTTGGCTGCTTCTTTCCCCAAACGTTTATGAACACATAGTTTAACATAATCCCTTACATGGCATTACCATGACATGCATTATATTTCAACTCTGGTCATCTGACCAAGGAATGGGAACACCACATATTTCAGGAGTATTACCTCGTGCAAAAACATTTTAAAACAGATCAAACAAATTGAAAATACTAGTCTTATCTTGAATTTATCTGATCTGCTTCTGGCCTCTCTCAGCAACCATAGTAGAGATGATGTTCTTCTCATCTTCGGGGATCCTCTAGCACTGGTTAATTGAAGTTGCTGCTGGAAATTCTGTGTGGTGTATGTAGACATGGTTTTCATTTTAAAAAGCCACGAAATTCAGTTCTTTAAAAAAAAAAACTTCAAACTTCTCAGTAAAGCCATGATAGTTGCTTTGTGATTGTGTGAGAACTGGTTCACTGGTGAAAAAAGATGTCACTTCTGACTTCTGTCACTTTGTGAATGGTTGTGAGCACAAGAGGGTATTCTGTAGACCATCTTGATGGCTGCCATTTGTGTTGTCAACATTCCAGCTGCCCTGCTTGTAGTTTTTGAAGCTGTGGCCATGTTTTTCCTACTGGCAACATGGGCCACAATACTGGGCCATTATGTGGCAGAGATTTTTTTCTTAAGAATTGCATTTACCTGGGGGACAGAGGGACCCAGTACTCCTCATGACAGACCCAAAACGTATCTGAATAATTGCATAAGGTGGAGAAAACAGATATCTGCTGTCTTGAACAACTAATTGGAGCTAAGCAATTCTCTCTGCTTTTGCTCATCTATGTTTTATTTGGCATTGGAAAAGACCCCTAAAATCCTAACTGATGTTCAAGGGGCATTTTCAGGGGGTATTACTTCAGGTAAGGGAAATACTGGTACTCTAACCTGCCTACCACAGATGCCACTCTCATGTGGCAGTCAGTTTTTTTTAAAAAAACAAACACAAAAAACCCCTTGGAGCCTTTTGAGAAAACCTCATCATGATATGGAGTATTAGCCATTTTCAGAAGTGCATGTTCATGAAAATTTGTTGGTGTGTGTGTGTGTGTGTGTGTGTGTGTGTGTGTGTGTGTGTGTGTGTGTGTGTGTGTGTCAGAGAGAGAGAGAGAGAGAGAGAGAGAGAGAGAGAGAGAGAGAGAGAGAGAGAGAGATCCTGGCCCATCCTGCAGTGGCGTAGCTAGAGTTTGGAGTGCCTGGGGACAAAGTCAGTTTTTGTGCCCTCTCCTCTCCCCTCACCCACCCAGCAAGGGGGGACAGATCCTGGTGGAAAAGTGGGGTGGGGGGGGGGGAGAAGGGTCTCTCCTTCTCATGCCCTCTTTGTGGGTCTCCTTTCCAGTTAAGGCTCTCCTGTGCAAACCGCACATCACTCAGATAGCACCAAGCAGGCAATGTTTTTCCCCCCAAGCATCACCTCCGCAACATGCTTCCCCCTCCTCCTTTCCCCGGGCTAAGAGTTGGCAATCGTTAGCCCAGGGAAAGGAGGAGAGGGAAGCACCTCTATCACATGCTTCCCTCTTCTCCTTTCCCATGGCTAACGATTACCAAGCCTTAGCAGGGGAAGAGGGGGAGCAATCAACAGAGGTGCTGCTTAGAAAAAATAAACCATCGCCTGCTTCTTTCTCCTCCTTTCCCCCGACTAAGGATCACCAAGCCTTAGCGGGCGAAAGGAGGACTGCTGGCAGGATGGCACATGGCTTCCTCCTCCTGCTCCCCCTCCAGGTGCCTCCAGATTGCTGCGCACCCCAGGGCAAATGCACTTTTCCACCCATCTCTAGTTATGCCAGTGTCATCCTGGCATGCTTACCTAAATGCATTTTGGTCTTCAAGCTGAGAAAGTTATCCCGATGTGTATTAGAGTGTTTTGCAGGGTTTGTTCCTGTCTCCTTCTGTGCTGTTTAGTACCTCCAAGACGTCACTGAGATTATGAAGTGAGCTGCCAGCAATACTTTGCTGACACACAGATCTCTTTCTCCTTTTCATCGCACTCAAGTGAGGCCAGGGAGGTGCTGAATCAGTGTCCAGGGCCAGTAATAGAATTCACCTTTTTCACAGCTACCACATACAAGGTCAACATTTTCATTGAGTTTTCTACCAAAACTCTTTCCTGCTCAGTCACCACCAGCTTGGAGTCAGACTTCATCAGTGTACAGGTGAAGTTAGCTTCCCCACTGCTAGGATGTATCACTTTATATGAGGGAAATAAAAAAGCAAATCTTTTATCACATGTTGTCAAGATGAGGCTTTTTGATGTGATGAGTCCGCTTGTCAAGGAATTTCCAAAACCTATGAGATAGCTGCTGCTTCTAGGCGAGAATTCCCTCGTGTGGCTGTGCTTCCCACTTTGGAGCAAAATGCTTCAGTGCCTTTTTGTACTTTTTGTACTTATCTCCCTCTGGAAGTACAAAAGGGCCGACTGAGGGATTAAAAAGAAACAAACTCGCCCAGTGCTGCCTCACAGGCCAGTTCATGTGAGAAGGGACTCTTATTGGATTTTTTTTCCAGTTATGCTCAATTATGTTGTAAACAGGCAGCTAGAAATCTTTAAAATGCCTGAGATCTTTCTTAGACCAGGAAAAATAATTCTCTCATCTTGATTTTTTTTCTGTGGTGCATGCTTTATACCTTAGAATGCAAGAACAAACAAGCTCAAGATTTACATGTTTCCTTTATACAGTGCTGCCTCAATTTACGAATGTAATCCGTTCCGAATGCATGCTCTTAAGTCGAACTACTCTTAAGTCGGGGTACCTATCTAAAAAATTGGAAAAAAGGTTAAAAGAATGAAAAAAAATGTAAGTCGAGCAGACCATATCTAAAATTTGTAAGGCGGCAGTTAAAACACCAACAGTTTTCCACTCTTAAGTTGAATCGCTCTTAAGTTGAGCTGCTCTTAAGTCGGGGTACCGCTGTACTTAACATTTACTTTCATTTTCACATATAACAAACGGTTTGTATAACATAAAATCTGTACAACATAAAAAATTCTGGAGATAGGGGAAATTTGCTTAACAGAATCACCTATGGGGCGAATCCGTACAACATAAAAATGGTTGCGATTAGGGATTACTCTGTTGCAATGCAATTCCTATGGGAAATTTTTATAAAGGAAAAATTGCTTAACAGAATTTCATTTGGAACAAATTAATTCCTTTATACAAGCTATTTCTCTTTTCCTACTGCCTTCAACCTTTCCCAGTATTATTGTCTTTTCCAAAGAATTCTGTCTTCTCACTTTATTTATTTATTTATTTATTTATTTATGCCACCCCCCATCTCCCCTGAGGGGACTCTGGGCAATTTACAGTATAAAACACAATAAAACAATGGATATTTTAAAATATCCAAAAAATCATCCAAAACTAACAATATACATATAAATAATATTTATGCATCCAATGTAGGAGAGCCTCGTTTTTTGCCTCCAGAGACTTTAGCTTGATTTGATCTGGGACCTACATGTTTGTCTTTCTGGATCTCCAGGGTATCCACAAAATTCTCTTCCAGCACCCTATTTCAAACAGAACCTTTTTGTTTCCTGTTCCAGCTTTCACATTCACACGTGGTGATTAGAAATAAAGACTGTGGGTGTTCTCAATCTTGGTCTTCAGTGGCACTTCCTTGCAGTTGATGATCTTTTCTAATTCCCTCAGGGCTGTTCTTCATCTTCTGACTTCTTGGCTGCAGCCTCCGTTTGCACTGATGATTGAACCAAAGTACACGACATTCCTAATTTCAGTTTCTTCATTGTCAACACTGAAGTTGTGTGGTTCTTCTGATTTTTTTGCTTTCTTAATGTTCAGCGGCAGTTCTGATGTGGCACTTTCTTCTTTCACTTTCCTTAAACAGTTCAAAGCGTTTCTGGTTTCTGCCACTTAGTACTGGTCACTCCCCACTGTCTCTTGTATCTTCCTGCTACCATTAGCTTTCTGCCTCTTGCCGGGCTCTTTTGTGTCTGTTTGATGTATTTGGTTTATTTGTTGTCCTCGGTTTGTTTTTGATTTTAATTTTGATTATTTATTTGGCTTTCGTGTAAACTGTCCAGAGTCCCTTTGGGGAAATCGGAGTGGTCTAGAAATGCAAAAATAAATAAATAAATAAATACTGTTATCCCCTTATCTGTTCAGTCTGTACACAGGTGGACTTCTTACTCTAAAATGAATAAAATAAATAAACATGGCTGTGATCCATATCTTCAAGTACATAAACATAACAAAACATTATGTACTTGAAGATACGGATTTCAGCCATGTTTTGGCATGGAAATGGCAGCATAGCTTCCTCAAGCAATTCTAGGCAAGCCCCCAAAATTTGGAGAGTTATTGGGGGTCAGGGGGCTGAGTTATTAAGCTCCAAAGGGAGGTCCTGATTGCTGGTGTGTGCTCTACAGACTCTTTAAATTAACTACTGGGACCCTCTTTGGAGCTTATAACAAAATAATTTGTTATGTCACAAAATGACAAAACAGTGTTTCATTTTTCATTTCATTCCCATCTTTACTGGGCATAAATTTTAAAAAGATCATTGCATCCTTCTGGGCTCTCTCTCTGGGATAGGACTTGAAGGATCTGCTTTGGTCCTTCCTAGAAGGGAGAGCCCAGAAAATTTTGCTTGGGGACTATTCTTCAAATCACTGGTCATTGGCTTGTGATGCTCCTCAGGTTGTTGTTTTGTCCCCCCCCTCCCCCGGTATATAACATCTACAGTGGTAACTCCACTTATGAGTTTAATTTGTTCCAAATGAATGCTCATAAGTCAAACAACTCAAAAAATAAAAATAAAAATAATAATTGTAAGTAGAGCAGGCCGCATCTAAAATGTGTAATGCAGCAGTTAAAACGCCAACAGTTTTCTGCTCTTAAGTCGAATTGCTCGTAAGTAGAGCTGCTTGTAAGTAGAGGTACCACTGTACATAAAATTACTAGGAGACTCCTTTTGTGGTTCAGCATCACCAGTTTGCTGATGATACCCAACTCTGTCCTGCCTTTTCATCTGAATCCAAGGAAACTGTTTTGGTTCCAAACAAGTTCTTGATATCAGTAATGGGCGGGATAAAGGTGAATTAAACTGAAACTTAATCCAGACAAGACAGAGGTGCGTTTAGTCAATCAGAAAGCAGAGGATGGAATAGGGACAAAACCTGTGCTGGTTACATATTAAATAAAAACCTTGAAAACAGAGATTCACATCCATGGTGGCCAAGAGCGCATCTGCACAGTTAAAACTGGTGCACCAGCTGTGCCCGTTCTTGGTCACTGTCACATGCCTTAGTTATATCCCAGTTGGATGACTGTAGTTTACTGTGTGGGGGACTGTCTTTGGAAAGTTCAGTGGGTCCAAAATGCCATGGCCAGTTTTATAACAGGGAGGGACTGCTTGCAGGGATCAATGCTTCTGTTACAGTAGCCCTGATGGATGTTACTCTATTTCCAGGCACCATAGGTTTTGTCCCATAAAGCCCTAAATGGCTTGGTTCCAAATTATCTCAAAAACCACGGAGACTGACTGAGTTTTAAGATCATTAGGGGATTTCTCTCAGTCCCACCACCTTCACAAGCACATTGGGTTTGGCCATGGGACAACTCATACTTTTCTGTCACTGCTTCCAGACTCTGGTGCTCCTTCCCTTGGGAGGCCATGTTTTGCCCTTTCTCAGCTGTCCTTCCACAAGCAGATTAATTAATTTATTTTATTTATTTTAGAGTATTTTTACCTCACCTTTCTCCTTGGAAAAGGACTAGAGGTGGGCATTACAGATTTGTACAAAATGGAAATATAGTGTTTCATTTGTTTGGGTTCTTTAGTAGTTTCATTGTGTTTTGTTTGCAATGAATTTTAAGTAGTTATGTTATGAAACAAAACGTAATGCTCCCCAGGGTCCTAGAGGCACCAAAATGGCAGGGGAGCTTCCTCAAGCTCTTCCCTGTAAGCCCCCCAAATTTGGAAAGGTTTGGGGAGTCAGGCGGCTGAGTTATTAAGCTCCAAATGCAGTGCCCCTAGGAAAAATCATTCTAATTGAATCAGGAAATTGCAATAAACCCCCTCCAGGTGAGCAATTAGTGCCACCACAGCTTGGCTTCAATCAATTCAAAGTAATTTTTTCCCTAGGGGCACCCCCTTTGGAGCTTATTAACTCAGCCTCCACACCCCAATAACTCTCCACATTTTGGGGGCTTACCTAGAATTGCTTGAGAAAGCTATCCTGCCATTTTCGTACAAATCTCTAATGCCCACCTCTACTTTCAATGTTATTAATCTTAACGAGTCTTGAATGCCTGCCCTGCCCTGCCCTGCCCCGTCCTGCCCTGCCTTATTGTCTGCTTACATTTTTAAAAATCAGACTTTGTGTGTCCTTCATTTAAGGCTCTTTTTTATTCTCCCCTTACATTTCCGTTAGTTCATGTGGCAGACTCTGCTTTCCACCCCATTGTGATTTTGGCTTATTGCATCAGTTTCTCCATGTAGCTGGCCAGATGATTTCTTGAAGCTGTGCATGCTCCTATAGGTAACTCTGTGCAGATGTTTTAAATGGGTGATGCATAATGACCAGATTTTTACCGTAAACAATCGATCATCAATAACTAAAAGTATTTTTTTAAAAACAACATCTTTCTACACAGCTCACTCAAACATCAAGGGTTGTTGTGTTGTTTGCAAGTATTTCACCTCAACCATAAATGTGTGTATTTATAATAAGACTAAGACTAAGACTAAGACTAAGAGATTAAGACTAAGGCTGTTACTAAGACAAAGAACAAGAATGAGAGTGAGAGTGAGAATGAGAATAAGAATAGGAATAAGAATAATGGAATGCTCTTAATAGCTAGAAATTAGAGAAGGAAATGCAGCAATAGAGAAATATGAAATGAATCATAGATTATCTTATTTGCCCAAAGAAACATACAATTTTGATAGAGAGCACATCAATTTAGGGATAAGTCAGTTGTTGCTTTTCTGATAATACAAGAGATACTGTGGGACATAGTGATTACAATATTGACTGGAGATCAAGATTCTTGTCCCCGATGAGATATGGTCTAATTAGGTTATCTTGGAGCAGTTACTCTGTCTCAGGCTTGTAAGGATGCAGTGAGGAAGGTGAGAGACATGGGTGTCACACTGAGCTCTACTGAATCAAAATGGGATACAAATTTAATGATTACATTACATAAATAAATGTACTGCATGCTTAGTGATAGATCAAGGCCAGGGTGATTAATCTTAAAATAATATCAGTTCATCTAAGAAGTAGTTTTTACACCATTCCTTTACCGTACTGTAGGCTATCCAAATTCCACCCCTCAATGGGAGTCCAGTTGCCCCTTCTTTGATGACTGCTTAAAGCTCGGCGCTCCGCTGCCTTGCAGGACTGCTTGAAGCCTGCAGAGGCTCATGTGGAGAAGAGACAAAAAGAAAAGGAAAACTCAAAGGTTCTCCCAGATTCCTGCAACCTTCCCTCAATATATTGCAGAGCAGTCAATGGCCCAGGTTTTGCGCTGGTTGGTTCCAGCACCTTACCTGAGCACCTTAGTTATGTACAAGGTCAGGTCGCTTCTCGGCCTTTTGGCTAAGATCAAGTGTAGTACAGGGTCAGGAGGAGTTCTGAAGAATGAGAAATTGTTCCCTTCCTCATTCCACAACCCCAAATGCAGAGAATGACATATTTAGACCTACTGTGTATATCCTTTGACCTTGTATATCCTATGATGAACTTGTGCAGGCCAGTTCTCCCCACCACCTATTTCCCTTCCCCACTCCAGTCCAGTCCAGATGGTGCTCAACTATGGTCAACATCCTTAAAGTCTCAGAAGCTAAATCAAGCCCATATCCTCCTGTGTATCTAGGAGTCTGCCCAATTAGCATAAAACTCCTGTCTTATCTCTTAGCAGCCACTACTTCACCATAAATTAATAAAAGTGGGTTGAGCCGTGTGACCAGGAAAACAAATTCAAAACTAGGCTAGGTGATACCTTTATCAGTCACGACTAAAAAAAAAAAGTAAGCTAAGCTTCTGATAGCAACTTGCTATCTTTATCAAAGCATTGTACCAAAAATGCAATCTTGATAGATTCTCAGCCTGGTAGACTACATCCTCTATCAAGATTGCATTTTTGGTACAATGCTTTGCTACAGATAGCAAGTTGCTATCGAAAGCTTAGCTTACATTTTTTGTTTAGCTGTGACCATTAAAGGTATCACCTAGCCTACTTTTGAATTTACTTCACCACAAGCGGACAGGCATAAGACTGCCCAACTTTGGTGTGAAGAGATGAGGAGGAAGCAACTTGATTGTATGCAGATAGGGAAGTGGAGAGAGAGAGAGAGAGAGAGAGAGAGAGAGACAGAGACAGAGACAGAGACAGAGACAGAGACAGAGACAGAGAGAGAAATTCTGAAAATTGTGAGGTACACAATTATAATCTGTAATTCTCTCCAGAGGTAGGTCCATTCCCCTCTGCCATCTTAAGTGCAGGTGCAATACCTGCTTGCCTTAACCTATTAAATGCGTTGGCACTTGAATAATTCATCCCCTTCAAAGACTTATGAAATGGCCTTTTGTCTGGACTCACACCTGTTAACCCCACAGTGACCTCTGAAAGCATCTCTAGTCTTAGGTGGCATCCTGTTTCAGTCTTGGCTGCTGCACCATCCAGGAAGGGTGGGGGCAGGGAGTGAAATGAGGCTGCAAGGGAGAGGAGGAAGAAAGAAAGAGAGAGAGAGAGAGAACAAGAGGCAGGAAAGAGTGAGGCTGAGTGAGGAAGAATGGGATGGAACGGGAACAGACAAGAAACTAGGGATGGACACTAGCAACACAACTCAAATTCAGATTCTGGACTCAGAATTCAGAATTATTGCACTTCAAATTTGGAATGGTAGGAATAATTCCAGATATCTGGAATTCTGTTATAGTCAATATGAATACCATATAGTCATTATTGTCTCTCTAAAAGAACACAAAAAGGCAAAACATTTTAAAAGGAATTCCCTGTATCCTCAGAAATCTCCTCAGTATTTGTGCCAAATGAAAAAAGTGTACACCAACAGTTGGCAGCGCCTGGGTTGTAGGAAATGACTGCAATTGGCATAATAATTGAACCCTGAATGGCATGCCAGCTGGAAATGCCAACATCACTGGGGAAGCAGAGGCCAGGTTGCACTGAGGTGTCTTCTGGCACCTCCTGAAACTCAAACATCTCCCAGTCGACAGTGTCCACCCAGTGGTCTCCTTTAATCCCCAGCCCTCCATATTCACACACGGGGCCTCTAGGGCAACATCTGTGTTACCACCCCTGTCCACAGGGGAACTATGGGTCAAGAAGTTTGCCCTTACTCTTGGGGAGGTGGAACATCCACTCTCAATTATAGGGAGAGTGAGATTGGTCTCACATTCCTTTGGGGGCTCCAGTGGTCTTTCAAGCAAGTAGAAAGTGCAAATCTACTGAGTTCCCACATCCTGGATTAGGTGGTGCAGTGTCAGCCCCCGTTTTTTCTTACCTCTGCTGCAACAGCTCTGTGCCCCAGGCACTGTGGTGAAGCTGCCTTGCCACCTCTCTGGCCCACTTCATTATATTAGCAGTGCATGGGTCTTCCATACCCTGCAAAGCATCCCAAGCCACTAGGTTAAGAATATGGGCCATGGACCATACCACTTTCATCTTTCCACCCTGAAGTATCTGCCATACTGCCTGTGAGAAACAGGACGTGCCTTTGTATAGCTAGACTCCACTTCTGCAGCATGTCCCTCAGAGCGCCTTAAACAGGGTGACATGTCTGCTGGCCCCCTCCGTCACACCCACATGCAACAGGGCCCACTGGTACCCTACCTTTATGTGTTGCTCTATGTCTGGCGCCCCTACCTCCCATCAGTGTCCTGGCAGGGAGAGTGAGACATGCATTGCACCCTGGCTGCTCCAGATGTCAACTGTGAAATGTACCAACGGTGCCCTGGCCAATTGCTGCTGTACCAGTTGCCTGATGCTCCAATATATATCTGGCACCACCCTGTGGTTAAGGGGCATATGGGATGGCAACTGGTGATGGGGTGACCTTCCACAATCCCGTGGAAACCAGTGTTCTCCACCAGAGAGAAAGGATGATCATCTGGGCTATAATCTCCCCTCGACAATGCTTAATCCTGGCAAATTTGCAGAAGGCCTTTTCCTACACTTGTTCAAGCTCCTCTAGTGTAACCCAGAACTTATTCTTGAGCTGTGTGGGTCTGTCATTTGTCACCTTGCATCTTTTGCTAATCTACTGTATGTCCCTGCTGCTCTGGGCTGGTGGTGCAGCCTCTAACCTCTGATGAGTCTTATAATGAGGAAGCCACTTTCCCCTACATTATCACTTCACCTGCCAGCAGCAATGGCACATGCTGAGTCTTCAGCTGGCTGAGCATGCCACTGTTGGAGAGTCTGTGAAGATTCTCAGTCATCCAGGTGAGGTTCTCTGGAACTTGAGTCATGGCAACTGGACTTCTTTTCTTGAGAGATCAAAACATTTTGCTGCTCATCCAGGCAGCTTCATCAGTCTGAGGGAATTTAGTGGCAACTAGACCTCCAATTTATAGTTTGCCTTGATTTCACATCACCCTGGTCTGAATAGGCTCATTAGGTGGACAATGGCCTGAATAGGCTCATTAAATGTACAATGGTCTGGGGTGCATCAAAGTCCAACCTATGCAACCCACTATTGGAGAAATGGACTGAATCCTGTCCAGACCTGAGCACCTTCTTGCACTGCATGTACCCAACCACTCTACACATCCACATTATTGACTCCAGCATTCCATGCTTCCAGAATGTTGACTTCTTGAGAGTTCCAGTTTTTGACGGTATGATCAGAACAAGGATTGCTAACGTTACCGCTACTAGTTCCAGCAACTGGTGGAACAACTGTAGCTGGAAGGGCAGAGATGACTTCTGTGTCTCATGGTTCAGAAATAGTGTCCTCCAGAGTTCCCTCAGTCTCTCTCTCCCCCCATCCCTGATGCATATCTACTTGAAGGGGAGTTCCCCCAACCATAGTTCACCTTTGCACAGGCAAGATGGCTGAGAATGGGAGCTTGAGCTAAACCCTTTCTTGAACATGATGGAGCTGATTGGGATAAAAAAGTTGCTTTGGGTAGTGGACGGTATTTAAATTAAATAAATAAATAAATAAATAAATAAATAAATAAATAAATAAATATGAAAGACCATGTCTTGTGCACTTCATAAATTTCTTTTCAACCGTAAAAGCAGCAGCAGTACCAGTGTTGCCCAAGCTGAAAGTGCCATTTGGATTGCTGGTGCTGTCCTCAACCTGTTTGGAGAAAGGTGTCTTCTCCACCATCTGTTTTGGCCCTTTGTCCTGGTTGCCCTGACAGGATTGCACAATGACATGTTGGGGACATATCCAAGATTCATTCATATCTTGAAAAAGAGCTCCTCTGCCACCTCCTTGGCAGAGACACATAGCACCTTGTACTGCTGCTTGATGCTATTTCATAATGGCAGTACTGAACAAGCTGGGTGTTTGGTTTGGTTTCGAGATCCCATAATAGCAGGTGTAGGCTGTCTTTTTCCTCTCCAACTCCTCTCAGTGGGTACAGGCAGCATTCCTGCAGCGTTCTTCAAGTGCCTACTTCTTCTGACACAACAATATTTCATAGTACTTGCAGACTCTACCCAAAAAAGAATAGTATCTGATTCTTCTACAGCAGAGCACAAATCCTTCCATAAAACACACACACACACACACACACACACACACACACACACACACACACACAATCTATTAACTTGATATTTCTGTTAGAGATGGGCACGAAACGAACAATTTTTTGTTTCTGTTTTCGTTTTTTCATTTTGTTATGCAACAAAACGACAAATGAATTTTGTCTCCAAAATGAAATGAAACGAACAGAAACACCGGAAATTTTGTCGTGCGTTTCATTTCCATTACTGCAATACAGTGAACTGATTTAAATGCTAAAAAAAAATCACAAAAAATTGAAATTATGGTAACAAAACGGTAACGAAATGAACGAAAACGAAAAAGATTTTTTTGTAAAAATTCACGAAAAATGGAAACGAACCGAAACGGACCCCCAAATGACAAACGACAAACGAAACATCATTTTTTTTTATTCATGCCCATCTCTATTCTCTGTATATATAACAAAAATGTTATTCTAAAGGGACCTAAACCCAATATAATATTTCTCTGTTGATTTATATCATATTAATTTATGAATCTACTAATCCTAAATCTAATTCCTAAATATATTACATAAACAATATACAATAAGATGTAGACAATGTAAACATTATTTTACAGAAAACGATACAAGGAAGCATATTTTTGTCTTTAAGTTTCATTTCTCAAGGAATCACTCCAGGATGGCTGCAAAAAAAATTCACATTTACTTTTTCCTCAGCAGATACCCAGCCTTTTGCTTCCTAATCTGTAGGAATAAATGGGACTCTGGATATTAGGAATTATTACAGATATTTGGAATGATAAAATTTGGATTCAGCTATATTTGGAACGATCTGAATATGGCTTTATTCAGCGACTTCTGAATATTTCCAAATCCAAATGCACATCTCTATTAAAACAGACCATTGTATAGGAAAGAGGGAAGAATCAGTATGGAAAATTGGCTGGAAAAAAGGAGATACATCCAGGATCAAATTATGTACAGGACTAGGACAAAGGATGTTAGTTCCACCCTTGCTCAAAGACAAGATTTATTGAACTGCCAATGTGGGCTATAGAATGGTAGTGGAAAACCAAAAACAGACGGTAGCCACATACACTGGATTTAAAGCCCTACACTAGTGGCAAGAACAGCAATGCTGACTCAGCCAAGAAAAATATGATGTGTCACACTCATCTGTGAATGTCCAAAGATTGCATCAATCACAAAATTAGACATGATAGAGCAGCAAAATTAGTACACTGGTCATTATACAAAAACTATAACTTGCCATGGGAACATCAAGTAGAGAAGGTGTTAGAAAATGATGAAGTCAAGATCTTGAGAGATTTCTGGATCCAAACTAATAGACACCTTGAACATAGCATGCCAGACGTAGTAGTAATAGAATGAAGAAATGTCTGGATCATTGACATTGCAATTCTAGGGGATGTCAGAGTTGAAAATAAAGAACTGGAAATTTTAACAAATTACAGAGATCTGGCAATTCAAATATCTTGCTTGTGGACGAAACATATTTCAGTGCTCCCCATTGTCCATGGGGCTTAGGGAACAATACCACATAATGTTGCACTGTAGTGCCACAGTTGTAAATCTCAGAAATAACACCACCAGAGCTACAAATATGGCAATATTTGGAACAGCATGTATACTACATCAATATTTAACAGATACTTAGGTTTTTGGTTAAAACCTTTATCTATTATATAATGCCAGCCAATGTTTTTATAATTTTCATTTATTGTGCCTGGTATTTTTGAAAAATAAAGTCAATTTCCATTTACGTAAACCATTTCCAAAGTTTTCCAGAGAATGCACAAAACTAGGTGTGATAGAGTGGCATTTTTGTTACCATTTCCCTTCTTCTGGTGGGTGCCCTGGGACTATGCAGCTTGGCCATAACAATACAGATTGGCTCTTTTCCAGGGAGGAGCAGTGGTGAATTGAACTCCACCTCTCACTCTGCAGTCAGATACCTAGACCACTGAGCTGTCCAGCCTAGTATTAGTATTGTAAACCATCCCTATATATAGCTTCATTTCCTCCAGTATTTTATTTTTGTTACTCTTTTCCAAGTGTCTCGGGTGAAATACAAAAAGGTCTGAGGCTCACATGGAAGGGACAAGAACATGAGGAATTAAAATCTGTAGAGTGGGTATTTTATTCATTCCCTCCATCCAGTATGTAAAGCTCTCCAATCTGGCATCTAAAATTATTTCCAGTTTTGCTGATATGAAACCTATATAGTTTCTCTCTCTATTTCAGTTTTCCACCATGAAGAAATCTGTATCTTTTGCCTAATGACAGAGACAATTCAGAGTAGCAGCTGGAAATTTATATTGTCAAAAATTCACTTGTAGTTTATTTATTTCTACTTCCCAGCAGACCTAGGTACAGAACTAGGTAAAATGTGAAAGCATCACATCACCAGGCTGGTGAAGCCTAAAAAATTGAATGTATCCCAGCTGCCTCCTCCCCTCCCATTTCATTTTAAGAATCTGACCATGCAGATGTCAAGACTATGATATTGTCAGATTTCTTAAAAATAACTGGCTTTGGTTTGTTGTTTGTGAAAATGTTTCAGTCCCATCCTATAATTTGGAGCTCACAAGGTGGGATATGAATAAATTGATTCAGCAAAATTAAAATAAAACACCTTAATCAAAATATTACAAAATATTATATTCATATTATAATACCAAAGTATGATAAAAATAATTCATATTTTGTAATGATAAATAATTATGAATGGCTTAACTATAAGGTGTTTTGTATCATTACCCCCTAGTTAAAGATCAAAGGCGTGTCAAAAGTCTACATTTTAAAAATGGTATTTGAGTTGGCTTCATAAAACTCTGATAGGGGTTTTGCAGTTGTTTCTATATCCAAAACGTACCATCTTTGTAATGCATGGAAGGGTGGCAATAATACCTCCTTTTATATTGTGCTTTAGGTAATAAGTGGTCTTATGTAGGCTGAAGACCATTCTTCAGTGTGTTCAATGACTCAAGGACCACTCATTCTTTAGGAAGCATTAGCAGATTTGTTTACAAACAGAAAGGTCAAGTAGATAACAAACTAAACACTTTTAAAAAACATTAAAAGTTATTTCAACACCTATGTTCCGAATCCCAAGAAGAATTAAAGATGAATTAAAGTTCTTTGCAGATTAATCTTAATTCCTTTTCAGTTCATTCTAAATCAACTTGAAGAACTATTTACCTTAAAGTTGGTTGTGGTGGCTGAAGCACGGGAAGTTTAGAAAGCAGAAACAACTGAATCGGCAATTGTCTGTGAGTCTATTATCTATTGAAGAGTCTGTGTTCCAGGATCACAGAAGTCTTAATGACTCAAGCGAGACTATATTTGAGGAAGTTAGAAATAGAATATATTTGTGTAGGACATTTTTTTGTAGAAAAGAAATCTTGGGGGTTGGGGAGGCTTATGATATAATGGTTCTAATAAAAGTTTTGCTAATTTACAGCTATTTAGCAACTATACTTGAGATTTATGTAAAAGAAACCAAGCCAGTCCTGAAAATGTTGCTGGACAGCACCCTGTAAGGAAAACATCAGGGTAAGAAGAGGAAGAGGGTCAGTAGGGGAGTCCGTCAACACATCTGTCTTCAAATTGGGGGCGAGAAGTCCATCAGCATTCTCCAATTGCAGTGCTTGTGGGACAGGAGGGATAGCAAAGATACCTCTCCCACTCCTTTTTGGCTGGATGATCACCAGTCAATTCAGACAAGACCGGTGCTTTGACCAGTTGGTATTTCTGATTAGACAACTCTAGTAGTAGAAGCAATGGCTTCATAGCTTGGAGAAATAATTTGGGTTCATTGCTGACCCTTGAAGCACAAGCATCCTCAGTGACACACAGAACCTTCCACTTGCTTTGGCTGGCAGACCAGATATGCCTAAATGTGGCAACCAAGCCTCAATTGTCTATGCACTGCTAATCTTCAGGTCAGAGTCCTCCAGCCCACTGTACACAGAGGAGACAACCTCTGAGGACAGTTCAGAACATGCAGCTAACACAATATGGAGTGCCAGGTTCAGCCTATGCACCAAAATGTTTATTTAAATACTGTAGTGTCCATTGTGGCCTAGCTGCGTTGGCTATCTGCATGTTTCCATGCAGCTGGATTTAACCTATAAATCTTAACCCAAATTCAGCCGGCACTATGATCTAGGATCCTATGAAGGACTAGGGCTACACCCCCTGAGGTATTCTGTCTCACAAAGCTTCAGACAACGGAAAAGGGAGGAGTGCCAGCCCCAAAGAGATTCTCCACCCTTGCACTGCATCTACAAAGTGTTTACATGCAGAATATTTCCTATGAAGGGTTAAAGGCCCAATCCACCCAAGGTCACAGAACTGACTTCCAGCTCCCTATATGAAGAAAAAAAATCGTTTGATATATTTCTATTATCTTTTCATTTAACACAACCACTAGGCAATAGGTCTGAATCCCAGGCTGCAAAAGCATTGGTTTTCTGCCTCCACCCACTGTGCTGTGTTTTATTCCTTCTTTCCTTCCTTCTTTCCTTCCTTCCTTCCCTTAGTAAATATTAGATCCCAAGTGACCTGGTAAACAGACCTCCTTCCTTCTGGTGACTGCTCTTGCTGCTGGCAGATTCCTGAAGAACCCAGAGTCTTTGAAAAAAGAAGGCATATTGTGTGTGTGTGTGTGTGTGTGTATCTGTGGGGCAGGGAAGGAAAACATTTTTTAAAAAACCCAAGTGCATTCTTTCTGCAACACTCAGGAAAAAGAATGTTTCACAGGGGATTGGAAAGGCGAAATTTTTTCACATCCAAATGGATTGCAATTTCCCTCCATTTAGCACCTGAAGGTAATTAGCTCGAAGAGACTGTCGAGTGAGAAACACGTTCATGGAACATTAACTCTCATACATTCTCCAGTTGCTGGGAATTAATAGGAAAGATTAAAGTTTAAAGAGAGCAAAATGCCATTACCTCGCAAGCCACCTCTCTCAGCGGCAGTAACTAGCCCTCGCTAACCTAGAAGCACCACCAGAGACGCGGACTCCTGCTTCAGGAAACAACAGCGTTCCCTTGGTTTATCCTCTAACACCCCCTCCCTTAGTCCATCTGTGGGCTCTCGGTGACCCCAAATTATGGAACAGTGCCTCAGCCTGTGCCTTGCATTGAGGAAGAGATAGGGCTTATGCGTTCCATCCCATTATGCTGAACATGTGTACATCAAGCACTCGTTGGTGAGCCAAGTCCTCCGCGGATCAAAGCTACTTCCACTATCCAAGGGAATGGATCCTCACCCTGGTGAGTGACAGGAAATGCGTGAATGAGATCCCAGGAACAGGCAGTAAAATAAAAATAAAAATAATTTCTTCCACACACCCAGAATAGCATCTCTCTCCTCCAGCCTCCGTGCCACACCCAGGGAGGGTAAAAATGCAAATGGCTTACACCAGACAAGGATGACTCTAGAATTACTTTGGTGAGAAAGCGGATGCCCTCAAGCTGTAGCAAAACAACTTCGATCCGAGCACAAGACAAAAAGCATAAAGGGGGACCTTTGCCTCACAGCCCCACTAAAGTTTATATAAGCCTCTGCTCTATAAAGATTTCCATGTTGCTTTTGCATTTCAGGGGGAGAGTGAATAAGAAAGAGAGAGGGGGGAGAGGGGGAGAGGGGGAGAGAGAGGGAGAGCGGGCGAGCGAGCGAGATGGAATTGAGACATGGAAGAATTTATTGCCCAGAAAATTCCATTCTGCTATCTGATTCGAAAAGTCCAGTCCCCCCAGCTTCGGAAAATCTATTTTCCACATTTTAATACCCTGCAGAACAGTCCTCATAACTCATCCGAGTGTGTTAAGCACAGTTTTATTAGATCTGAAACAAATTTTGGTGGGGAGATACTATAGGTCATTAACCATGGAGTAATTTTATCCTTGTTTCCCTAATGATGCCATAATGGCGAGCGAATTTCTTAACTAAAGACCAAAGAACATTTTGAAGGTCAGTTTCATCTGTGAGCTCCTTCAAGCGCTTCTCGGAGAAGATTGGAAAACTCGCCGATTTTTTGAAGAGTCATTAATAATGTGAAAGCTGAAAGAGTGCTCCCATTTGCGTTCCTGCTTTTTACCTTTTAATTTTATATCGCTTTAGTCTCAGTCCCTCTCCCTCCCTCCCTCCCTCCCTCCCTCTCCTTTCTTTCTCTAACACTCTCTTCTGGAGGTGCCCCTTAAGCTGGCTAAAAAAGAAAGAAAAAGAAAAAGAACTAAGCTAGCCACTGGCAAGAGTCACTAGGATTCAAGGCGCCGATCCAAGGGGCAAGGAAAGCGTTCCAATAATATGCCAGAGAGTCGCTAGAATGAGCGGAAGCCATGAGTACCTCATTCATATGTTACTTTCCTCTACCTGAGGCAACCCGTGTCGGAAAATGCATGTGTGCTTTATGGAGGTAGTGTGCCATTTCTTTTACCTCAGTCCTAGGAGTTGGCCAGTTATCTTTCTGTAAGGAAGAAGTGTGTGTGTGTGTGTGTGTGTGTGTGTGTGTGTGTGTGTGTGTGTGTGTGTGTGTGTGTAACAGAGAGATAGATAGATAGATAGATAGATAGATAGATAGATAGATAGATAGAGAGAGAGAGAGAGATAGATAGAGAGAGAGAGAGAGAGAGAGAGAGAGAGAGAGAGAGAGAGAAGAGCATCCAGTTAGGGGAGGCACACAGTATAAAACAAACACTGTCTTTGGTTGTTTTCTTTCTCTTCACATCTGCCTCAATGCAATTTCCAGCATTCAGTTAATTACATCAAGGATGTTACTGACATCTCAAATTTATAGCACAAGTCTGTAAGCTTAGGCCTACTCAGAGAAGTCAGTTCCATTAGGATCAGCAGTTGTTCACTATCACAGCTTTCAACAAGGGTTTACGAAAATGGAATGACTTCCTCCTGAGGAAATGTTGCACCAGCAGCACACACAGGTCTTAAGTGGGATTGAGGTTCTGCCCCCCGAGAAGAAGGCATCCACACCCTCTCACATACATTCAGAGTAATTTTGTTTTCCATTAGAACGGAGCAAATTTTCTCGTGATCCACACAAACAAGAAGGAACACACGGGTGTGACTTCTGCCAATATGTAGCATGGGTTTCATGACCACATTTATGGTTTTTGCAAATGGGGGCAACAGCCTAAAAGGAAATTTGTCCTGAAAACTGTTGTTATAATACTAGATGTACATGATCCAGCTTTATGCTCTGCTATGTAGTGGTTGAATAGCTTAGTGAGCTTGGTATCTGGCAGCGGAGCCAGAGGCTGGGGGGTTCAGTTCCCGACTGTGCCTCCTGGGAGAAATGTCAGCCTATGTATTCTTGGGCAAGCTGCTCAATCCAAGGGTCCCCCCCCCCCGAAAAATGGAATGGTAAACCATTTCTGGCTGCTCTTAACCTAGAAAACTCTGGAAAGGGTTTCTTCTTCTTCTTCTTCTTCTTCTTCTTCTTCTTCTTCTTCTTCTTCTTCTTCTTCATCATCATCATCATCATCATCATCATCATCATCATCATCACACAGCAGACTACGCTGGATTTTGTATTACCAATCACTAGTTAAACTCTAGCCAAGCATTTAGGACTATGTGATGTATTGTCGAATTATGCGAGCAGAGTCCAGTAAGGTAGCTTTCTGCAGCTGACTTTGTCAATTCCAATTTCTTCTAAATACTTGCTTAGCTCTTTAGGCACCACATCCAGCGTGCCGATTACCACTGGGACCACATGTACCGGTATTTATTATTATTATTATTATTATTATTATTATTATTATTATTATTATTATTATTATTATTATTATTATTATTATTATTATTGTTGTTGTTGTTGCTGTTGCTGTTGCTGTTGCTGTTGCTGTTGTTGTTGTATAAAATAGTTATTCATGATTTTATTGCTATGCTCAGAATAATATGGAGTAGAGATGGGCACGAAACGAGCGATTTTTCGTTTTCGTTTTTTCATTTCGTTACGCAACAAAAACGAAACAATTTTTTAAAACAAAACGAAAATGAAAACGAAATGACCAAATTTGCCATGTTTTTCATTTTCGTTGCAGCAGATGCATTGAACTAAAAAGAATGCTAACGAAACAGCAATTTTTCATTTTCGTTTTCATTTTTTTCATTTCGTTACCTAACGAAACGAAAACATTTTTTTTTACAAAAAACGTCACGAAAACGAAAACGAACCAAAACGGACCCCTAAACGACCAAACGACAAACAAAACACCATTTTTTGAGTCGTGCCCATCTCTAATGTGGAGTGAAGCAAAGGGACTCCTTATCTTTTGAGATGTCTCCTTAGCTTCTGCTTTCAAAGGCTGCAATTTGCCTGAAAGCAAGGGAGAGGGGGGGAAAAACCCAGCACAATAAAAAAAATACACCAAAACTCTAAGCACTTGTTTCTTTCCTTAGAAGAAGGCCCTGACATGAAGAATGAATGCAATTATTTTTTGTATGCTGGTTTATCTTCATAGCTTCATCCTGTTTTACAGATGGGGCGTGTTTTTTGGTAAGTTGCAAGACAGCAGAAATCAGTGGCCTTTTCCACATGCGAAAAGATGCCGTGAAGAGGGCAGCATGGGTCCTTGTTTCTGGGTTGAACAATGCATAGGCTTTGCATACACAGACTGGGCTCTTGTAAAATGCAGCTCAAGCTGAAAGAGCCGATGCATCTCTGTTTAGTACACATAAATGTACTCTGTTCACCAGGGAACAATGAACATAAGGAGATGCAGGGGAGATGGCAGCAGGAACAATCCAGGCTCCGCCTGCCACATACTCACAATATATGCCTCCAGCCACAATAGAATTACTGCTGGTTCTTTGGCATGGCTACTACATCCATAGGCAGCTTATATGGGAGGCACACCACTGGAAGGAAGTTCTTGCTTGCCATTGAAATGAAAACAGAAAGCTGTTTTGAATCTGAAAATGACACGTGGACATGGTTTATTGGAAAAGGCCCCAGTGGCGTTTTATGGCTTGAGTAAAATCAGAGGGTTGTTGGCAGGACAGAAGGGGAGACCCTTGAGTCTGAGCTGACTGGAGACAGGGTTTGAGGTTTATGTCCTTAAATATAGAGGGAAAGGGCCACATGCCAACTCCTCTGCATGAGATACTCCACCATGCAGTTTAAGGAGTTGCACGTATTCACAGTAGCTCCCAGTCCCGGAGCACTTAAAGAAATGGACATGGCTTCCAGGATGGGAAGCCACAAATTCCACAGTGAAACTTGGCATTTTGCATGAGACATTGTCCAGTCCAACTATTGCACTAAGAACATGCATATATGTAAGTAGGCAGGTTTGTGATTCTTATTGGGATGGTTTCGGTTTTGTACTTCTTAAACGGATTTTCAAGCAAAATTTTTTGGTGCTAAGTATGTTTACTAATACTGTATTATCAAGCAGTTGGAATTTAATTATTCAAGGCTGAAATCCTGTAGCTTACTGTAGTAGGTTGGAACTAGAATAGGCCCATAGTCAGTTTCTCCATAAATTCCATGGAGTCAGTGGGGTTACTCTAAAGCAACATTTCCTTAAATTCATCATCGGTTTCTTATCCAAATTTGGCACCTAATCATATATAGGTATAATTTCTTATAGTAGATATTTTATATTAATGTCATCATAATGAGTATAATTAATATTGATCTATTTAATTAATATATACTCACGTTTATTGATTAAATAGATCACCTGATGGTTAACATCATGGCATGCTATTATTTGAAAGTATGCAATAATTTAAATTTTCTTTTCTTTTTTTGTAAATTAATTCCAGGAAATGGAAAGGAATGATCTAAACGTGAATGATGAAAAGGGGGGGGGGGGACAGTGAATGCGGAATACTTGTAAATAGTTTACTGCGTGTCTCAAATTTGGACTTTTGTTCCTGCCTGTGCTAAAGTCTTTCTACAGGGTTTTCTCGGAAAGCTGCGGTAAGCCAAATTCAAAAACTCAAGATAGCCACTTGACCAAGGCTGATGGAAATATTGCCACCTGAACTGAGCACTTCCAGAACTCACTGGAAGGGAGCGGTGTGTGTACCGGAGGGGTGGGGTGGGGAATGAAGAACAGAGCAGAGCTGAATGTGCAGGTAATGTGTCCCTCGTGGGAGCCATCAAGCAGAATGCTGGGCTACCCTATGGAAGCAGCCTACCTCTCAGTCATGGATTCACTTAGTGGTGTTACGGAAATATCCATATAATCCACCCTCCATATAAAACAGGAATAATGATGACAGCCTCCTTCACAGGGCTGTAGGAAATGAGGATGGAAATTATGAAAAAAGGTACAAACTCGGCCAAATTGGAAGTGCTCTGGAAAGATAAACGAGCAATTCGGCTAACCATGCTGGTTTGCACAGGGCTTTCAGGATTGGGGGGGGGGGGAAAGAGAGCTCGGAGGTGAGCCCAGGAGGGCGGCCAAGAGGGTTCTCCCCTGTTCTCCGGCCAAAGGGCTGCCGTGCTTTGTGTGTGCTTAGGGAGGGGGGGGGGCTCCAGCTGGGGAGAGGGAGGGGGAGGGGGAGGGGCGGGGAGGGATTGTGTGGTGACACTTTCTACTCCCAGATGTGATGCCAGCAATCATTTCAATTTTATGCCTTTGTTATGGCTTTAATCACTTTCTTTATGCGTTTTGTTCCAGCGATCAGGGAGAGACACCTGATAGGCAAAAAGGATATCAGGGGAACAATTTTTATTTGGAATGTGGTGAGAAGTCTAATTAGAATTTGAATTCTGCTGAGCCTTGAAATGGTCGGTACTTTATCCTGATCGCCTTAGATATTGTTTCGAGTCAATCATCTGTCACAGTGTGGCATGCGGTACGGAGCCTCTCCAGCCAACAGCCAGCTTTGCTCGGCGCTGAGGGGCCAAGGGGGAGGGAGAAGGCTGGTGGGGGGGGGCAGCAGGCAGGCAGGCAGGCAGGCAGGCAGGGACTTTCCCTATGAGGATGGCTCAGCAAGGCTCTGTCAAACACAGGAGTGTTGGGTGGGCCACAGGGGCAGCCGTCGAGTCCAGCTCAGCAAGAGGTCAGCTCCTTCTCTTCTCCTCTCCATCCTCTTGGATGCAAACTAATTATGGTCTAAATTGGCCATGCACGGTAGGGTAGGCTCCCCAGAAAGAAGTGAGGGAGAGGGGAGACCAGGAGTTCCCAACTACTTGTCCACGGGGGTTTGTTGGCCATTGCAGCCCTTGGGAAGGAGGGGTGGGGTGAGCATTCTCATTAGCAAGCCTGCTTTTATCATGAGACTCTACTTGGAAAGCTCAGAGGTCTAGCTCCGTCCTTCTCCAGCACCAGGGCATGGCCCACAGAGGCCAAAGAGGGGGTGGAGACAGGAGATTGTCCCACCTTTAGATTCACATCTCTTGGATCTGTCGGCAGAGGCATGCCCCAGAACTGTCCCAGAGGAGCAAAAAGAGAACATGGCAAAGTCTTATGGATGGTGGGAGTTATGATGCAGGAGGAGTCAGAGGAAAAGTTTGGCAGGTACAGAGCTTGGTCACTGAATAATTAGAAAACATTAGACAGATGCCCCTCGAGCCAACTCTGATATTTTATGTATATCTTTTTTTTTAACACTGACCAATGAAAATTGCCCAGAGAAATATGGGTTTATCTGTCAGAGAAGCAAAATAATAGCAGAATGGAAATAGCAGAGGAAGCCGGTGAAAGCTCTAAGGTAGAAGAGAATAAACAGGAAGGTAGGATTGTGAGGGACCCCCCCCCCAACTGAATGGGACCTGATGGCTTATCTCACCCTGAACTACAATATAAGTAGAATGTTGAGAGGATAAATAGGGGAAGTTACAGGAAGTACATATAGTGCCTCTGGGTTCTTGAAGGGAAAAGGTCAAGGTAAAGGTTCCCCCCGCACTTTCGCACTAGTATTCGAAGCAAAGAGCAATGAGTGTGAATTACATAATTGAAAAGGCAATACTAAAGCTAAGAACAAATAAGTGAACAAATATAAAGAAAAAAAATTGCCACTCTGAGAGATGGAAAAAGACAAAAGTAGTACTAGAAATTCAGTCCAAGCAGTAGCACGTAACTGTCCATCTAAAAGTCATATAAAAGGTACTCGGAGAGAGCTTGTCCGAAGACAAACGTCCATCTGCTTGCGAAAGGACAACAAAGATGGGGCAAGCCTCGATTCCTGTAGGAGGGAGTTCTACAGTCTGGGAGCAACAGCCTAGAAGGCCCTTTCCTGTGTTCTCCTCAGGCATACCTGTGAAGGTCCTTTCCACAATCACCCGATGCCCTTGGAATAACCTTCCACCTGAGATCTGCTTGGCCCTCTCATCAGTTATTATAATCTTTGAAAACCTGGCTATTCAAGGAGACATTTCCTTCAAACGAAACATAACTATGGTGTTTAGCCATCAACATTAACATCTTTCATATTGTTTTCCATATGAAAGATGGCGGGCGGCAGCAGCTACTCTGTTTGTCTGCGCTACAGCGCTCTTAAATTTTTTCATTTAGCGCTGCCCTGGTTTTTATTTTATTTTTAATTTTGTCATGTGGACTCCCTGGCTACACAGGGGGGGTTTAGGGGGGCTCCAGAGGGGCCCGTCTGGAACGGTCGGAGCACCGGAATCTTCCATCCGCTTTTCGGAGATGCCGGAGACGCTGCTTTTTTTCCTGAGATCTCCCGGGTCTCCATCGCGGGAGGTATTTCATCCTGCACCCCGGACTCGGCTGGACTTAATCTGCCTTTCCGCCTTTCCATCGGCCCTGGGTCATCGAAAGGATGGACCGATTCCATCGCCATGCCATCGCAGCCACCATTGGAGTGTGAATCGAACTGGTGCCGCTACCTCTGGCTGTTTGGGAAGCCCCGACAGCCTCCGTAGGCTGCGGATTAACCTTCATCGACGGACAGTGTTGGCGGCAACGACCCTTCCCCCCTGCTTTTTCTCCATCAGTAGTCAAATGAGAGTTCCATATGTTTACTTTTTTCTCTATTTGTTTCTTTTGCTCTGTTTATTGGTAATTAATTAATTGTTAGTTTTATTTTGTGTTGGTACTGCTACTTTACTTGTGTATTTTATTTTCGATTTGTATTATTTTGGAGTGGGCCCTGACCATCTGAGACCCCATGGAACCTGCCGGGTGTCCTATTAGGGTGGTGTCGGGCCGCGGGAGGTATGCTCCGGGCCGGCGGGTCGATCGGATAAGGAGAACCTGGGACAGACAATTACTGCCTGTCGCCCGTTCTGACCCGTCAGCTCACCGCCAAATGGCAGAGATCCAATCTGTCTGTTCCCCCTCCGGCCTGTCCTGTCTGCTGATCAATGCCAGGTCGGTACACAATAAAACCTCACTCATCCACGATTTGATCGTGGATGAGCGTGCCGACCTGGCTTTTCTCACGGAGACCTGGGTGGGCGAGGGGGGTGGGGCTTCCCTCGCCCTTCTTTGCCCCCAGGGCTACCGTGTGCAGCAGCTGGGCAGGTCGGAGGGGCGGTGGGGTGGGGTGGCTCTAGTCTACAGGGAATCTTTTTATGTCAGCAGATCCGCGTTGTTGGTGAGTCCAGGTTTTGAATGTCTCCACCTTATGGTGGGCCAGAGGGATAGGTTTGGGGTAGTGCTTGTGTACCGTGCTCCCCGCGACCCTGCACTCTCCCTTCCAGAGCTCTCTGAGTTCATCTCGGCGGCATTGTTGAAGTCTCCACGCCTGTTGGTGGTGGGGGACTTCAACGTGCACGCCGAGGGTGGACTGTCTGGAGCAGCTCTGGAATTCATGGAGACCATGGCCTCCATGAACCTGTCCCAGTTAGTCATCGGCCCTACCCATAGGGGTGGACACACCCTGGACCTGGTCTTTGCCTCCACATCGCGGGGTTTTGATCTGGGGGTTGGGAGGTTATTGGCCCAGCCCGTGTCATGGTCAGATCATTATCTGCTGACTTTCTCTGTTGCTGCAGCCACCCAGCCCCGCGGGGAGCCGGGCCCTTCCATCTGGGCCCGCCCCCGGGGACTCCTGGACCCTGTGCGGTTCTCGGAGGCCCTCCGGGGTGTTCCAGACGGCTTGGATGACGATCCGGCCGACTCCCTGGTCCAACGGTGGTTTGAGGAGGTGACTGGGGTAGTTGACCGGATTGCCCCCAAGCGCCTGATCCGATGCCGAGCCCGCCCGGCCCCTTGGTTTACCGAGGAGCTGCGGGCGATGAACCAGGAGCGGAGAAGGCTAGAGAGCAGATGGCGAAACGCTCGGACGGCTCAGAATTGGGCTGCGGTTAAGGCGTTGACTGGTCGCTATTCCCACGCGATAAGGGCGGCTAGGAGATCATTCGTCGCCCTGAGAATTGGTGAGGCCTCAGATCGCCAGGCGGAATTGTTCCGGGTGGTCCGAGACCTCACCAATCCCGGTCCGCCAGGGCCTCCTCCTAGTGATTTCACTAGTGAGTCTTTCGCAGCCTTTTTTAAATCTAAGATAGAGGCCATCCGTTCCGAGCTGGACGCCGGTTGCACTGGTCTAGCCCCCGAGGTGGCTGATGTCGGGCCGCCTCGGTTGCCTCGGTTTGTTGAGTTTGGGGCCGTTACATCTGTGGATGCCTCCAGGGCCCTGGGACATTGCAGGCCTGCGGCATCGCCGTTCGACCCTTGCCCTTCCTGGCTGATTAAGACCGCAGGGGGGAGCATGCCGAAATGGGCTTCACTTATCGCCTCAGCCTCCTTCAGAGACGGGATCTTTCCCAGTCTTCTGAAGGAGACGGTGGTGAAGCCCATTATTAAAAAACCCGGCTTGACTGTGGACGATTTGTCCAACTATTGCCCCATAGCCAATGTTCCCTTTTTGGGCAAGGTGATTGAGCGAGTCGCCGCCCTGCGTCTCCAGTCGTTCCTGGAGGAGAACCATGTCCTGGATCCCTTCCAGTCCGGGTTCAGGCCGCGTCGTGGGACCGAGACGGCCCTGGTCGTGCTGCATGATGATCTGTTGAGGAGGGCCGACAGGGGTTGCTCTACCCTGCTGGTCCTGCTCGACCTGTCAGCGGCTTTTGATACCGTCGACCACGGTATCCTGCTGGAGCGGCTCTCGGAGGTGGGGATTGGGGGCCAGGCCTTGTGCTGGCTCCGGTCCTTCCTTGAGGGCCGCACCCAGCGAGTGAGCTTGGGGGGTGAGTTGTCGGCTCCCTGGACACTCTCTTGCGGGGTGCCTCAGGGGTCGTCATTCTCCCCAATGCTCTTTAACATCTATATGAAGCCGTTGGCTGAGATCATCCGGAGTTATGGAGTCTGCGGTCACCAGTACGCTGATGACACGCAGCTCTATCTCTCCTTTTCCACCGGTGCAGTGGAGGCCGTTCGGACCCTTGACCGTTGCCTGGCTGCGGTTCTGGACTGGACCAGGACGCACGGACTCAAGCTCAACCCCGGCAAGACCAAGGTTATGTTCTTCGGGGGTACCTCGGAGGGGTATTGTGGCCCTCTTCCCAGTCTGGGCGGGTCTGCCCTCCAGCTGGTGCAAAGAGTGAGGAATCTGGGCGTCGTCCTGGACCCGGATTTGACCCTGGAATCCCAGGTGTCAACCGTGGTCAGGTCGGCCTTCTACCATCTAAGGCTTATCGCCCAGATTCGCCCATACCTCGATGAGGGCTCCTTGAGGACTGTGGTACAGGCACTGGTCATGTCGAGGCTGGACTACTGCAACGCTCTCTACATGGGGCTCCCCTTGAACCTTGTCCGGCGATTGCAGCGGGTCCAAAATGCAGCGACCAGGCTGGTGGTTGGCGCGCGCCGCTTTGACCGCGCCACCCCCATCCTGGCTCGCTTGCACTGGTTGCCCGTTGCCTCCTGGATAAGGTTCAAGGTGTTGGTTTTGGTTTACGAAACCCTCCATGGCTTGGCCCCTGCCTATTTGGTGGAGCGTCTTTCCCGACAATTAGATCTAGCCCGACCCACCCGTTCATCGATGGCCCTTTCACTGAGGATTGTCGCCTCGAGGGAGGCCCGTAAAACAAGAACCCGAGGACGGGCCTTCTCGGTGGCTGCACCAATTATGTGGAATAAGCTTCCCGGTGAATTACGGCTGGCTCCCTCGCTGGCGTCATTTAGGAAAAACCTAAAGACCTATCTTTTCCGTGACGCCTTTGGAGATCTCTAGGGATCCAAGTATTTTTTTTTTAATATATCCCGCCGATCTATTTACTCTTGGAAACGTCTGTTTTAGCTTTTGTATTAACTTGTTGTTTTATCATTATTGTTGTAAACCGCCCTGAGTCCTTTTTATGGGAAATAGAGCGGTATATAAGTGTAAATAATAAATAAATAAATAAATAATGCCTTTCAAAAATGTAAATTCAATTTTTAAAAGTAAATATTTTATACTGATCTTAAATGTTTTATGTATAGCTAGCTAATTTAATACTATTTAATATGTATGGCTATTTATACTGATTTTAAATGTTTTATGTATAGCTATATAATATGTGATTTTTTTCTTTCCCTTTTCTTTCATTTTTATTTCTTGGATGCTACTGTGTTTTATATGTTGTTGTAAACAGTCTAGAGTAGACTTTGTTGCCAGATGGGCCGTATAAAAATCTAACAAGCAACCAAGCAAACAAAAAAACAAACGAACAAACAAACGAATGAATGAATGAATGAATGAATAAATGCCACCTTGGATCCTATTTAGGAGAAAGTTGGGGTCTAATATTTATTTATTTAAAATATTTTATCTATGTAACCTTTTTTCTATCCTTTACCCATTCCTATTACCCCTTCCTTTTTACATATAATTGGAAAACCTTGATTTTAAAAATATATACTGTATTTTAATTTTATTTATTTATTTATTTATTTATTTATTTATTTATTTACAGATTTTTTTGGCTGCCCCATTACCAAATGGTCTCTGGGTGGCAAAGGATCCAAGGTGGCATTCATTCATTCATTCATTCACTTTGTTTGTTACATTTTTATACCACTCATCTGGCAACGAAGGCTACTCTGGGCTGTTTACAACAAAATATAAGACACAATAACATCCAAGAAAGAAAAACGAAAGAAAGGGGGGGGAATCACATAAAATATGTGACTGCATTTCTCCTTAAGAAGAATCCAAAGCAGCTTACACCATTAAAAGACAACATTGAAAGCTAATAATAGTAAATACTGTATACAACTACTAAAAAGGATCAAACAGATAACACCACTAAAAGACAATAAGAAAAGCAATTCTACAAATGCACTGAAAGCAGTGAGGCCCAAACCTTTAAAAACCCTCATTCAGGAAGCCAATCACTGAAGGAAATCTTGCCTGAAGAGAAAGTTCTTTGCCTGTTTGTCGAAGGACAGCAAAGATGGGGCCAGCCTGGCTTCCAATGGGAGGTAGTTCCAAAGTATGTAATTAATATACAGTATCTATCTATCTATCTATCTATCTATCTATCTATCTATCTATCTATCTATCTATCTATCTATCTATCTATCTATCTATCTATCTATCTATCTATTCACTTGACATAGAAAACAGATATGGATACTGGAAGCTATCCAGTCCAAGCACATTGCCCTGCAAGCCTTCCAGATGACAAAACGAGAGCCCCAGGGTGGTGGGGCTGGAGCATCCCCTCTGCTCACCTGGTGAGTTCTCTCAAACATTGATGATCAAATAGTGCTACCAGCATGAAGGGACATTGTATGTGTTGCTTCCAGGTTTGGATATGACTGCTCTTGGTAGCACCTTACGATCTGTGAAAATGTAATGAGTATGTTTAATTCAGGCAGATGGCAGATGTCAGGCAAAGGAGATCGGTCCAGAGATTGTAGGACCTTTTTCAGTCATTGATAATGTGGAGTTTGAGACCGGGTGGATTTTTTGCCTTCCTATGACCTTTGTGGGGTTGAAAACCTTTCTCCAGAAAGTTCTTTTAGGCAAATCCAACTGAAATGAATGGAAAAGACAGGGAATTGTGCTCCTTGGTCTTTCCCCTTCCTTCTGTGTTCTGCTCCTAAATGGCATCCTCGCAGGTTCAAACAAATCTGGGGTAGGACTTTAAGGAACATCGATACTTAGCATCAGTTTATTACAATTTAGATGTGTGCTTTCCTTTGCAGCATGGTCTCCTGGGTGCCTCCCCCCTGAGGGAGAAGTAGTCATCTGCCTAGGATAGAAATCAAGATCTCCTGGAAATAAAGCACGTGGGAAGCATTTCCCAGAGTCCTCAAAAATACCCTTCTCAAGTTGTGCAGGGCATCCTCCGCACTTCATGGAACATGGTTTTTCAAAGGACACCTATTTATCCTTTGAGCTGCCTAGATGCCCTAAGCACATCCAATCTCACCTGATTTCGGAAGCTAAGCAAGGTCAGCCCTGGTTAGTAGTACATGGATGGGTGACCACCAGGGAATACCAGGTGCTGTAGGTGCCTGGAGTAGGAACTGGCAAGCCACTCCAGTATTCATGCCAAGAAAACTCCATGGACGTGGGGTCACGAAGGGTCGGTCATGACTGTAACGATGCAACACACACATTTATCCTTTAGAGTAATTCACACACACACACACACACACACACACACCAGTTATTACCCAGTGGAATGCTCTTCTTCATGGCTTCTTTCTGCTTTTCAGCATGAGGGAAAGGGGCACAGAGCACTCAGAACTGCCAGTCTATCTTGGAAGGTGGTCTTTCTTTCTTTCTTCCTCATCCCTCTTTGGTGCTGTTGATATCGCTATATAAGATGACAAGGAAATCCAGATGGGGTCTGTTTGACACTTCTAGCTGCCACGTGGTTTCTCATCATTATAACTGCAGATTAGAAGTCCATAAAATGTGTGTGTGTGTGTGTGTGTGTGTGTGTGTGTGTTGTGTCATTACAGTCATGACCTACTCTTTGTGGCCCCATGTCCATGGAGTTTTCTTGGCAGGAATATTGGAGTGGCTTGCCAGTTCCTACTCCAGGTGCCTACAGCACCTGGTATCCCCTGGTGGTCACCCATCCAAGTACTAACCAGGGCTGATTCTGCTTAGCTTCTGAAATCAGGTGAGATTGGATGTGCTCAGGGCATCTTAAGTGGCATTTGGGTAATGACATAGTCCCTGCTATTTTTAAAAAAAGTCTCATGATTTCAGCACTATAAGACCTGCCTCCACTATACCACTCTGTCTCTGAAAGGGACATAGATAGACAGACATTCTCTAGCTCAGTGGCTTAGATCTCTGGTAGAGGTTGGGAGTTTGAATCTCCACTGTGCTTCCTTAACAGGAGCTGGAGTTGATGGTCCAGAGGGTCCCTTCCAGCATTGCAGTTCTAAGATTATTTAGTGAATTTTATAAACTGCTTTAAAACGTATATGCATACCTCAACCTGTGTGTGTGTGTGTGTGTTGCGTCGTTACAGTCTTGACCAGCTCTTCGTGACCCCATGTCCATGGAGTTTTCTTGGCAGGATTACTGGAGTGGTTTGCCAGTTCCTATTCCAGGCGCCTACAGCACCTGGTATTCCCTGGTGGTCTCCCATTCAAGTACTAACCAGGCCCAACCCTGCTTTGTTTCCGAAATCAGGCAATATCGGATGTGCTTAGGGCATCTAGGCAGCATACCTCAACCTACCAAATGCAAAATAAAATTAAATAAAAATTAAATGGTTAAGAACATCAAATTTACCTTCTCGGGTTTTGGAGGAAAGATTTTATCGGACTGCTCCTCCCAACCCTGTTTAATGCCAAAGAGATGTTTAATGTGAGAGAAGTGCACTTTGTGCTAAACATAAGCAGCTCATTTTGTGATCACACTTAAAGTGTACATTTCCTGGAAACTGTGTGTTTGTGGCTAAATTAACATACTCCTGTAGCTGGCTGAGTCCAAAGAGGGGTACTTGGGTTGGAAGAAGGTGACATTTCAGGGAACACATACACAGAAATAAAACAAAAAACAAATATTGTGTGGAAAAGGAGAGCTGACAAGGATGGGGCAGTAAGAGGCCATCAGGCAATATAACCAGAAGACAAGATTGGCATCTATGGTGAGAAAAAAAAACAAGCCATCCACAATCAAAGGAACAGGGTGAGATACTGCTAATTTCTTCACACATTCTTTAGTTTCAGAGCAGCTGAGAATGTGTTGAGAACAGCACCAAAAGGCAATGTTTGGATCGGTCCAACTGAACATATATTTATTTGTACTCTGTTGTGTTCTCCCTTTTTGGGAAGTGGCAGGAACCATTTGAGATTTATTACCTGAACACTTACAGTTCTAACTATTTACCTCTGGAATCAGTTAAGCCATTATTGCTTATTATTAAGGAAACTTGGGTACATGGGGGTGGAGGCAGAATCCTAGAGAGAGGTCCAAGAAAGTAACTGTGCTGCAGCACAAACAGAAAGCAAAGTCTTGTGTTCCCTGTAAAACTGATGAGCTTCCTCTGGCATTAGTTTTTGTGGATGATGGCCGACTTGTACTGGAGTAAGTGGGCTTCAGTCTGCTGAAGCTTATGCCGAATGAAACTTGCTAGTCTTAATCGTGCCATAAAGCTCCCCGGGGAGACACAACTTCCATAATTTGAAGCAGGTGGGTCGAGTTTTGATCTGTGTTCCTGTGCAGCCATGCTGGCCAGATGGCCGTGGACTTGCACAACTCTGGCTCTTCGGCTTGAAAACAGAGATGAGCACTGCCCCTAGAGTCAGGCACAACTAGCACGCCTGTGCAGGGGAACCTTTACCTTTACTCATTTGGAATCAAAACTGCAAAGAGTTTGCCTTTTCTTGAAGAAGAACGTCTGGGCAGTGTAACTGGAAGAGTTTCTACCATACATGAGGGCTTATGGCAATGGAGAATGCTGGTAGAAGATGCTAACTGGACCCTCTGTTCACTAACACATGACCTCTAACAGTAAGTCAAATAAAACAAAACAATCCAATCTTTGACTTAAATAACCATTTAACTGCAGACCCGGAAGAGACTCTTTGGGTCACTGAGTCCAGCCACTATTAAGGAGGCACTGTGGGGGATTCGAACCCATGACCTCTGGTTCTGCAGCCACAGACCTGAACCACCGAGCTCTCCAGCTTACTCAATGTAAAGACTGCAACACTTACTAGAGAAAGCACTCTTCCAAGAGAATGTGCACAGGGCCTGGCCGTGTATGTGGGAATGGGAACCTGTGGTTTTGCTTCTGATGCTGCTGCAAGTAACACATGTGGCCAGAAGCATGTGTGCTGATGTTTAACAACCCCTTCACACAAACACCATGTTCTGAATGGGAGGAATTTATTTATTTATTTATTTATTTATTTATTTATTTATTTATTTATTTTGGGGTATTTTTATCCTCCCTTTCTCCTTGAAAAGGACTCAAAGCAGCTTACAGTAATGAGGGATAATATACAGTCCAGTACAATTAAGACATATTCAGGTACAGTATTGAAAACGACAGCATCCTACAGCATCAAAAGACAACATTACATTAAAGCTACCAGAGAATGCGAGCAGTTAAGAAGAGAATAAAATTCCATGCAAAGTTATGAGTGAGGGAAACTAACATTGAGAACATAGTGTCAATGCAATCACAAAGTCTATAAACACAAAGTCTACAGTATGTGTTCATGTATGATAGATTCATATAAAAGTCACATAATAGGTAGTCCATCATTCAAGGAAAGCTTGCTTAAGGAGAAAGGTCTTTGCCTGTTTCTGGAAGGACAACAGAGATGGGGCAGTCCTGGCCTCTAGTGGGAGGGAGTTCCAGAATCTGGCCACAGCAGCTGGGAAGGCCCTTTCATAGGTTCCCACGAGACTTACCTGTGAGGGTGGTGGGATGGAGAGAGAGGCCTCTCCTGATGACCTTAACACCTGAGTTGGATCATACTGTAAATTTTGATATTTGAGGTAGCTAGGACCCAGGTCGTACTGTGCTTTGTAGTTTAAGGAGGAAGGACAAGCGCTAGAACTGTGGACCTGCTGGACTTTGCTATCAAGCAGCACAGTATTTTATTTTATTTATTTTATTTATTTTATTTTAGAGTATTTTTACCCCACCTTTCTCCTTGGAAAAGGACCCAAGGTGGAAAACTGGCTTAATATTAGAAAGACTGCTACTCTTGTGCTGAAAAGATAGTGTGGAATAGCGATTTATGAAACACATCAGGATTCCATGCTCCAAATGATAATTCTGCATGTTCTCCATTTAGTTTGCACTCAGTAAAACAGTTATAATTGATAAACAACCTACCTTATAAGGTATTTGTGTGGTGATGAATGCACTTGGTACAATTTGTGTTTATCATATGCATCAATCTAGTTGTGAGACAACTCAGACCTTGGATGCCCCAAGCATGCAATAAAATGTACTTGGTGTCTTTGAAACAACACTGCAATATACAGGTACATCATAGTAAAGGAAATAGGGTGAAGTGGAGAGAATGCCTTGAGAAAATCTTGGTTCCATCAACTGGACAACTCATGGCCTCTCTATGAGTTTCAATTAGGTCAGGCTAAATAGGGTCACTTAAGGTTGGGTTGAGGCTTGGTGTGCCATTTGTTGTAATTCTTGCATCAACATGGCAAACATATGTCAAGAAACCCTGTCTAGTTTTAGGAAAAGAAAAGAAAAGAAAAGAAACCCCTTTTATTGTATCCTTCTGTTTTCTCCCATTTTGGGCAGGAAGTTTTCAATTTTTAAAATTTATTTGTAAGATGTATAGTGCATTAGCACTATCATAATAGGTTTTTTTAAAACAAAGTTTACTTCCTTCCTCTGACTCTCCAGGGAGGATCAGAGGAAATGTTTAAATTTCCTATATTGTGAAGTGGCTAAGCTGTCTTATTAAGCTGCTTAATAATAGTACTGAGAATTGAAAGTAGACAGGAAATTTGAAGCTGCAAGCTCCACTTTGTTGACACTTTGGTTTGTTTCTAGTGACTGTGCATGGTGGAAATGAACCAAAATAAAACGGATTGACTGACTGCCCAAAAACCAACAAACCAACACCATTAGCCCCTGACAGAGACTCACAAAGGTACAGGAACAAATGCTTTGGGGACAGGCTAGTTTTCTCTGACAATAACATTGTCTAGTCACGAACAAAAGGGGTGGACCAGTCCATCCCTGAGGCAGATCAAACAGTGGGACAAATGCCTGTCTGATCACACACCCCGTCTGATAACTGAGGGTTAAGATGAGCTCATCTGTGAAGAACATTGGCCTTTCAGTGGGTTTTGGTAACTACAGGAAACAGGATCATGGGTATGAGGCATCAAATCTTATTAACCAAGGTGAAAGCAATTATTTTGCCATCATAAGGAGAATCCTTCAATCTTACCTGGTTTACATTAGCTCATCAGCAGAGCAATTCCACAGTCTATATAGTTGTAATCGGCTTTGCCTCAGTGCTTCTCTTGCCCTGTATTTGAAGTGGGAAACTAAGAAGGACTAAGTATCCACACCACAAGTTCTGGAACAGTGTTGGAGATGGAGACGGGACAGCATCCCTTTGTATAACAACTGTCCCTGACAGACCTGTTCACCTCCTTTAAATGGGAGGTCGGTGGGTGTGAGTAGTGAGCAAAAGGAGTGAGCCGACTGCAGCTGAGCATCATTTGCTAACCTACAGGAAGGAAGATACCAGGCTACAAGGGCCCCTGATTTCACTGAAAGAGAAACAAAGTTGGTGGGAATGCACATCAAATGGTTTAACACTGGGAGGCATGTTGACAGAAAGCCTCTTTGGAGTGATTCCGTCGGAGCTTCAGTTATGTCTGTGCCTGTCAAAGAGCCTGAACTTGGCCTCCTCTGCTGACCAGGAAGGCAAACTGGGGGACCGGCATTTATTCTCCATGTCCCCACACTATGGAGAAGTGCATGATGAGCAAGAGTGTGCATGTGCGTAGAACTGCCCATCCCCACCATCTTCTCAAATCAGGATGCAGTAAGAATTAGTTGGGATAATGGCCATTCATCTCACTTCCCTTCCCTTGAGGTGTCTCAGGACACTCGTCTTCTGCCATTCAGACCAATGAACTCCAGCACTTAGCAATGTCCAAGCAGATGCATCCAGGTGCCAGTCAAGGTACAAGAAAAAAAATCCTACTGTGTCCCCTACCATACCTTCCCATTTTATTGTGAAAGGACACCTTCATGGAGGAAAAGAGACAGGCACTTTCAGCTGAGGAGGATACTTTTGCCTCCCGACATTGACACAGTCTGGAGTGTCATCATCCCTTTTCTAAACCTGCTTCCTGCAATGCTCTTCTGGGAAAGCTGAGGTTCTGTACTCTGTGGGAAGACTGCCTAGGATATTCTTCATATCTTAATTAGGATGAGTGTCAAATTAGATGTAGACATCCCTAGTCACAACCTACAAAGCATGAACGAAGCACAAGGATTTGATCGGAAATAGCCAGTCCCACTGGAGCACAACTGGAGAGGCTGACACAAACTATTGGTATAACTGTGCTATGAAGTCACTCCCAGTTTATGGCCACCTAGAGTTTTCAAGGCATGTGAGATGATCCAGGAGTGGATTACCACCACCAACTCTCCTCCCCTATGAGGTTCCAGGACTGAGTGAAGACTTGAACCGAGATCTTTTGAATTCTAGCCCAGTGCTCTATGTCCTGTACCACAGTGGCTATTACGGGTATTAAAATCATGTGCTGTCAGGTCAAATCTGACTCATAATGGCCATTTCCAGGGTTTTCTAGAAAAAGGTACTCAGAAGTGATTTGCCATTCTCTTTTTATCAAAGCAAAAGCAAAAAGCAAACTGTTCTACTTATATACTTCCCCATACATCTTAAAGTGCTCTCTGGGTAGGATTACGAGTATATTATCATCTTTACAGCAAATTTTGTATGTGGTCTGCTTTATTTCGACAGCATTTTAATTCATTGGTTTCAGCTTATCATTGACTTCTTGTATGTCATGTTCTTTGTATCTCTTCTACAGATAATCTGTTTTAACACTATTTAAACACAACTGAAATGCTGGTCACAGTATTACCTTTCTTGCCTGTATGGACTGTGCCATCAGTGTCATGTTTGTTTATACTTGTAGCTCATAAAGACGTCATCTAGACTCAAAAGGCATCAGTATGTCAACTGTTAAATAAATGCCATCCTTCCAGCTCTGTACTTCTTGTCCCGCTTCTTGCACCCCACCCTTCTTCTTTGATGCTGTACTTTTCCTGTTTAGTTGCTTCCAATGATGAAGGCACGAGAGGGTCAGAGTACCGAGATGGCTCGCCTGAATGAATTACAGAGTGCCATGTGCTTGGAAACACGTTCATCTGAGGCATATCCTGACTGAGGAATGAGTTAACACACATTAACTCCTCACCCATCTCTTCCTAATTAGCGCAATGTGAGAAGCTATGTGGGTAACGTACCCTCCCAACATTCACACAGATGTTGATTGATATCCCTGGGGGCCAACAGGGCAATTGCTTACATTTCAAGGCCTTTGGGTTTCATTTAGGGGGAATTCTGATTTTATAGCTGCTGTGGTCTTCCTCCTTGTTTACCTTGTTTGACCAGTGTACCTATTGAGATCCTCTGGCTAAGCCGGCATAGTTGTGTGAGGCCTCCTGTCTGTTCAACCTGCTTTAAAGCTTCTTATCTACTGCACCCCAAAGAAGAGAGGTGATACTCTATACAAGGCTAATTAGCCAAGAGTTCTGTGTAAAGGTTCTCCTTGAAGAACTGCCATCAACCCTCCTACTTGGTCTGTTGCTGAGATCGGTTGCTAAAGTCCTGTTTGCATATGTCACATTGAAGGCAAATTGAATGGAGAAGATAAAATCCTTGTTGTTTGTTTATTTGTTACTGCAACACCCAGGCTGGATGAAACCAAAGAGTGAGATTCAGTGGCACGGCCTCAAATTGTGGAAAACCTTGCCAGCTGGAGTGTACCACCGCAAACTTTTAAAAGAAGAGCCTCTTTTTTTAAAAAATCTGATCATTTTACTTTTCTCAAAGGTCTTCCATAGCTGTCACACCCACCATAACCAATGAGCTCCCATTGTTTTCTCTGGCACCTTCTTAGTTAAACTCCTTAGGTTCCAGCCTCTCCCTCCCTTTCCTCCTCCCTTCATCAATACATGCTAAGGAAGAGGAGGCTTTGATCATAAAGGAGGCTTAATGTTAGACACACGGGCATTTCTATGCCCTGTCTAGAAAACGAAAAGGAATGAAATTCCACACCCATAGAAGAAAATTAGCCTCCCCTTATCATGGAATCGCAGAAGCACAGATTAATGTTGGAAGGGTTCCATACGGCCATGAAGTCCAACCCCCTCCTCAATGCATGGATCCAAATTAACATACTATATAATGTATATATTCATAATTTAGGGAAGAGAGATGTGAAGTGATCTGAAAGAGGAAATGGTGGCTTCTGGGCACATAAAAATGCTTTCCTCCCACATTAGAATAACCGGAGTCTCCACAGCCACATACACTAAAACAAAAGCATATTTTCAGACTTCTTTCTGTTGCCCTCAAACATCATTCTAAGTGAATAGGATTACCCTTCTTGATCAGGAGTGAAATCTAGATAGGTTTGAACACCAAGTCACCTTCCATGTTTAAAAGTATACCCCTCATGCCTCTTGCAGCTGCTCCAGAGGTGTGCAAGGTACATATAAAAATTTGATTAAGTCAGAGAACCCCTTTAAGAAAATAAAATAGGAAAAAATCGGATTGGCAGACTGATCTGTGTAGATGAGCATCTCATCCAATGTAGCAATTTCTAATCAGAAGTCTTTAGAACACATAACTCTCAAGAAAGTTGCAAATAACAATCAATATACACATTTTCATTTTCTCCAGAATTAAGCAAAATGCTTAATTCAGGACTGAATTTTTCATTCACCCATGGGGAAATTGGGAAGGTTTTGTTAGAATTTTATTTGCAACCTCACATGTTGCCTGTGGTTTGAGTGACTGGGACAAATTTTTCTGCACTGGATTAATTGTCTATCTGTCCAGCACTAACATGTTTCCAGCCTTTGATTTCAAAGAGAGCTGAATGTGTTTCCCCTCTCTTTCGCTTCCTACCCCCCACTTTCGTCTGTTGGTAGCAGTTTTTGGTTTGCTATTGTTCTGCTCACAATTGTTAGTAATGGCATGCTTTTATTCTTTCTCCTACAAATGTGTCAGGTGAGTTACTGAGACTCAAGTCCCAGTTAATGAGACAAGGGTGGACTTTCTGTGGAACATATTCCTCTATGTGGATCTCTATACCTTTATTGCACACCACATGGGAATTTCACCAGAGATTCAGTACTCTGCAACAGGTTTCAAAATGGACAAATACAGTTTTCATGGGAAGTAAATGTTTTGTCCTCTCCACCCACAAACAACAGATTGCTAACTGGAGGAATTCAAATGCTGTAGAAGTCAGTGAAGGAGATTCAATTGGCACCTGCTCCAAAATTCTTCAGGCTCTCCTAAGGGCGTTTATACACGACCCCTAAGCTCTGCTGCAAATGGCTGCAAGCTCCGGAGCTTAAAAATGTTTCCCCACCAGCTCCGGAGTCTGCAGACAATTAAGTGCGACCCCGCCCACTTTAGCGCGACCCAGCACACTTTTCTTGTACCTTCTCTTTGGAGGTGAAAAATCTTTGATGCGGTGCAACGATAGTGAGTGTGGGGCTCTCCTCGCTTCTGTTTGCTGCTTTTTGGCTCCCACCCCTTTAAGAGCTACTTTTACAGAGACGAGGGGGTTGGACTTGATGGCCTTACAGAGACGAGAGGCAGAACGAGGTGAGCGGCATGCTTTTCTTTCTCTTTTTCTCCCTCCCTCACGCAGCCAGCAACCAGGAAGTGCGGAGGGGGGTGGGGACAGAGGAAGAGCGACGAACCCCTAAGATCTCTGGTCCAAATTTAAGTGGCCAGTGGATCTTAGGGGTCATGTAAAAAGGCCCTAAGTAAAATTATGCGCTGAAACCCCCCCCCCCCGGAATGTTCATGTCTAGAGATGGCCACAAAACAAACTTTTGGTTTGTTTTGTTATTTGTTATTCATTTCATTACGTGGCCGGGTCGGCACTCTAAAATAAAGAGAAAAAATTAAAAAAATAAAAGAAGTGCCAACCCGGCCCCAGGGGCCATGTGGTTGGCGCTTGAAGGAAAGAAACAAATAATGAATCAAAACAAACAAACAAAATAAATATTTCAAAAAAAATTGTTAAAAAGAAATGAAATGAAACGAACCTTAAAATGAAATGAACCAAAACAATTTTTTTCGGTTTGTGCCCATCTCTATTCATGCCCTCTCTACCACTATGAATGTTGTAGACTTGTAGTGTGGCAGATTGTAGAACAATATTTAACCAAGGTTGTCTGTTTATTATGTTTGTCACAGCTTGTGGCACTAGGCTAGCAGCAAATCTCCGCAGTACTAAATATCCACCCAGTTGGGATTTTGTGCCTTCTATTTACTTTGGATTTCAGTAGCACCATCTAAAGCAGGGTTGCATATGGTCCTGGCCAATTTTTGTAGGCCTGCATCTTTCCAAGGCTATATTCCCATCATTTTCAGAGTAACCTCCACCCCCACCCCCAAACCATACTTTTCTTGCAGGGTTGCAGACTGTTCATGCACACATTTCATTTCCCCATGAGACCCAAATGTTGGACATCATCTGTCTCACATTTCCTTGCACGTACAGTCATGAGTTTTAGAAGGTGTGAGTTTAAACATGAAATGTGATGGTGGTGCCTGGTAAGAGTTGTTGAACAAGAGAGCCTCCTTGCCCTTCAGCCTATACAGCTGGGATCTCAATCCTTGTCTACCCATGGAAACAAAGGATGGCATTGATTCTCTACAAAGAAAGTCGGAATACAAAGAACCAAGACAATTGTTTTCTAGGGAGGCAAGCCTCCAACACGATCAGCACAGAAATCCCACGCAGTCAGCTGCTGTGCTTCCAAAGAAGCAGTGAAATCCTATTTCAACTACTATGGGAGACAAGGAATGCACAGTGAAATTGGTGGGATGTGGCAATGAGAGACAGAATTTGGGCACCCGAGTTCCTTGCTTCCACTAAGAAGTCACTTTACTTTTCTCCACAAATGACCCATGATGGAAAATGTATTACAGTGGACCCTTGTATAACAGTTTTTATAGCAAAAAATCTGTACAACATAAAAAATTCCGGAGATAGGGGAAATTTGCTTAACATAATCATCTATGGGGCGAATCCATACAACATAAAAATGGTTGTGATTAGGGATTACTCTGTTTTCAATGCATTCCTATGGGAAATTTGTATAAAGGATAATTTGCTTAACATCATTTCATTTGGAACGAATTAATTCCTTTATACAAGGTATCACTGTAGTATGAACTGAGATTTTAACAAATGTAACCAAGTTCTATTCAGCATGATGATTACCAAAAGTATGTGACTACCTTTCACTTTGTTCTCACTGGAGGAAACTAGGGAAGGGCATGAAACGGAAAAATAGTGTTTTGTTTTGTTCTGTTTCGTCGCCCTGTGTTTTGTTTCATATTGTAAGTAATGAATTTTTTTTTCAAAAAATTCATTACTTACAAAACTAAACGAAATGAAATGAATTCCCCACAGCACTAATGCTCTAGCTTGTGTGGTGGGGGATTCAAAAGCCTCCTCACCACTGCCTCACAGCTGATTTTGACAGCTCAAGCAGTCAGGAAAAAAACCCACAGCTGGGAGGCATTGGCTAGAGAGAATGGAGCAGCCAGGAAGAAGTAAACTCCCTGCCTGACTGCTCCTTTCTCCCCTGCCACCCCCTCCTCTCAGGGGCCCTCTGCCCACAGCACTCCCTGTCTAAAACACCTCCCTGGGAGAAGGAGAAAGGAGCAGGGGTGGTGGTGAGGCTTTTGAATCCCCCACCACACTAGCAATCTCGCTGGTGCAGTGGTTTTTTTTTTTAAAGGCTCTAGCCCACCGCACCCCAAGCTGTCAAAAAGCCCCAACTGCTAGGTGGAGGGGGGGGAGGCAGAAAAAAGCAGTGAGGGGGAAATTGCTCCTTTCTGCCTTTGGACCCTCTCCCACCTATTAGCTGGGGCTTTTTTGACAGCTTGAGGTGTGGAGAGGGGGAAGCCCTCCACCATCACATCCCAACCTGTCAAAAAAGCCCCAGGTGGGGGACAGGGGAGGGGCAAAAGTCTCCTTTCTGACTTTGGCCCCTCCCTCCGCCTCCCAGCTGGGGCTTTTAGACAGATTGGGGTGTGTGTTGGGTGACGGGCACCCCCCTCCCCACACCCCAACCTGCCAAAAAGCCTAAGCTGGTAGGCAGGGGGAGGGGCCAAAGGCAGAAAAGAGCAGCTGGGGGAAAACTGCTCTGTACTGCTTTTGGCTCCTCCCCACCCAACAGCTGGAGCTTTTTGAAAGGTCAGGTTGTGGGGGGAGGGGGAGGGGCACCAGTGGAGCCCTTTTAAAATCACCTGCCTACAACAGTGAGAGGCTTGCTTTTTGGGGTGGGCATTTTAACCAGGCTCTAGCCCACCTGTCAAAGGCTGGAGCCTGTTCAAAATGACCCTCCCCCAAATGGTCCAGGGATTCCCTTACTGGAGGATCCTGATGTCAGCACTGTCAAAATCAGCTGGGAGGCAGTGGCGAGAACTGGGAAAGAACTGGCCGATTGCAGCCCCTTGCTTTAAGGGAAATCTGGCAGTGGCTTCCTGGTTTGGAGGAACCGACCAAAAACATCATTTCATTTTTGGTTTAGACGACATGCTGTCCACATTTCGTTTCATAATGTTTCAAAATCTTATGAAACGATGAAACAGTGTCATTTTTCATAAGGTGCCTATCCCCATAGGAGACAACAAGCATCAGATTTGCTTCTTCCCCCTCCCCACTTTTCCCCCTTAAAAATAATTATATGAAATAGAATGTATACAATTAAAAAGAGGTACATTTTTAAAAAAGGTCACTAACCTGCTTTGCTTAATGGGAGAAACACAGGCAAAACAATTGTGTACACGAGGGAAAAATGCATATCAAAAGATGCACAAGTTTCCATGAGGAGAAGTCTCAGCGCATGATATGGGACATGAATGGGACGAGAATGCTGGTCTGCTTCTGAGAAATCCAATAGAAATGCAATGGGCAGGTTTTAATGTTCTTCTACACTAGGTCTGAGGGTTTCCATAATATCTCATGTGTCCACTCCTGGTTCAGTTGCCTGCTTGCTCTTGAACCTTTCCCATCTTGATGCAAATGCTTCCCCTTCTGGGTCCTGTCCCCCCCCCCCATCTGCACACACACACCCCAGACCCTCCATTCTATTCCTTTCCCTCCAGATCTCTGCCGTGAGTTTAATTGGAAACCCCAAGGCTGACTCTGAGGTGAGGCAGCACGGAAGCGCCTGTGTCTGCTGACATCATGATCGATTACCTGGAACTCCACCTGACACTGAAATTAGGGTTTTTTAATGATAGGCCAACTCTCTCTGGATGTGAAATTCAAATGCTCTCCAATGCTTCCCTCCGACCATCCGTCGCTGCATGCAGTGGTAGACGCCACACACAGGTGCTTTGTCTCTGTCAGTGTTGAAAGGACATTGTTATTACCAACAACTCTTTGTATTAACCAGTCTCCCTACCTAATAGACAACACTTTATGTTCTGCACCGTTACCCAGTCAGGGCTGCCATGTGCCTGAGAGACGCGCGATCTCTCAAAACTCCCCCGGGCGACAAACACCGAGTGCTTAAAAACCAGAGTGCATAAGTGGGATACATATACCTCACCCCACATCCTCCCCCACTCGAGACCAATGGACTTGCTTCCCCTCTCACCTCAGTGAAACAGCAGCTGATTGTGCAAAGCAAAACAGAGAGCTGAACAGGATGGTGAACATACCTGGCTTAGCATATTTACAAGGCGGATCACACTTAGAAACTGAGTAATCTCCGCAAAGTGTTTCGTCTCTGAAAAGGGGTTTGGAGTTGAAGAGCCCCTCGCAAAAACATTTCCCTTTCGACACTCAAGAGTTCTTTATAACTGGAGACATGTGTCTTTCCAATAAAAGCATGTTGCCTAGAATTCCTGATTTATTACCACTCATGTTAGAAAGCAGGCAGAAGTGATGGCAGGAAAAGCAGTAGAATGGGACAGGAGACATGGTAGGTTGTGTCTCTCGGCTGGCTGAATGTGACAAAGGACACGGGAGATCAGCTGTGGAAGTTTTTTTTTTTTTAAATCAACCTGAGAAGGAAACTGGAGGATTTGGCTGCAACTAGGTGGGCAACCACTTCTAGCAGGAAGAAAACTGGGAAGACCCCCAGTGTAGGTCATGCCAAAAGAGCAACATGGAAAGTGAGGTCACCCCTCTGGGTAGCCAAGAGGATCAAGAGTGTCCTTCTTTGGATGGCTCTATCTAGGACCGGGCTGGAGATCTTGTGGATCTCCAATGTTCACATTTACCATCTGTGACACATTGACCACCTGCGATGGGGAATGCAGCCCTGTAACATATGGTAGGATTACATGTTCCTAGCCCTCACCTTAAAAAGGTGGACATGCTAGCTTGCTGAGAAACTTTTAATTCATCATTATAACCATGCCTGTCTTAAAACTTCCCCTCAGTTACCTTCCTTGAAATTCTGATATAATCTCCCTGTGGTGGGGGACATGCCAGAGTTGCCTGCTTGGCACTGGCTCATTCCATGAGATTTCTAGGCCAAAACCTAAGCCCATGTGAAGTCAAAGAAGGGCAACTACTTGGGTGAAAACTGCAAAATTGTGTGTGTGTGTGTGTGTGTGTGTGTGTGTGTGTGTGTGTGAGAGAGAGAGAGAGAGAGAGAGAGAGAGAGAGAGAGAGTCAGACAGACAGACAGAAGAAAATGTGGCTTTTCCTAAAAAAATTACTGTGTGTGCAACACATGTAAAAAAGCCAGTAAGTCTAGAATGAGGAGGGGACTGAAAGCCACCCCCAACCCCAATAAAATCAAACCTCCAGCACTGCAGACTCTGAAATGTGTCTTCCCACTAGAGGCCCAGGGGAACCTACCAATTCCATGAGATATCAAAAGATGCTCCAAAATGTGGCAATCTTACCCCTCACCAGGTGGAAATAATCAGAGTGCAAAATGGCGAGTAAAGAGAACATCCTCCTCCTGCCGCGTTCCTGGTTCATCCACCAATGCTAAGCAGCAAGCTTTTGGCCATAATAGATCTCTCTGAGAGGTGCTCTGTACCATCTCCCTTACAAGCCAACATAAAGGTAGATTTTCAGGATGTGATCAGGAATCAGAAAAAGCTTATACAGTGGACCCTCATTTGTATAACATAAAATCTGTACAACATAAAAATTCCGGAGAGAGGGGAAATTTGCTTAACAGAATCGTCAATGGGGCGAATCCATACAACATAAAAATGGTCGTGTGATTAGGGATTACTCTGTTTTTCAATGCATTTCTATGGGAAATTTGCTTAACAGAATTTTATTTGGAATGAATTAATTCCTTTATACAAGGTACCACTTGTACTTTGTTTGTAGCAGACAAAAGTTTTCCAGATTCATCACAATTGACAATATCCCAGCAGAGGAATAATGCCAGAATAAAGTCAGAAAATTATTGAAAAGCATATCAAGATTCATCTGGGTATCGTTAGTACAAGTTGTTGTTGTTGTTGTTGTTGTTGTTGTTCCAATCATTCAAGGAACTTCTTTTTTTCAAAAGCAAAAAGCAAAGTGTTCTGCTTATATACTGCCCCACTTCAAGTAGTCTCTGGGTCATTGTCAGTTTTTAATTACAGTATACAGGCCACTTGCTTTGCTACACATTACACACCCACCCACCCAGCAAGCTGGGTATTCATTTTACCAACCTCGGAAGGATGGAAGGCTGAGTCAACCATGAGCCTGCTATCTGGGATTGAACCCCAGGTCATGAGCACAGTTTTTACCTGCAGTAGAGGCATTTAACTACTCGCTTCTATGTTCCATAAAATCCCAAAATATTAAAAACATGTAAATTTGAGAATCACTGGCATGCCATTTCATCTTTCTAAAGCCATCCTTACAGTTATTGAGAGCGTTAGGCACATGATGTAAAATATAAGAACAGTGAAGTTGTAAATACATACTGAAATCATGTTGTAATCACATTCCAAAACTGTAGGACCATGCATTTTAAAATACAGGTGCTTATAGCCTATAATGGCAGAGAATAAATCTCTTGAGTACATCATTTTAAAATAAAAAAGCTTAGAAGCTTTTTTGTAAAAGCATTTTTTAAAAAAAAACCAAAGTTCCTAAAATAAGGATCTATAAAAGCAAAGGCATTATTTAGCTCTAACCATATTAAGATGCATATAAAACCAATACACACTGTTCTTACCCAAATTTAGCCACATTAAAGTAAAAATCTATGTAACCAATGTTGATATTCTGGTGCCTCATGTCTATTTATGATATGTACTCTATTATTTTGTCTCTTACTGCTCTTCTGATTTTAGAAACAACTGTTGTTTTTATAGTCTAATAGTTTATAGTTTATGAAACCTGCTAACAAGCAGCCACCCCCGCCCCCATCAGCAAGATTGTTTACTTTACCCACTTGGTACTGCTAATAAACAGAAAGAAAAACATTCTGACATCACATACTCTTAGAAGAAAAACAAAGTGTATTTACACCAGTTACCCATTAGTTGTCAGCAGCATTTACTGTTTCCACTGTGTATGGACTGTAAAACAAAAACAGAACAGGCAGTTTCCAACAAGGGTTCTTCTTTCAATGACCTTGTGAGTGCCAATTGTAATAAACAATGTTTTCATGCTGCAGGTTTAAAAGTACTTTGCTTTTAGGCAGTTTTAGGGCTGCCTACTATACTCCGGGGTGTGGTGGCTCAGCGGACTAAGGCTCTGAAAACTGTCAGTTGCAAAGTCGGCAGCTCAGTGGTTTGAATCCCAGGTGTCACACACCGGCGCGAGCTCCCGCTGATAACCCCAGCTCCTGCCAACCTAGCAGTTTCAAAGCATGTAAGTGCAAGTAGACAAATAGGTACCACGATAAAAAGTGGGAAGGTAAAACAGTGTTTCCTTGCAGCCATGCCAGCCATGTGGCCATGGACTTGCACAACAGTGGCTCTTCGGCTTGAATACGGAGATGAGCACCGCCCCTAGAGTCAGACACGACTAGCACACATGTGCAGGGGCAACCTTTACCTTTACTATACTCCCTATAATGGTTTTAATTCTGAAACAGTCAAAGCAGGAAAACCTAACAGTTGATTAAGACTCTTCTTCTTGGTCTGTGTCACTTCTACTATCAACCTTCTGTTCCGGTCATGAAATGCAAGTCAATAAAACTGCTTTCCATCTGTGCACATTTAGAATCAAGAAATCATTTAGTAGAAGCCGGGCCATCACAGTTGTGGCCCCAATCTTCTGAAACTAGCTTCCAGATTTGCTGTGTCTGACCACCACCAGCCCACTAGCCCATTTTAAGAGGCTGACCCAACTCTTCAATGATGCCCTTGGCAGCAATTCCTAAGGAATTTTTTTCTTGCCACATGGCCACTGTCTCTTGTCCCCTGAAACTTACCACTGTACCCAACTCATTTGGTTCCTACTTGATATTTTAAAACAACTCTAATCTGCCAACAGAAAATTTAGAACACAGTGAGGAAATAAAGTTTAAAAATGGCCTCCATAAATGAAGTAAAATAAACAACCGCTAAAGTACATGTTTTCAGACTTTAGTACTAAATGTGGAAAGGCCTTCAAAGAAGTCAAGCAGACAGGGTGGGGGTGGGAGTAGGGAAACAGGAGCATGGACCTTCCCTACCCCCCTTTAACCCATATGTTAATAGGCTGAATGTTAGTATATCAGAAATCTGTGCTCTAGGATGGGGGGGAGGGGGAAGCAGCCTTATAAACATGTGTAAACCAAAGGCCACCCTCGGGTTCTATTGCCATTCAGTGCTATTAGTCTCATTGTACAATTACAAATCAACCTAGATTGGCCTGATTCACATCTCAGCCAGTGATCCAGTCTGCTAACCCAATTTAGAGTGGAAATAAATTGAAGTAGAGGGTAGAAATGTTCATTCAAGGATAGTTTTCTATATGACATGTGAAATGTGAAACACGGATTCTTGCTAACCTGGGAAACTGTGCAATAATTTTAAAGATTTTTTTTAATACCACCTTTTTGTATTGAAATAGGGAGCTCAGATTTAACGCAGCACCACCAAGAGGGCCTTAGTTTCTCAGCACTTTCCGCCATATTTTAATTCAGGGGTCCCCAACCCCCCAGGCCATAGACTGGTACCAATCTGTTGCCCATAAGGAACCAGGCCACACAGTGTGGCATTAATAAGGGCCTGGAGGTAAGGTTCCCTAAGGCATGTGCTCTATGTGGGAGCACACATTTTCCCCCACTTCTGTGGGGGGCTTTTCCTCCCCTGTGCACCTGCCACAATCATTTTTGTTTTGATCGTGACGGAACCAGTGTGTGTGTGGTGTGTGGGTGGGTGGGTTGGGTGGGAGTTCCATGTAGAGTTGGGCACAAAACAAATTTCTAAGTCCAAAAAACAAAAAACAAAAAACGAAGTGAAACGAATTACAAAATGAATTTGTTTTAAAAAATTCATTTTGTAATATACGAAATGAACTGGGGCAAGGAGACAAAAAACAAAATGAAACGCCATTTTGGCGTGTCGTGCCCATCTCTAGTTCCATGTGCATGCACACTAGAAGAAGCCTTGCACACTGAGAGGACAAAAGCAGTCCCAAATACCCAAAAAGTTTGGGGCTGCTGTTTTTATTGATATCTCTGCTCTAAAAACAGGGGGATAGAAACCTCCCCACTAATATTATTTTTTCAGAGGTGTTGGTGTGGCCGTAATGTAGAGAATATTGGGGAAAACTCATGTCTGTAGGGCAGAAACAAAGCAGAGTCATGGGATATAAATCAAAACCAGGGAAAGAAAGTGAAGTGAGTGATGTCAGAGAGTTTTCAGAATCAGGACAAGAAGAAAATGTTCCATGTAAGGTGTGCAATCTACCAGTTCTCTGCTGTTTTCAATCAGTTCCTGATGTTCTCCACTCCCTGCCTTTAACAAAGAGTAGGAAAGAAGCAGCTTTCACGGAATGAAAGCATAATAAAGGATATGACTCCTTCAGGGGGAAATATATATATATGTAAAAATGCCAGATCACAGTACTGGTGTTTTTCTCACTTACTCCCATTTGTCTTCTAGCTAGTGCCATCTCAGAGAGTTATCTAGACTGGAAATTGTCCCAGGTGGATGAAAAGTTTCATATGTAAACAGCACAGGATTTAGTACCACCTGAAACTGTTGTCATTGTGCGCACAGGAAATGCATAATGATGATGCAGTGCAAATATCCGCACAACAGAGGGTCAAATTAGGTGAATTTCTCAAACTCTCTTCTTCCATTAGCCACACCCTCTTCCCCACCAGTAATTACTGATGATGATCACCTAAATGAGGTAGTATTAAACTAGTAACATATTTTTAAACATTGCAAATGGTTTTTAAAGAGATGTCAGCCTTAGGGCTCTGAACCTGGAAGAAATAATGTCATACCATCTCTGCCTGCCCCACAAATGACGTCATCCTTAGCCGGACTGGGACAATTCCACCCATCTCACCCCACAGGACCAATATAGGCAATCATGCCAGAAAGCTAGACAAAACAATGAAAGAAGATTTGTTATGAAAACAACAACAACAAGAAGTTGTGTCAGCTGAGCCAACTCTACCAAATACCCATGGAAAACAACTGGATCTACTCACAATCAGATTTACTCAGTGCAGTCAATTGGGGGGGGGAGACCATTGAAATTTACAACAATAATTGCCCTACAAATAGCATCAGAAATGCCTGTCAAGTTGTATCTGTGTGAGGAATTTGCTGGGGTCTATTCTGACTTGGATGATGAAACTGATACAGGTCTTGTGGATGCTAATTTGGCCCCTACTTTTCTAGTTATAATGGATACATTTCAGTTGGGGTAGCCTGGACAGAAATCGGCTGAACTCCACCCTTTTAAGTAACAGTGGCTCCCAAATGCACCCTTTTCAATTCTTCTCTGCTAGTGCTTGGAACAGGGCTTCTGCAAGCAGGCAGCTTGTGTTTTCCCAGGCAGAACTAGTGCTGCAGAAGGCTGTGCTCGTGACCTCCGGGCTGAACCCGCAAAGCACCCTTTGGTGGCAGCGGTTGTGAGTTTTTTCCGAGCTGTTTGGCCATGTGTCTTCTGGAAGCTTTTCTTGCTGACGTTTCACCAGACTCTGCGGCCGGCATCTTCAGAGGGCAAGGAGCTCTGAAGCTCAGAAGATACCAACGCCGTGTGTGAAATTACAGGACAGCCACTCGAAGGAGGACAGTTACAGATTACTTTGGGGGACAGCGAGGAGGAGAAAGAGGTCGGGAGGACCCCACCCAACATCGGAGGAAGACTAGAATCGCCTTCCGTGTTCGCCTCTGGAGAGCAAGGTCCCTGGGAAGGGTCCCTCTGCCCACCCCGGATGAAGACATCGACCACACCAGGAACCAGATGGCAGGAAGGCTCCAAGGAGGCAGAAGAGCCCAGTTGTCCAAGTCCCCTTCCCTGCCAGATTTGCCAGCCCACTTCATGGTCCACGGCCAGCAGAAGATCGCCAGCGCCCGGGAGAATCCGGACATGAGATCTTGGACTTCACGGCCGAAGATCCACCTTCTCGATGGCTCTCTCTGGCCAGCAGCTCCAAGGCTTTCAAAGAACCGCTTGTTGGGAGAACCCCAAAACAGGGATCGGAGGAAAGACGAGGAGAGTGCCACGTGCCACACATACTTTGGTTCCCTGGACGCCGGCTTCCCAGGATTGCAATGCACCGGACGCCCCCTCAAAGGAAACGGAAAGCAAGGAAGACCTCAGGAGACTGGCCGAGTGAACTTCTGCCAATTTCTTTGTATTTGCATCCCTGGAGTTAGTCTTCTTTGGCAACTCAGCCCCCTCTCTGGACAGAAAAGGACCTTTGGGTTCAAAGTGCCACGTGGAGAAGTGTCCGTGACTTGCTGAACATTGTTTGAAGGACTCGGACAGTAAAAACACCACCCATACTTCAGATGCAGCTTCACAACATCTCAGCTCTGGACCTCAGCTAAGCAACTAACCTGGCGTTATTTTTTATTTTAGTCAGAACTTTACATCTAAGAACTAACTCCTGGCAATTGCCACGTTTGAACTTCTGGCTCAGCTCTGAGGAAGAGGGTTTTGCCTTCGAAATATCAGGAACTTTATATTTTACTAGCAGCCTAAAGGTATCACCTAGTCTATTTTTGGATTCCAAGTTGTACTCTTGTATTTAGTATTTGCATTCCTGGACAGAAATCTTGGACAGGTATATGCCACTACCTATGTGCTGGACCCTTGGCCTTCTTGGCTTATAAAAACAGTCAGAGGAGAAATAGCTATGTGGGCGAGGGGAGTAATGAATCCTTCCTTGCAGCAAGGTAGGATCCCAGCATGTTTAAAGAAGGCAGCAATGAGACCATTATTTAAAAAGTCCCCCCTGGATGCCTATTTATTTACTGGACAACTATTGGCCATTCTCAAATATCCCATTCCTGGGCAAGGTATTTGACTGTATGTTGGTTTCTTCGCTCCAAGAATTCCTGAAGAAATTAAATTACATAGACTCATTTCAATCTGATTTCAGTCCTGGCTAATGGGTGGCAACAACTTTTGTTACCTTGGTGGATGAGCTACCCTGGGAACTAGCTTTTGGCTCTGCTGGACCTCTCAGTAGCTTTTGATACTGTATTGGTCTGCTGGACTGTCTCTCTGGGATGGTACTTGGAGGCACTGTTTCTGGTTCTTCCTGGAAGGGAGAACACAGAAGGTGGTGCTAGTGGTCTCCAGTTTGATGCCCTGGCATTTGGTCTGTGACATCCCCAGGGTTCTGTTTGGTCCACTAAGATTTTTTAACACCTACATGAAATTGCAGGGAGAAGTCACCCAGAGTTTGGGGTTTGGGGTTTTGGTGTCACCAGTTTGCTGATGATACTGAACTCGATCTCTCCTTTCCATCCAATTCCAAGCGAGTTGTTTTGTTCCTCCCAGTCCTGATACTGAGCTGAAAGACAGCATGCAAACTGAAACTTAATCCAAATAAGGCAAAGGTGCTCCTGGTCAGTCAGAAGGCAGGTTTCTCTTCAGATCATATAAATCTTTCACCTTTTACTAAAGATAAATAGGGATACAACCTGTGCAACTCAGGGTGCAGCTTCAGTATATTCCTGGGTGCCAGGAGTGCATTTGCACAGTTAAAACTGGTGTGCCAGCTGTACCCATTCCTTGAGATGTCTGATTTGGCTACAGTGATGCATGCCTTAGCAATACCTTGCTTGGATTACTGTAATTTACCTTATGTGGGGCTGTCTTTGTAGATGGTTTGGAAAGTTCAGCTGGTGCAAACTGCAGCAGGATGGCTACTGCAAGCAAACTGCTGCAGGAAGTTTTTTGCCAGTCATAGGGAACATAAAACACTCCTGCTATAGCTGCCCTGGCTATCAGTTTGTTTCTGGTCCCTATTCAAAATGTTGATTGTTACCTATAAAGCTCTGTCTGACTTGGGTCCAGGGTACTTGAAGAACCACATCTCCCCTTCTGAGCCTTCTCGCTGCTTAAGATCATCAAAGGAGGCTTCTCTGGGCCCCGTTGCAAGCAAGGTAGATAGGGAAACAAGAGAGGACCTTCTCTCTGGCTGTTTCCAAGTTATGGACTTATGTCCATCAGGAAGTCAGGCTGGCCCCCTACCTTTTAACCTTTTATCCTTTTACCAATAGCTGAGGACCCACCATTTTAGACAGGTTTTTAGTAATCATGAGTAAATCTGTTGTTTTTTTAAAACCTGAAATAGTTTTTAACATTTCTTATGAATTGTTCAATGTGTTTTCCTCAGTTTTATAGTTTGTCTTTTAAATATTATAAGCTGCCTTCAATTCCCTTATTGGAAGTAAAGCAGCTTATAAATAAAACAGAGAGACAGAGAGAGAGAGAGAGAGACAGACAGACAGACAGACAGACAGACAGACAGACAGACAGATAGATAGATAGATAGATAGATAGACAGATATAGATATTCTTTTCCTAAGTTCCAGATTTGGTGCAAAGCAACAAAATGGGTTGAGATCAAAGCTTCTTGTTCCCCAAATAAGAACATATCCAAGGTTGTTGGCTCCCATCAACTATTTTGATTGCAATTTTAAAGACTGGTGGCAGGGAGGCAGTCATAATTTGTATATCTTTGGAATTTCAAGGGAGTGCTTCTAGTGGATGGCAAATTAGAGTAGCAGGAATATAACTGAGAGGCACGGGAGGCTTCCGACTGAAAATGCTTTCACAAATAAGACTACTGGTATTTTTATGCCCCATATAATTGTTCTTAATGATGGATGGCCTGCAGGAGAGAAATTGAGATCACATTCTAGTCTGTATAAGTCTTTCATGTGCACTTTACAATAAGCAAAGAGAAAAGTGGAAACCTCTTCTGTGAAAGGACTCTGATATGTCTTATTCTTTGTCAACCAAACAATGCCTTTGTCTCCTACACAGTGAAATTCTGTGCTTTCCAATGGGAAGAATCCATGGCACACAAGCCCTCCAATGAAATCTGTCTGGCACACATGGCCACTGCTGAGATGAATGCATCCACAGAGGGAGGGAGATGAAAAGGTGGATAAAAAGAAATTTGAAAAAAAGTAAGTGAAATATTCAAACTGGAAAGTGATATTATAGAAAGCTGCAGAGAACACGCTTGACTGCATTCAAATTTATTCAAACTCTGTGCCTGACATTGATGAATGCAACAGCTTTTTTCACAATATGTAGAGTGCACAGGACATTTAGAAGTTCACCCTCTCCTTCCCCTGCAGCTGTCTCAAGCCCGGTTCCTAATGCCACGGCGACCCTGACACCCCCCCCCCCAAGATTGTCCTGACACTCTTCCCAAGCTCTGAAAACAGATGGGGGGGGGAGCCTGTCAGGAGGAAGATGGGCTTATCTGACCAAGGAAATGGATAGAGAAAAAGGGAAGCAAATGGGTCCCCATTTCTCAGTCTTGGTACCCTGGATAGCTCACACTGAACTGTCAAGGTGTAAATGGCAATCCCTGTCCATGTCTTGAAAGCAGCTGCCAGTATTTTTTTTTGAAAGCTGGCTCTCCCACTCCCCCCACCCGCTTTAAAGTCATAGACAACGGGAGTGCTATTCAAAGCATTGCCTAGGATTCCAAAGGTAAGAAAGGAGAGCAATTTGCCTCCCTACAGGTCTAAAACCAACTAACCCCCAATCCAAAAGGATTCAACAAGAGAAAGGAGAGGCAGCAAAATGTGTCCCATAGATCAAGTATGTCCAAACTTCAGCCCTCCTGATATTTTGGACCACGACTCCCAGAATTCTAAGCTTAGATTGCCAATGGCAAAGGACTGTGGGAGTTGCGGTCCAAAACATCTGGAGGGCCAAAGTTTGGACATTCCTGCTGTAGATGTTTGTGCTGGCTAGGACTGATTCCCCAGAGAGGAAGTCCCATCTGGAGCTCTGCATTTTGCCCATTCCTTCAATAAAGGGCTGAGACTTCCTGGGTGGGTGGGTCCATTTTCTGCTCCCAGCCAGTGTTCCACACAATGGAGTAAAAAGCAAAGCAAAGTGTTCTGCTTATATATGGCCCCATACCACTTCAAGTAGTCTCTGGGAGGTTTAAAGTTTTTAATTAGAGTATGCAGGCTACACATCCCACCCCACCCCCAGCAAGCTGGGTACTCATTTTACCGACCTCGGAAGGTTGGAAGGCTGAGTCAACCATGAGCCGGCTACCTGGGATTGAACCCCAGGTCGCGAACACAGTTTTAGCTGCAGTACAGGGCATTTAACCACTGCACCACAAATAACTAGAGAGGCTCAATAATGACGTTATTCAGGGCATGGGGGCATCTTAGTATTCTCTCCACACCCTTAGTATTCCTTCCACATTCCCTGTGATCATGCACCTGTTTTACTAACAATCCCCCTTGACTGCCTTTTGTATTTCCCTCTTGAAAATTCCAAATACATCCTCCAATCGGAAATGGTGACAGACTGGTGCTCCCCAGGTAAACAGAATCCAGTGCAAATGCCTAGACTGCATGCAGATTTTGACTGCCAACCCAATTAGGCAACCAAACCTAGCCATCAAGATGTGCCTGTACAGGTATAGACCAGTCTATGCGCAAAATCTTGTAGTATATGCAGGAGGGAGAACAAAGACTTTGTTTAAGAGCGGAATGATATGATAATATACTGTAGATGGACAACCCGATGGCTTTGTTTTGTATTTGGTCACTGGAAGTCCAGCACAGGCCTCATTTGCTGAATCACTAAAGTCTTTGGAGTACTAATGGAGTTCAGCCTCTAAGGATGGTCTGCCTGTAATGCATAATATGGCCCTAAATGTTTTCAGATTTGAATCACAATGTTAGAAATGGCTTCTGCATACTTGACCTGGTTCAGAAAGGGTTCATGATTCGCAAGGCTGAGGAGAGACACAAATGTCAATAGTGGTCACCTGAATGACCCTATAGGATGGGATGCAGAGGAAGAACCTTTCTCCTGTCAGCCAGGACACTCTGCACATCCTGCCTTGAATGCCAAATGTATGGGCCGACATGTGCAACCGTCTGACAGGGGAGCAGAATAATCTCTCTCTCAGCCTCCTCATCATGGTGTAAACAAACAGGCTAAACTCTGTGAGATTTACTATGCCCAGCTCCGATGGCTTCCATTGCCATGCAGTGAGATATTTCTGTACAGGCAGGGTAAGCACTTTCCATTTTATACCTCAGCAGCTTTATAGCATCTTAAGGATTTCTGTACATGCCTGGCTTCACATCCGGGGGGGGGGGGTGGGAATCAAGCTTGTAAATAAATACTAAATATATACGAACAGAAAAGACAGAGGATGAGAGTGCTTGAAAGAGCACACAGGTATCCGTAGGAAGATGGAGACAGTAGGAAGTAGGAAAATAATTTTTAAAAATGTGTGTGTGTGTGTGTGTGTGTGTGTGTGTGTGTGTGTGTGTGTGTGTGTGTGTGTGTGTGTGTGTGTGTGTGTGTGAGAGAGAGAGAGAGAGAGAGAGAGAGAGAGAGAGAGAGAGAGATGTCTGAGTAAAGGGTGGGAGAGAATGAGATGGAGGAGCAGGGAGAGAAACACCGAATACAGGCAGTTAGTGGAAGAGAGGAAATATCGTACACAAATGAGGGGAGAGGGAAATATTGTGCACAAATGAGGGGAGAGGAGAGGGATGTGAGGGGGAGTTCCTAAGAAAAATGCCCCATCCCAGTGAAGTGGGAAGCGGGGGCTAGCAGCTCTGAGGTAAATTGGGAAATATGATTTCCTCCTCAGATCAGACTAATACTGATGCCTGAGGTTAAGCAGTCATGGTAGATGAAAGGTCAGAGAGGAAAGGAGCTTTGTGCAATTATGGCCACGCTCCAGCCAAGCCCCCAAATGCTCTCTTTGGGATATTTACTTTCCCTCCTTCTGCCTTACAGTTTGCCTTTGTTTGTTAAACTGCCCAAAGGGCCCAGCCCTCAGCTGTTGTCACTTGGCACGGAGCCCGCTAGGCAGAGGAGATTTATGGAGGATCTGGTTCCTTGCATGTCATTATTTCATTATGGCCTCTTTCATTCCTATAGCCTGCTGCTTCCTTCCTCTGGCTCCCATTTGTCCAGGTGCATTACACAGGGTCTCCTTAGCCACACCTCAGTGCCTCCACCATTAAAGGTATCATGTCCTATCCTTCAAAGGGGTTACCACAAAGTTCATTTGTCATCTCCTGTTTCAACCCATGTGGCCTTTCGCTTCTCCCCAGGAGAGCCTTGCTCTAGTGACCTCTGGGTATGAGGGTGCAGCCCTGGGAGTGTTCCCACTGGTTTTTGATAATCCCGACAAGGTAGGGCTACCCTCAAGTGAGATCTTTCACCACCATTTGCAGAGGGCAGCAACTGTGCATTGATTTAAAGAACACCAAGACCTCACTTCCTAATTACACTCCTTGTTGACTCCCCTCAATAATTCCCTTTGGGGGCAGTATAAACAACTCTCTAAATTTACATTTATAGAACACCTTGCCCCACATGAATCCACTCCCTACATGCACATGGAAAACAGAGCCAACGGAGTGAACTTATATTAAAAAGTACAGTTCTTTGCCCTGAATAAACATGAAGAACCTGAAGGGAGGGCAAGTCGAAAAGAATGAATCAAATCTATCACCTTCTACTCACACAATCTCTCATGCTTTATTTTAATCTCTCTCTCTCTTTTTTTTTTAACTAGCTCAGTCCCTCTAAACTCATGTGGATAAAACAAAAGCGAAGACTTTATTATCCCTTTGTTCCCTCTCCTGGAGTTGTCATTCCATGACATTTTGATCTATTGAAAGTTTCAGCAAAACTTCTCCCAGTTCTGCTGAAGATGCTGCAGTGCTGCAATTCTTGGAAACAACAACAGTGACAATAGCACATTTATTTGCCTGCAGAAATATTTTTGACACGTCACTTGACCAGCCCCTAATAATTTTTTTTAAGATAACTGGCCAGCATGAATTTTGGAAGACCTACTTGAATGCCCTGTCCATGAAGCAAAGGGCTGGGGCCCCTCACAGTCTATCAGCCCCTTGCTTGAAAGGTCCATGTCAAGATAATGTGAGGTACAGAACACGTATGTTATCCCATTGAATTAATGGAAATAATAATTATCCCAAAGACCATGCTTGGTCATGTTGGCTTCACCGGAACCTCCATTAGACTGTTTCCATGCTAGGGAATTTTAGTACTAAGGAACTGGAAACAGGTTTAAAAGGGGTTCTAACAAGTACTGACCATGTCACAATATTTCCTTATGGTGTCAAAATACTTCAATAATACATGCTCATGAGTGTCTCCTACCTAGCAGAAATTCTTTTCCATGCTAATTAGATGTTTCCTGCTTTGAGGTTTTTGCTCACTTGATTGTTTCTTGTTAATGGTGGTTGATGCATTAGGGATAAATAAACAACAAATAGTTTCTGTTTCCATTGGATTAGGAGAAATGTTAATTACTGCTTTAAACATTATATGTTTATTTTCTTTTTTTCAGTAGAATAAAATAAGATTTTGTTATTAATGAAAAGATAAATGGTTAGAATCCAGTTATTAAGCTCCACCACTGAGAAATATGTCTGTACAAGGGAAACTTGTTGCTTTGTGCCATCAAGCCAGAACCTACTGGGGCTCTCAAAGTAAATGAGGTATTTAAGGAGGGGTTTTACCCATTTCCCTCCCCCAAGTGAATTTCCATGGCTGAGCAGGGATTTCAAACCCTGTTTTCGCAAATCTTCAACTCTATGATTGTATGACTCTATGATGCTATATAATTAAGAGGCCCTCCTCTACAATTTCTACAGCCCTGACCAAAAAGATCCAACAAATCAGCTAAGATCTGCAAACAATATGTATTTCATTTGAGCCTTTCAGAACACTTTGTAGCATATTCCTTGCCCACAATGTATAAATTTGAGCTGAGACTGCATTTACATTTTTTTTGCAGTAACAAATCACGGAGGGAGAGCAGCAAACATGTCAGAAGACATAAAATGCTGGACTTCAGCAACTGGCAACCCTGTTGTCTAGATTCTTTATAAGCAGCCAGTATTCAAAGAATTAGGAATATTGTGCTTGTTTGCTTTAGTGATTCACACTCCCAATATCGGTGACGCAGCCATGTTATATCTGCCTCAGTAAACTAGGGGCACTTTGAATGGGCAACTGTGAGGTGAATGTCCATAGGTGAATGGATGTTGAATAGACCACTTGGCATGCTTGCCATCACAAGGAAGCCCCAACAGCCTTTACAAACAACTAAACTTCAATGAACTATTTAAATGTCATGGGATCCACAGAGACTTTTTCTGTCTTTCTCCACCCTAAAATTCATTCCCTTTTAGCTACTTCTGGGTGGCTCCACTTCATGACTAGTGATGCTCAGGCTCAATCACAAATAGAAAGGGGAAGAGCTCATGATACGACCTTCCCTTTTTCCAAGTCCTGGGCCATCTGGTACAGTCTTCCAATATGTTATATTGCCACCTTTCTCAGTTGATTTGGAGTAAGTGTGACCTGTGTAGTTGGGATCTTACAGGTAGAGTAGGCAGGATCTCTCACCAAGTCAAAGTAGGTTTCTATACTTTGGGCATGAGCCAAACACCCAGACCTGGCTGTTTTGGTGAGTGCTGGGTTCACCAGTTAGATAAAAGGTAAAGGTTCCCCACACACATATGTGCTAGTTGTGTCCGACTGTAGGGGCAATGCTCATCTCCATTTCCAAGTCAAACAGCCAGTATTGTGCAAGTCCATGACCACGTGGCCAGCATGGCTGCAAGGGAATACTGTTTTACCTTCCCGCTTTTTAAGGCAGTACCTATTTATCTACTTGCATTTACATGCTTTCGAACTGCTAGGTTGGCAGGAGCTGGAGTTTACAGTGGGAGCTCACTCTGCGGCATGGCACCCAGGATTCGAACTGCCAAGCTGCCAAGTTTGCAACTAACAGTTTCAGCACTCTAGTCCACCGAGCCACCAAAGTCGACATGGGCATTTGCCTACTCAGGGGCATCAGACCATTCCTCAGCTCTGCTCTACTCTTTGTCTACCTCAGTCAAAGTTTCCCTCTCTACTTCAACCCTCCCCACTCCTTCTCTCTCTGGGTTTGTTTCTCTCTCTGTCTTTCTCACAGGCTTCCCTTGCCCTCCAAAAACATCATCTTTTATAGTCTCTACTGTGTGGGAAGTTCCTTACATTTAATTTCCTCACTGTTTTCCCGCTCCCACCTTCCTGTACCCTTCGCCCCAAAGGCTGGGACAATTGAAACTCCTCCTTGCAGTCATCAAAGGGTCTATGCTGATCTACATGGTCTCAAGTGTCATTGTGGTTGATGGAGCGGAGAAGACTTGGAAGGATTTTCCCTGAAAGCAGAAGTGGAAGGAAATTACTTATTTTTGAGTCCCAGGGACACATGAAGAGGTGCAACAATTCTCAAAAGAGTGGGAGGAACAGAACCCTGCCTAGCTCACGATCTGCTTTAATTGGCAAGAGCACCTATGATTGGAATATTTACTTTCAAATGATAAGGGTTTTTTGCTGTCATTTAATGGTAGAAATCTTATTAAAATTACTATATATTAGATGAGTGAGTGAGTGAGTGAGTGAGTGAGTGAGTGAGTGAGTGAGTGAGTGAGTGAGTGAGTGAGTGAACAGACAAACAAATGTGCAAATACACAAGGGGAGGGAACAGACAATCAGATATCTTTTTAGTGGCTTTAGTAAGACTCCTATACAGGGCAAAATAAGAAATTACACACTCTGCACTGTCTTTACTTACGTCCAGTGTATGAAGGGAAAGAACAAACCTGGAGATGAACAAGTAGATTCAGAAACAAGGGGCATTTTAGTGCCCAACTGCAAACTATCATCAGGAAAGGCCTTTCTCTCATTTTCACCACCCTTATACAGTGGTACCTTGTATAAAGGAATTAATTCGTTCCCAATGAAACTATGTTAAGCAAATTTTCCTTTATACAAATTTCCCATAGGAATGCATTGAAAACAGAGTAATCCTTTATACAAATTTCCCATAGGAATGCATTAAAAACAGAGTAATCCCTAATTGTGACCATTTTTATGTTGTATGGATTTGACCCATAGATAATTCTGTTAAGCAAATTTCCCCTATGTCCGGAATTTTTTATGTTGTACAGATGTTATGTTATACAAACTGTTTGTTATACAAGGGTACACTGTACGTACATTTGGGGGGGACATGGGAGAGGGCCTTCTCTGCTGTTGTTCCCAGACTGTGGAATGCCCTCCCATGGGAGCCCCGACTGGCCCTATCCTTATTGTCCTTCCACAAGCAGGCGAAGACTTTTCTCTTCAGGCTGGCTTTCCCTTAAATGTCTGGTTGACCAAGGAGCCTTTTAAAGGGAGTATTTCAATCTCTGTCTTACATTGGTTCTTGTTATGAGCTTTAATATGATATTTGTTGAATGCTTTTTTAAATGTTACAACAATTAATTGGTTTTTAACTTTGTTTCTTTTAAATATTGTAAGTCACCTTGGATCCTTTGGGAGAAAGGTGGAAAATAAATAATTATAATGCAGTTGCTTTTCCATAGATAGAAACAGATAGGCTTTGACCTGGTGTGATATAAGCCTACTAATGTACTGTATATTCAAGAGTAACATGTCAGAGTGCTGTCTCTGAATGTCAGTCTCCACTGCCAAATCCCAAAGCATAGAAAAACATGTTTTCCAGAAAAATCTGTTATTTATTTACTTTTTAAAAATCACAGTCCATTCTTCTTCTGTAAAAAAGAGTGGTCAAAATAGCATAGAATACATATTACTAAGTAAACAACAACAACAGCAGCAAATGAGAAAAATACAAGGAGAAATATTTGAAACAATGTGTGAAAAATATAAACTTAGGCCACTTACACCTTTCTTCTTCATGTGCCATGTCTACATAGAACATTGTCGATCAGTAGCGTGAACTGGTTCTAAGGCTATTTTAAACAGAGCAGCTGTGCTCACTGAGGACCATTGGCTTAAGTTCTTAAGACAGAATGTTTTTCTATGCCCTGGGCTATGCTTCCCAATTCCCATCTATTTTTCCTTGAAGGGTAACTTGCAGCAGATGATATTTCTTATTGCACATTATACTGCAATTTTCTTCTCTTTACTTAATCTCAGTTACGCCAGTCATCAGGTACTTAAGTGGCTGTTCCACAGAGGAGGCCCCTGCCTCATCAACCCCCTTCCTATCTACCAGTAGGTCTCAGGAGTCACTTCTGAAGGCACTGGTAAAACTACAGTATATGCTATAGGAAACATGATCAACATGATACTTCATTTTTCACAACCACGGGAACAATGTTGTGTCCAGCTCAGCAGAGGTGTGACCAGCACCTCTAATTGGGGCAAAGATGGATAGCACATGAAGCCATTCTTAAGTTCCTTTATCTGTTGTCAGAGATGACGCATGTTCTAAATAGTTTTGCAAAAATCACTCCAGTGAAACTGGTGCCAGAAGACCTCAATATGGAGAGAGCAGTACAGTGGATCCTCCTATAACAGTTTGTATAACATAAAATCTGTACAACATAAAAATTTCCAGAGATAGGGGAAATTTGCTTAACAGAATCTCCTATGGGGCGAATCCGTACAACATAAAAATGCACTCCTATGGGAAATTTGTATAAAGGAAAATTTGCTTAACATAATTTTATTTGGAACAAATTAATTCCTTTATACAAGGTACCACTGTATTACCAAGTCAGTGGGTTATCATAAAATAAACCAGTTTAGCTTTCCTTGAGCAACAGTTTGCTGTATCAAAGGTTTCAATAAAACTAGAAAACTACTCTAGAGAGAAATAGGATTTTCAAGCACTGAATAAATAAAGGCACTGTATTAAGCCCTGTCTCTTTACCAGCTAATGGGAATGATTTGAGGTTCTGCATCTCAGGAACAGTCTGGTGTGCCTGACAAGAAGAGGCCTTCTGCACGTCCTCTACGATTAGGAGCATTTAATTAGGTGCTGCTTCATGCAAGTCTTTGTGTAAATCTAGTATAGTAGTACTGTATAGGCATTCTTCAGCCTCAAGAGACTATGGTATCATGCTCTGTATAGAAGCCGTGTTGTTTCCACATTGCATGCAAAGCTGAAGTGGCCTCTTCAGAGCACAAGGTCTGGGTAGATTAATATGGAGGTTAAAACTGTTGCCCAAGCAGCAACCGCCCCCCCCCCTCATGTCACGGGAATTGTCTAATAAAACAGCAGAGCCAATACGATTAGTTCCAGCTGCATCACAGGATTTATCAGAACATGATTTTACACAGCCATGAACTGCCTCTGGGACTATAGTTCCGGATTTTGCCTCAAGGTTAACTCCTGAAGCCTTTTCCAGAAATGGATATAGCCACAAGGCAGTGGAGGTTTAAAATCAGAGAACCCTAGGAAGGGGGCCTTATGAGGTACTAACAGGAAAAATGAAAGGGGGGAGCAGTTAGACACTTGGTGTTAAGTGTCAGCCATCTTTGTTTTTTAAAAAAATATAGACCCTTGCAAATATAAAGATATCTGTTTCAAGATCATTCAGGAACTGTGCAACCAGAGGAAGGTGATGGTCCCTGTGTATTCAGATAGGAAAGGATTATCACACTCAGCGCTGATCCTTTGGCCTTCAGAAAAGACAAAGTGCCTGCCTGGTAGTGCATATGTCAGAAAGCAATGACAAAATTACACTAGGCCCTTCAAAGGCAATTTCCTGGCTACACTCCTATGAGCCACCTTATTTTGGATTAACATTTCTGGATTGTTTTTGAAGGCAGCCTGCAGTAATCCAAATGGCAAGTTACCAGAATGTGAATAACTATCCAAAGGCTATCTCCGTCCAGGAAGGCTTGTAGGTGGTTAGGCAATTTGAATTAGAGATGTCAAACTAAGCCATCAAGGGCACTTGTGCCTCTGATGAAATTGCTGGATCTAGGAGAAGATCCAAATGATGCAGGTACTTCTTAGGGTTATTCAGCCTACAATCAACCTACCTTAATCATCCAAACCATCTACCCACAACAAATATCTCTGTTCCTGTTTGGATTGGGTCTCATTTTACTGACCTGCTTTCAACCTAAATACGGCTTGAGCAGGCACTGTGCAGGCATTATTGGAGGATGCTGTCTCTCTGGAACAATTTCGGTCTAATTGCTTGTGTTGGGAGCATGACAAGGGGGCTTCAATCTTGCTCATTCACCTGGGCCTCTTGGCAGCTTTTGATACAATCAGTTGTGCATCAGTTGTATCACTTGAATATTATTTATAACAATTGGCTGGTGCTTTCTCATGTGGAAACTGGACTGGGCCCTCATTGTGCTTTAGGGGATCTAGTCCTATTTGGATGAAAGATTCCAGAAGGTGGTGCTGGAAGAGTTTTCATTGCGACATCCCACAGCACAGCTACTGTGGCTTTCTGCAGGCCTCTCTTTTGTCTCCCGTGTTCATTAATGTCTGCCCAAAACTGCCAGGAAAGCTCATTTGGTAACTTGGAGTCAAGTGTCATCAGGACGCTGGGGCCACCTACCTCCATTTTTCCTCTTCATCCCTTTTCAGAGGAGGCAGTTGACTTGCTGAAGCAGATCAGTAAAGGATTGGATGATGACCAGCTATCAACCCGAGGAGAGGACAGTACTGATTAAATAAACAAACAGACACCTATACTCTTTTGTCTCTTAGGCAGTGCAGAGTGACTGAAATAATAAAGTCCAATAAAACTAAGAAAACAGTTCCATAATCTGAAGCCACTGGGAGAGACAATATGTAATCAGGCCATCGGAATCCTTCAGTCTTGAGAGACTATGCTATTGTGCTTTGTATAGAAGTCCTAAAGTAATTCTAATTTTTCTAAGTTTTGTTGGAAATGTGATAGTGAGATTGGTACCTTTTTCCATTTGCGGTGGGAATGTAAAATAATACAAAAAATATGGAAATGTATTTTTAAAGAATTAAGTGACATATTAGAAATAAACATAGAGCCCAATTCTGAAATTGCTTTGTTATCAATATTTGCTGATAATAATTATGATTTTAAAACTAAAGAGTTGATTACAAATTTCTTGACTGTGGCTAGATTAATAATTGCTAGAAATTGGAAATCTAAATATGAACTATGCTTAGAGGAATGCTACAGTGAAATATGGAATATTGCTTTAAATGATAAATTGACATGTTCTTTAAAGATAAAAAAGGAGAGTTAAAAAGAGATATTTTCTATGACATATGGGGTAGATTTATTGAATATGTGCTTGTATGAGATAAGGGTAAGGCTTCCGTGCAACTATTGATTTTGTTCTGGAGGGGAGGATAATGACTGTAAATAAGAAGAGTGATCCTGTTGGTGAAGGGGTGCACTGTTGTTGATGTTTTGTCTTTTTTGTAAAAAAACAATTAAAAATGTAATAATTTTTTTAAAAAAAGAAGAAGTCCTAAAGTAACATCTGGTGTAGCTAAAAAGGCCAGGTAACTGCCTCTTTCTCATCTTGTTTCCACACTGTGCCAGGACCCTGCCTGTCATGGAACCTGAATGTGAAGGGTTAAATGCTGGAGAGCAGTAGGAGGAGCCTTGTAGTTCAACTCAGCAGGCAGCTGAGTCTGAGGACGCAGCTGAGGGCACATCTCCTCCTCCTATAAGGGCTAGGAGCAGGATCCTGCAAAGGAGAACTAACAGGAGAGCTAGGGAAAGGATCTTTAATGATAGGCGTAGAATTAGATCTGAAAGCCCTGAGTTCTAGCAGGAGCCTTGCCAGAGATATGGGTGTGCTCCCTGTTTTAGGATAAAGCTAGCAAGTTTACCCTGAACCCTCTGTGGGAGCAACACGTCACTTACCTTGCCACCACGTTCCTGTGTGTTATCCTGACTTTGTTTCCTGACCTTGGACCGGCTTCCTGACTACGACGTTTCTCTGTTTCCCTTGAACTTGACATTTGGCTCTGTAAGTTATTCTGGATTGACTCGGACTGTACTTTATCTGGATTACAACTAAAGTTCCTGGCAAAGAACTGAACTTGGCTTGCTGTGTGTTCTGTGTGTGGGGCTTGACACACTGCATGCAAAGCTGACGTGGCCTCTTCAAAGCACAATGTCTGGGTAGAGGTTAAAACTGTTACCCAGGAAGCAAAGCCCCACAGTCCACATAGCTGGAATAGTCTAATGAAATGGCAGAGCCATTAGTCAAGCCATAGTTGTGCTGAAAAATGGCTGTCATGTAAGGTTGCTGAGACCAAGAGAGGAAAACTGAGAGGTATCCTCATTATCCTTAAAAACAACATTGATACTCACTAGTCAGGACTCTGCCAGCCATGATGTCCACATCTGCCTGCACAAGGAGGGAACCAGTGAGTTAATGACAACAGGTACAAATCTTGGCATACATCCCTTCATCATAGCTTTTAAAGGGACACTCCTACATATCAGCTCCTTGCACCTTTGTGACACAGGTAAGATGAACTTGTTTTCCTTACCACATGAATTGTTTGTCACCTCTATATCTGAGGAGGATTTTAAACAGATAGTTTATCCTTCTTGGAAGGGTTAGTTTAAGAGTAGCCAGAAATGGCCATTAGGCATGGGCCTTTTGTTTTGGAATGGTCCAGTTCCAAAACAAGGCACGGCAGCGCAGGTGCTGTTCAGAACGGACTCACCCTCCAAAATGAAGTCACCCATTGACTTTCCTTGCCTTACCTCAGGGGGCTAAATTCCAACCAGGAAGTAGCAACTGACACATCATCGTTCCTTCTCCCTGGCACTGGCCAATCAGACAGGGAGGCAGGATGATGCATGTCCCCGCAAAGCTCCTGACTGATCAGCACCAGAGAGAAGGAACAATGATGCGTCGGAGGCTACTTCCTGGTTGGAGTTTAGCCCCGCGCGAGGTAAGGCAATGTAAGTCAATGGGTTATTTTGTTTCGGAGGGTGGGTCCAATTTTCTAATCGCACCTGTGCTGCCTTGTTTTGATTTGGAACCAGACACATTTTGAAATGAAAGGCCCATGCCTAATAGCCATAGATATCCAGCTCAGAAATAATTGGGACAGAAATCTAGAAGGTCATTGTTTTGTCACAAAGAAGAACTTATTTAAATAAAATGGGATAATTTTTTTCTTCCTGTTCCTTACCTACCTTCCTACCGTTTCCAGGCCAAAATCCAATTGAAGAAAAAAGAAAAGCACAAGGCAATTGCCACATGATGACATGAGTAGCTGCTTTCTTTTTCTTTCTTTCTTTCTTTCTTTCTTTCTTTCTTTCTTTCTTTCTTTCTTTCTTTCTTTCCTAGATTTGTATATCATCCCATTAGTGGGAAGTATTATTATGGGCAGTTTAGAGCAAATAATATAACACAGCAATAAAGGAATTACATAAAATCAGTAACAGATAATGTCAGATGCCAGAAGAGGGATGATTCCAAAATACAGGGCAGCACACAAGGCATGCTGGTGTCACAGCAAAGAAGACCCTTGTTTTTGTAGTTGATTTTCTGGCCTCCTCCGTAATGGGTACATGGAAAAGCATCGCTTGGAAGGATTTGGTGGATCAGGTAGATAACATTGGGAAAAGGCAGTCTGACAAGTACCATGGTCCCAAACTACACCTGGAAGTCTGGACATGAAAGCCACCTTGAACTCTTTAAAAAAATAGCAATTTCAGGAGGCATTTGTGAACTTTGCTTGTTAATTTAATTTTAACTAAACATTGTTGCTATTGATTGGGCGCACCTTATTCTGAAAAGCATGCATGTCTTTGCATGGGAAAGAATTGACAGAGACATGGGATTGTCTTGAATTTTCTGGTCTTGTTCTGATTCATGTGTATTAGAGATGGGCACGACTCAAAAAAATGGTGTTTCGTTTGTCATTTGGTCGTTTAGGGGTCTGTTTCGGTTCGTTTTCGTTTTTGTGACGTTTTTTGCAAAAAAATTCGTTTTCATTTCGTTAGGTAACGAAACGAAAAAACGAAAACGAAAATGAAAACTTGCTGTTTTGTTAGCATTCTTTTTAGTTCAATGCATCTGCTGCAACGAAAATGAAAAACACGGCAAATTTGGTCGTTTCATTTTCGTTTTTGTTTCGTTTTAAAAAAATCGTTTCATTTTTGTTGCGTAATGAAACGAAAAAATGAAAACGAAAACGAAAAATCGCTCGTTTCATGCCCATCTCTAATGTGTATCTTTCTTCAAGCAAGGCCACTAGTCTTAGGGTTGCTGGTGTGACTTCCCTTCTTTTTTGCATTTCTCGCTTGTCCATCTCACAGAGAGGACAGAGGGGACATCTCTCCTTTGTTCTCAAGGGGTGAGACACTGCCTGTGGCTCTCTGCGCATCCACCTTAGTTACCTAGAAATAGGAATACCATTACCTCTCCCATCACAATATCCTTCTCTAGTAAACAGAGGTGCTTCCCTCACCCCACCACCCCATAAGCAATGTTTTCTTTTTCACAAAAGAGAACAAATTGCAGGCCCTTTTAGAACATTCTTGTATGTAAAATCAAACCAAAGCAAAGTGTTCTGCTTATATACTGACCAATAGTGCTTAAAGCACTCTCTAAGCATTTTACAATTTAATTATGCAGGCTACACATGCCCCTACACAGGCTGGGTATTCATTTTACCGACCTTGGAAGGATGGAAGGCTAAGTCAACCATAAACCGGCTACCTGGGATGGAATCCCAGGTCGTGAGCACAGTTATGCCTGCAGCACAGGTGTTCAACAACTGTGACACAAGGCTTTTAAATGTAAAGCATTGAGTGGTATTACATGTTAACTGCATCATGTCCAACACAGTTAGACACTCATGCTACTGCATGGCATCGCTTATGATGGTCACTGTATTATTGTTAACCACAATGATAGTTAGATAGTTAGAATATGTGTATTTTAAGTCTGTGCAATAATATGCACAAAATGTGTAGATATTTTCATCTACATTTTCCAAAATATGTGTGTTTTGACAAGCAATTCCCATGTATCCACCTCTCTGTACATAATTATTATACAGATTTCTTCCCCACTTCTACCCAAAAAACTGTTTCAAAATTTAGAAAAGTACAACTTTGTAATGAATTCATTCTGGCTTCTACTCAGGTTCAGGAAATGCAAATTTAACAAGTTCACACTGAAATGCAAATCAAGTAAATTTCTCACACATCCCTATTATCACATAATAATCTCAGCTGCTGATGCTGAATATAAACTATTGTATAATAGTCACAGAACATCTGAAGAATATTCAACAGAAAATTTCAGACAGTAATCTTTTGTAACAGACACTGGTGTTATTTGCCTTCCTTTTAGATTGAAATATTCATTGTGAGTTGTATACTTGAACCGGTCCAGCATTGTCAGGTGGTACACCCAAGAAACATAACTAGCATGCCAAATTCCAAACCAGCTCCATACATGCTCTTGGGCCTTAGTATATGAATAGTCTGGTCCTCATACACTTATTGCAGATGACTAGGAGGATGAAGGAAAACGGTATACCTCAGCACAGTTGTGGAGATTAACCCCGTGCAACAGCATTGGTAGGTTTTGGTGACGGACACTGTCTTTTTAATGGTCTGTAGGGGAGACAACTTCCCTGAGTCTCATCCCATTGGCACCAATACGTCTCTATTGCTGCCATTTCTACTAGAGATGGGCACGAAACGAACAATTTTTCGTTTCCATTTTCATTTTTTCGTTTCATTACGCAACAAAACGACAAACGAATTTTGTCTCCAAAATGAAACGAAATGAACAGAAACACCGGAAATTTTGTCGTGCTTTTCGTTTCCGTTACTGCAATACAGTGCACTGCTTTAAATGCTTAAAAAAAACAAAAAATTGAAATAAATGGTAATGAAATGGTAATGAAACGAACGAAAACAAAAACAAACTTTTTTGCAAAAATTCGCAAAAAACAGAAATGAACCGAAACAGACCCTCCAAACGACAAACGAAACTTCCTTTTTTATTCGTGCCCATCTCTAATTTCTACCCCCCGACACACACTATCACACTTCCCCCTGTAACATACATCCCATAAACCTAATGGCAAAAAGGAAAAGAGAGGGAAAAAAGGACAAGAGAAACTTGAATAGTGTTGTAATAACCGTTTGTCGTGCCAGCAGAGGTGTGATAAATATTCTAAAATAACACTTTTTCACCATGTCAACACTCCCTGAGAGGACATCTCCTTTGTACCAGGATGATTTCCTGCCAAAATGACCCTCCCCCTTGCTTTCCCCCTTTTCAAAGAAAGAAAGAAAGAAAGAAAAAGAAAGAAAGAAAAAGAAAGAAATTGCTATCTTGTGCAGAAAATTGCCAAATCCGGTGTAACTAATGTACTTTTCATCTCTCTCTCTCTCTCTCTCTCTCTCTCTCTCTCTCTCTCTCTCTCTCTCTCTCTCTCAGATATATTCCACCAGATTTCCCCATATATTTCTCAAAATAAAGCTCTTAGGTAGAGAATTCTCACTGATAAAGGTGGGATTCCCCCCCCATCTGTTTCTGTCTGAGAGTGTCTATGAGATTCACCTCCCTGTATGACAGCACAAGCAAAGTAGTTGCAATCATATGTAGTGCTAATAGTACCAGCCTAGACTTATCTCAACCATAGTCATACATTTTAATGTTAGTATTATATCATGCCTTTCCCCTCCCTTGCTGGAAACCAAGAATGGATAGTTCTTTCCAGAATCACAAGACACTAGAAAGGGATGCCGAAGCTTTTGTGAGGGATTAAACAAATTGCAAATTTTTCTGTTCTATGAACTAAAACATTGCATTGATTTCTTAGATTCCGCACAGCACTTGTTTCCAAACAGGGAGGCAGTCTCTTCCAGGGAAGCATGAAAAAAGTCAAGGGGAATATGATGGTCTGGGGAGGACACGCCAGGAAAGGGGTGGCTGAGAGGACACAAGAGTGATAGAGGCAGAAGCAAAAGACCTGGCTTAGGGACCGTGAGGACGTCATGACCTGGTGTTGAAGGAGGACCATGGTGTCCTCTCCAAACAACAAGCCTGGGAGCACGCAGAGGCAGGGATTTGACCAAAAAGGGGCCTTTCCTTTCCTGATGGGTCCTGTTTAGAGATGGGCACGAAACGAGCAGTTTTTCGTTTTCGTTTTCATTTTTTTGTTTTGTTACGTAATGAAACGAAAAACGAATTTTGTCTCCAAAATGAAATGAACCAAACCGAAACAACAGAAATTTTGTCGTGCGTTTTGTTTTCATTGCGGCAAATACATTGAACTGTAATGAATGCTAACGAAACAGCAATTTTTTGTTTTCGTTTTCATTTTTTCGTTTCGTTATGTAACAGAACGAAAATGATTTTTTTTTGCAAAAAAAATTCACGAAAAACAAAAACGAACCGAAACGGACCCCCTAAACGACAAACGACAAACGAAACACCATTTTTTTGAGTCGTGCCAATCTCTAGTCCTGTTGCTTTCAGTGGAACACAGGGAAGAAAGGCAGTAATGGGTAGGTGATGAGAAGCGACAACAGCCTTGGCTACAAGCAGCTCACACACAAATGTATGGACACCCTACCCACCAGAAGTTATCTTTGAAGGCACCACCTCTCTCACAAGACCTTGATGCTCAAGAGGAGCTTTAAAGGTAGATATTTGAAGCAATTGCCAGCTCTCGGGAGGAGCCAGCCTTTGATGGGGACATGTGGTGTACTCTAGTGGTTTGGGAGGACAGTGGTGAGAGAGAAAGAGAAATCAGCAGAGTGTCCAGGGCCACCTTCTCCTGCTGTTGTCACTTGCCACCTGTACCTAGCTTCCTTTTCTCTTCACCACCTTTATCCTGAGGCAGAGGGAATTTTGTGTGTGTGCTGTACTTCTTTCCTTCTCCTGTGTCTCCTACTTTCCTTGTGCAAAGGAACCTATGTGGTTCTCTCCACATGGAAAGCTCCATCATATCCCAGCCAGCGTGGGCAATGGCATGGGCTCCAGGACCCAAGAGTGGAGCAGCCACCATCTCCTATATAATATTAGGTTCAATAGGGGCCGAAACAGGGAAAAAATCAAAAGGATGGGCCAACAGGCAAAGAAAAACAACCGAGAAGATGGGCTCTGGCTACCGTCCCTTGAAAACTAATAGGAAATAGCTGCCAATGTTTTCCTCAAGAAGAGGAGGAGGAGGAGGAGGAGGAGGAGAAAGGCATCATAATCCTTTGCTGGGGTTTTCCCAGGACCCTGTGTGGAGATCAGGCCTTGAGGGAGACCCAGTGACTTCTAGACTTCACAGGAGAACGTTCTTAATACCCCCCCATGCACCACTGCATTTTACAGTCTCTTTTGTGCCTTGACAGACGGCTCCTATTCTGTCTGAAAGACCTTTTGTCCCTTCTACCTCAGGAATTGCTGTACATTTTAATGAAGGGGACAAAAGGTCTTTATTTTTAATTGAAAATAATTTTCACTAAGTTGTGTTCAGTTTAAATTGCAACGTATGAATTTAAAATCCCAGAGGATAAACTGAAGGTTTAGGGGAAACTGTGAGGTGGGGAAGGTGTTTCAAAGATCCAAATGAAAAGTGAGGCCAAATGGTTTGGAAGCCCTTGCTACTGGCACATAGTAGTTTGAACAAAATTTACAATAAGAACCTGGTTAATACTTTGTCAAATGTTACCACTGTTTTCTGTCTCCATCTAACCCTACCAGATTTGCATTGGGAAGGAGAACAAGCATTCTTCAGATTACTCTTTACTTTTAAAAATAAGTTACATTCCACAATTAAACAATTTAGGACTTCTATTATTATTTGTTCTGTCCATAGAATGGGCTCCTCTAAGTGATTTTTTAAAAATAAATAAATAAATAGGTCTCTGAATTTCCTGGCAAAGAATGTAAGAGACAAAAAGATGAAATGATTTTTAAAAAGTATATTTTACATGTAGCTTTTACCCATGGGCCAATTCTTTCACTTGAATCATACTGACATTATGATGTCAAAGATAGATTTGAAAGAAAAGTATAATCTTCATAAACAGATTTCCCCCAGTTTATGGTAAAAATGACCCTGACACAAGGTGTTGTGAGGTGGTGGGGAGAGGCCACAAACAAATATTTTGCCCTAAGTGTCCCTGGGGTCTCAAGGAGCCCCTGCTAGTGGACTATATTGTTCATGCTGCTTGTGGGAGATGGTGGGTGTACTTCTGGACACTTTTCAATTGGATACAAAGCCAACGAAAGTGAAATGCACAGGCAAATCCCATAAATGATAACTTTGCTTGCTGGAGAAGTCTGCTATCATGGCATTTGAAAATGTTGACATTAGAGGAAAACTTAATGAGGACATGTGACAATCATCTGTATTTGAATGTGAGGACAACACTGCTCTTGCTTGGGTTGGTGACACAGAAAATGTGTGTGTGTGTGTGTGTGTGTGTGTGTGTGTGTGTGTGTGCCCTCTCGTGTCTCTGGAGGAAAAGTTAGCCAAGCAGAGTTGGACTTTTCTTCTTCTCCAAACACACCTGCCCCACCCGTTCTTTCTTCCTATACAGAAACAATAAAATAAAATAAAATAAAATAAAAGTACTGTCCCTGACAAAATCTCCTCATTCCTTCCATGCCCCGACTAGCTTCCCCTTCTCAGATATTAAGTATTCAAACCTCATTTACATCCTTATTTTTCAATTTGCTGCCACAGTAGTTTAATTTATTCTATATAATTTCTTTTTCTGAGGGGACATTAATCATTGCCCTGTGCTTTTGGGCGCCTCTGGGATGTTTGTGTGTGTGTGTGTGTGTGTGTGTGTGTGTGTGTGTGTGTTTTAAATCAATAAAACAAAGCAACCGTCCTTCCTCACCCCCCCCCCCCCCCAGCCTCTACCCTCATCTAGTACCCACCCACCCTGCTCTCCCCCTTTGCCGGAGGAGAGAAACATAATTTCTCTCTCAATTCTTTTCATTGTTTCCTATGTTTGAAGATTAATTCCTCTCCATATTTCTGACAAGTGTGGGTGAGCAGGGATGGTGCACACTAGTATAGGAGGAAAGACAGGTTCCCCTGCTGCTCTGCTGAAGTTTTAGACCTGTTTTTGGAAAGAAATGTGAAATAATGAGGCTTTCTGTTGTCCTTAGAAAAAAACACAACCGCCTGTCCGTCAGTTTTGTAAGAAGGAAGTTCCACCCATCAAAAAATATAAAGCAACAACAACAACAAATAACTATCCCCACCTCAAAACAAAAAAACAAAAAAATTGAGGTATCATGACCTGGCATGGGAAATTATGGTAGGAGTGTGTTCAGACATGCATTTCTTAGTCCCAACTATCACAGACTTACTAACTCATGAGAACTTGGTAAGTCAGTGCTTATGTGAAACACACCAATTCAGTGGGTCTGCTTTAGTTGGGATTCACACCTGGCTTGAGACCAGAAAAGAAAAGAAAAGAAAAGAGGAGAGGGTTTCTCCACCTTCCCTTTCAATGTCACAACACATCCAAGACATCACAGGGTTGTCACCATTGTCACCAGTGCCACAGTTAACACTGTGAAAACCACTCACCTAAATAAGTTAGACTACAGTACTAGAGCTATTTAGGATTGCATTGAATTATGCCAAAAAGAATGAATGCCCTAGCCTTGTGCCACAAAAGTGTGCAACAGCTCTTAAAAGAGAACGATGGGTTGTTCTAAGTAAATACATAGGACAAATAGTGATAACTGTGATTAGAGATGGGCACGACTAGGGAAAATGACGTTTTTGAGTTGTCATGTGTCGGAGCCAGTCCGTTTCGGCTCGTTTCCGTTTTTCGTGAAATTTTGCAAAAATTAGTCAGTTCGTTTTTTTGTTTTTTCGTTGTCATTAGTACTGGTTTGGGGGGGTAGTGGGCTCCTGGAGGGAGCTGCAGGAGTCAGCCAGAGCCACAAGTGACGGACTGGCAGACTCTTTGCACCCGCTGTGTCTCACGTACTTGCATGTAGTGCAATGCAATTAGATCTGGCTTAGGGTTAAGACAGGTTAGCGCAAGGGCTAGGGTTAGGCTAGTTACGGGTGAGGTTAGGGTGAGTATTGGGGTGCACCTCTAGGGACCTCTCTGACCCACTTAGAAGGAAAGTGTACTGGCGTATGGGTTAGGCTTAGGCTTAGGGTTCGGGTTTGGGCTACGATTAGTGGGCTGTTTATGCCCGATTGGCACATCCCAGAAGTCTCTGTGGTCAACCTGGCCAAGTGGCCATGAGATTGGTGGAAAATTTGCATGGTCCACTCCCATCATTGCGAATGTGCAGGTGTAAAAAAATAAAATAAAATAAAATAAAATAAAATAAAATCAACGGAGACTTTTTTTTGCAAGAAAAACCCACTGCTGCTACTGTAAAAATTCAAGCATTTAAAATAGCTAATTTTCGCATGTTTCTGTGGTGCTTTGGTGGGGGTTTTGGGCAACGATTCAAAAAAAAATATTGCGGTCGCCATTTTGGATCCCCCGCACTGCATGGCAAATGGATGCGCCCTCCCAGCCTGGTACCAGCAGCGCAGCAGTAGCAATAGCCAAGGAGAGGGGGGTGGGGAACCCCCCCAAATAAAACACCCTTCTGGCCTGGTAGGTGCCCTCAGACAGTTTTCGCCTACTTTTAGGGCCGGGAATCGTTTTTTTTTAACTTTTAAAAACTTTTTTTCTGTGCCGCTTGGCATTGCGCGATGCAAGTAACGAGCACGACAAATCAGACCAAATTGTTCGTTCGTCGGTTCGAGTTCGAATTCTGGCGGAGTAATTCCCGTTACCGTTTCCGTAGAGTAACGGATACGAGTAACGGAAACGGAAACGGGAATACCGCTAAGTCGTGCCCGTCTCTAACTGTGATCCATCTAATAATTTATATCCCAGTGTGGACAGGTTTTAAGTGTATTCACAGATGGAGGCTTTCACATCTGTTCTTATTGGGTCAGCATGAGCTAACCCCATAAGCCATTGGGAAAGGGAGGAGTGACTGGTGGTGACAGCTCATTTGACTGGTCCTTGATAGAATCATAGGATTGTAGAACTCTAGATCAAACAAGCAATCAGCAGCACAAATGAGTGTTGGTAAGTGAAATAAAAAGTGACTTTTCTGGTCATCAAAATGTGTTTGCATGTGTGCACTTGTGTACACATGCTTGCACCTCCCTCCTTCACATACTTAGAAGTGGGTTTGTGCTCCCTCTCCTTCTCCACCCTCTGTGTATGTGTGTGTGTGTGTGTGTGTGTGTGTGTGTGTGTGTGTGTGTGTGTGTGTGTGTCTGTCTGTCTGTCTGTCTGTCTGTCTGTCTGTCTGTATCTATATCTGTGCCTGTACAGGTTATTTGCATCTTGATCTCAGGCCTCACAGTTGAATCACTGCAAAAGGCACCAATTTTAGAAATTCACAGTAAAAGATTGTGATGATCAAGTCTATCGATGATCACGGTCTGCTGCAGACTTGGAAGCAAGATGGTCTGAAGTGCCCATCTGAGACACCTCAGTAAGATAATAATGTAATAATCCATGCCTTCATACTAACTCCCATCTTTGGGATGTAAAGTAGAAGGGACATAAGTATAAGAATGATAGAGCCCTCTGCCTAACACCTGTTTCTCCCCTGCCACCTCTTCCTAAGAATCACATTATTATATAACTGGAAGGGTTCGTGAACTTGTTTGCCCTTTTGCTGAACTTAAAAACACTCATGGCCAAAACCTGCTAATGAATCCAATATCAACTGGTTTCAAATCTACTTGCAGCTGCCAAAATGGCTACAGAAACTAACTGCTAGTGAGTGGAATAGTGCCACCTCCTGTAAATAAATGACTATTGAAATCTACTTGCAATATTGTCCTTTTAACTTTGTTGACTTATTGCTGTAGGACAGGCAGAAATTATACCTGAGGTATAGAAATGTTATCAGTGAGACAATACCTGTTGTGTTTTTGAATAAGGAAGTAAACAATTGAACATATCCCTTTGGGTTTTATAAATTGTTATAGAAATGTGTACTCTTATGTTATTTTTCCAAATCCAAATGCTCTTGGCCATTGTGATATCTGGTGAAGGACAGTTACACAGGCCCTCAGTTCCCCACTTAGCACCCTTGCTTCTCACATCTTCCTATTACTTTTCACTTTTAAATTATCTGTGTGTTTCTTCGTGGATCATCAATTACTAACAATTCCCACCACACATATGGCATAGACCTAAATACCACTTCCTCCTCCTGTCCTTCACTAGAGACTTGCCTTCAGGCTGCTTTGACTTCCTTTCTTTTGTTTGCCAAGGCAGTTACTACCTTAGCTTAAATGGTATGGTAAGAGTATGTGCGTACAATATGGTCCTGTGTGTACTTCTCCAACCTATAGGTGCACCCCTCTTTCTTGCACAGAGATGTTTGTTACAGATGCAGCAGAATGTGGGTCCATTCTGTTCTTAGTCCTCTCTGCCATTGTGCCAAACAGACTGTAGACTTCATGCCTGTATGTGTGCCCCCCCAGCCCCCTTCCTGTGATGCCATCAGGGGTGGGATCCCCAGCCATAACTCCATAGGCTGCCACTTAGCTTCTTGACTCAGAACAACTTTCATTAATGGTACATGGTCCCTCTCACAGTCTCATAGGGCTGAGTTATAGCCACTGGCCTCTTTCCACACTGCTTGCCAACTGGGGTCCCCAGTTTGTTTCACTGGAATTCCCAGGAGTCCAGTTCCTGGAAAGCAGAAGGGAGAGGAAAACTTCACCCTAGGATGTTTTCCCCTTTTTAGGGAGGGTTGGTAGAGATGGGAGAAAGAAGCCAGGCTGTGCAACTTAGAGTTTCCCATCTCCGACCTCAGCATTCTTATTGTTACTTGGCTCTCCAGGGCCACAGCAGTGTCCCGGTGAGTCCTGCGGCATCCCAGCACATGGCTGGAGTCACCAGTGTTTGTCACCTTGTTTTCAGTAAACAAACTGTGTGAGAGGAGAAAGCTTGGCGCATTCTTTTTCCTGGTCTCTGCATCACTTCATCATCAGAGTCCTCATAATCTCTTGTGCCTTCCCAGGCATCCCCTCCTTCTGAGAGCATTATGCTCCACTCCGATGCACTAGAACTCTTATTAAATGTGTTGGACACAGGAAAAATAAAGGCATTGGAGAACTTTTCTTCTCACTGTGTGTGTGTGTGTGTTGTGTCGTAACAGTCGTGACCGACTCTTCGTGACTCCATGTCCATGGAGTTTTCTTGGCTGGAATAGACTTTGTTTAATTTTCAGTACCTTCTATTGGAGCTTTATTTACAACCTTGGATGTTGTTTGTAGTTTGAGTGTCTGGGAGGGACTTTTTCGGATAGGGGTGACTGCCTGTCTAGTCGGCACAAGTCCAATTGTTCCATTCATTCTTTGATTTCAAAGGGAGCCCTGTTTCTCCACTGAACTTTCTTTGCTTCTCCTTAGTTGGTGGTTTTTCTCTGCTGCTGATTTGTTCAGTAGGTTGCTAGGTTTGTGCGCAGTAAAGAAAGCAGCATACAGAAGTCTGTAACTTCAAGTAATTGAAAGTAAGCTTTTTTTATTCTTTCTCTTAAAAATGTCTCAGAGTGAGTTGTTGAAACTTTAAGTGGCAGTTAATGAGAAATGGGTTGACTTCAGGGAACATGCAGCTATTCTTCTCTGTGAGTCCCTTTAGTTGTACTACATATCAAAAGGAATTTTATCACAACTTCAAAACTCTGCAACATCTTTCCCCATAAATTTCTCCTTCATGCTTACTTTTTTCTTGATCACATTTGCTGCCTGGGTTTGTGTGTGTGTGTGTGTGTGTGTGTGTGTGTGTGTGTGTGTGTGTGTGTGTGTGTGTGTGTGTTCTCATCTGTTAGTATCCTTCAGCCTGATTGCTAAACTGCATGCTATGTTAAATACATGTTAGCCAGTTTGAAATCCTGGCCTTTTTTGATTCAAACCTGCCTATTTATATGAAAAACGTGTCCCTCTCCCCAAGGGGGAGAGGACTTATGAAACACATTTTGTCTTTTTTTAAAAAAAAATGAAATCAAAACCTCCCCTACAAGTGTGGACTGTTCATAAACCAGATTATAGCCATACAGACAAAGTCCAGAGTAAAAATATTAGAAGCTTAACCTCCATTTTACACATTTAATGTAGTGTGTAGCTTAGCCTTCTCTCAATTTCTGATTCACTAGGTACAAACACTCAGCTATCCCCTACATCCAAAACTCTGGAAGTGCACTAAGCTGTTTACATGTCAAATTAGCTAACACTGGTATTAAAATGACAAAGTGCCATTAAATCCTTTCATGGGTGGTAGTCAGCCAGTGTGTCACTAGGGAGAAATGTATATGTGTTTACCTTATGCACAGGAGTTCCGCTGTGTGGATGTTTACTTTGATATGAAAGATGAGGCAACCTTGTCCCTGTAAGACTTCTGATGCTGCCTGGCTGCAGGTGTCTCTGGGGTGGTGGGGGTGGTTTATCTCGAAATGGAAGCTATGGAGTAGTGTCCTTGTTAAAATGAGAGCTGTGGTATGGCATAATTATTTGTTGCAAGGAGAATCGAGTGTGGGGGGCATTCAGATGGGTATGTAGCTTACTACAGTGGGTACCTTGTATAAAGGAATTAATTCATTCCAAATGATATTATGTTAATTAAATTTTCCTTTATACAAATTTACCATAGGAATGCATTGAAAACAGAGTAATCCCTAATCGTGACCATTTTATGTTGTACGGATTCACCCCATAGGCAATTCTGTTAAGCAAATTTCCCCTATCTTGGTTAGATTTTGGTGTGGTTTGGTTCAAATTAAATAACAGTAGTCCTGTGTAGAGATGGGCACGAAATGAGTGAAATTTTTTTAAAAAACAAAACGAAAACGAAAACGAAATGACCAAATTTGCCGTGTTTTTCGTTTTCGTTGCAGCAGATGCATTGAAAAGAATGCTAACGAAACAGCAATTTTTTGTTTTTGTTTTTGTTTTTTCATTTCATTACCTAATGAAACGAAAATGATTTTTTTTGCAAAAAACATCGCAAAAACAAAAACGAACCAAAACGGACCCCTAAACAACCAAGCGACAAACGAAACACCATTTTTTTGAGTCGTGGCCATCTCTAGTTCTGTGTAGTTTTGAACACCAGTGATCCATCCTGCCCTTCTAAAGACATGCCCCACTCCTTTCAAATGTCAAGCACCTGTTCAGCCTCTAAATGAACCATCACAACCTGCCAAACTGGAGGTTGGTGCTCATTTCAAGTTCTGATCATTCCAGCACTTGGACTCATTATCTGAGCTACCGGTTGTCATTAGGGTGAAGGTGCATTTTTATCGCCCTAAGTAGTCATGTCTTACCTTTATGGGGGTTGGGGGGAGTTTGGTTTCTCTTCCTCTATCTCCCTGAATACAAAGCCAACACATGAGCAAGTGCATCCGTCTTGGAGACTTGGCATTTTCCACATCTTGGGGGGGGGGAGGACTGAGAAGGGAACATGTACCAGTAGTTACTTCCCTGAATCTGTTACAAGCTTCTCCACACAGGGAACAACTGAACAGGGCTTAATGAATTTAAAGCAGAGCAATTTTCTCAAGCGCTGCAGTTTGGCCTCCGTTCGTGGCTCTGTGCAGCTTCTTCCCTTGCTCTTTGCGTTCTTGTTGAAAATAGCCGTTGCTTTGTGGCATCAAAAGAAATTTGACATATGAAATAGTTAACACACACACACACACACACACACACCTGCTTCATCTCTAAGGTATTACTTTTGAAACATTAAAGGCCACCAACCCACCTATCCACGTAAACACTTCCCATGGCAGTACAACAGGAAGGAAATATGACGTGGCAAGGTCATCACGCAAGTTCTGCATGGAGTATCCAAATGTTTATTATTATTTTTTTACTGGATGGTGTGATATGTGTTTTAGGTTTTCCTATACTCAGAGAGAGAGGTTAAATGAGAATGAAAACTCAAGGTTTTCAAGACTATTTGGGAGTCACTGGGCTCAGTGTTGCAGCCTCTGTATTTAGTGTTCCATATACAGTAATAAATGTGCAAATGCTGAGGGCTCCTGCACCTCAGGGATGTCTTTACCATTTATAGAGGTATCTCTGGGTTGTCAGCTAGAGTGAAGCAGCTCTGCTTCCTGTCTGAGATGATTTTTGAAACACCAGTATCCTGGCTTCTTTGAGTCCTAGGCATCTTCCAGAACTTGCCCCAACGGCAGTGACCTGGTGTTTGGGGCACATTGCCTCTGTCATTTGCAGCAAATGAATCTTTTCTGCAGCAGGCTTATGGGACCCAAGAGGGATATGCCCCTGCCTGTGGTAGATGTCAGAGCTCATTGGTTGCATCAATAGTGAGAAGAACAAACTCTGCAGTATGATATATTTAATAAAATGGGGAGAGGGAGAGGTAAAGAGAAGGGGTGGGGGGGAAACCCCAATGCCTAGGAAGGTAATGCGTTCATTTGAATAATGGGCAAAATCAAATTAATTCTACATTAAATAGTTCTGAATAAAGGGTTTAAGTCAGCAGTTTCAAACTTGTTTTCCTTAATTACTTTCCGTGTTTAATGTCATTAAGAAGATTAAAAATTCATTAACAAGAGTAGTAAAGTGGCAAATCAGTAAAGCTATCACTCCAGGTTAAAAACTAAGCTGAGGTTGACACTTTGCATACTTCTATAGGCATTGCGGGAAAGACACATAAGGCGCAAGAGGTGGCTCCTGGGACACATACTTGAATCCGGGCTAGATGAAGGTCAGTCCATGTGTGGGAGAGGCAGGGAGGGGGGAAATCCATGGTAATTAATGCCAGGATTGCCAATGGTTGATGGCATCTCCTTTTGGATTAATTGGACAGTTGGATTCTGCCTATAAATGCATGTGCATCCAATGGTTGGTTCTCCATCATTCAGTAAGAGAGGCAACCTTCCATGCCTGTTACTTACCACTTCACCTTTGCTCACTGGGCAAGGAAACGTATTTGCTTAGCTCCCTTCTGGGACTCTTCCCTGGGTTCAAATGCATTCGTATAGGGTTACCATGCGTTTCCTGTTCTGGAACCTCTGGAGCTGTTCCTCAAGATTAAACTGGAGCTCCTTGAGTGGGGTGGGGGTAGATATGCCACACCACTGAAATAAAACATGTCTGGGACAGTTCCCAGGTTGAACTTTGATTAGAGTTTTGCCTACTTAGGTGAAGCCAAAACAGAGCCATCACTAGTAACAAATAAGGTGCGATATAACAATTGTATTGTGGGAATCATTACATTTTGTTGCATTTTAATTCCAATTTCAATGCATTTCTCCAAATTCCTACCTGCATTTCCTGCCTCCGCCCTAGCCAACCTGTTTCATTTTAGGCTGCCATGCTTTATTTGTGCCTGGAAAGGTATGCAACGGTGTGCCATCACTTCCAATCTTAGTTATGGTGAGCCTTCCTGACATTTTCTAGATCTCAAGTACTGTAGTTGGAAGTGGCTTGCTAGTCCCTCCTTCGGGTGGCGCTCTAGGACTCTATAGCTTATCAACGGGAGAAGGTAACAAGTAGAGCACCAAAGGGCCCAGTCGTGGGCTCAGTGCTCTTCCAACATTTTCATGAATGACTTGGACGAGGAGGTATAATGGAGAATGCTTATCTAATTTGCAGATGACAGAGAATTGGATGGAATACCAAACACTTTGTAAGAGAGAGAACAGAATCCAAAGGGATCTTGATAGGCTTGTTGACCACTGAGTGGGCTGAAAGCAACAGAATGAAATTCAACAGGGATACATACACAGTTTTGCTGTTGACGCTGCTGCTGCTGTTACTGGATGAGAGCTCTTCAACATGTTTTGTCCCCAACAACCCTGTTCAGCTCTTGCCAACTGAAGCCTGTGGCTTCCCTTTCTTCATATTTTGGCCTTCCTCTTTTTCTGCTGCCTTTAGACTTTCCCATTAATGTTTTTCCAAGAGAATCCTGCCCTATCATGATTTGTCCAAAGGAGGACAGCCTCGGTTTCAACTCATTTTTGCCTCCAGAGACAATTTAAGTTTGATTTGATCTAGGACCCATTTATCCGTCTTTCTGGCAGTCCAGGTATGCACAAAGCTCTCCTCCAGCACCACATGTCATATGAATGATTTATTTTTTCTTGACAGCTTTCTTTACTGCCCAGATTTCACTCCTAGGCATGATGATCAGGAATACAAGAGTGTGGATTATTGTGATCTCAGTCTCCAGTGACACCTCCTTATATTTGATAATCATTCCTAATTCCTAGTCCCAGTCCTCTTCTTCTTTCTTGGCTGCAGACTCGATTTGGAATTGAACCAACTTATACAAAATGTCTTATTGTTTCAATTTCTTTTCAGTGCTAATGTGTACTGTATAGTTCTTTTGTCGTCATTTTTTTTTGGTCTTACTGCAGCCTGCTTCAGCACTTTCTTCTTTCAATTTCACTTCAAGTTGTTTCAAGTCATTCCTGCCGGTCCCATGGTGTCATCTGCATATCTGAAATAATCAGTGTTTCTTCAGTGTATCACTGCAATTTTGATTGCAGTTTTTAAAAAATATTTTGAGTGCATTTTTTTTAAAAAAAATGCACTCAAAAGTTACTTACCTTGGGGCATGAAAGTAGCAGGGGTACGTTCAGAAAACAATTTTAGAGAACCCACTGAAATTTGGAAACATTTGGGGAAAAGGGGGCTGAGTTATGAAGCTCCAAAGTGGGTGCCCCCAGGAAAAAAAGCTTCTAATTGGAATCATATGAGAAGCAAAGGCAGCACTATCGCTTGCCCGATCAGCCTCTGATTCCACAAAGAAGGTTTTTCCTAGGGGCAAATTTGGAGCTTCATAACTTAGTTCCCTGAACCCCAAACCTTTCCAAATTTCATGGGGTCGGCTAGAATCCTTTCTGAAGGTATCCCTGTCATTTCCTCTAGAACAAAGCATTTCGTTATAGAGGGGGGGAATGGTGTTTCGTTTCATTTGTAATGAAATGCTGCTTTCTTGTTTTGTTTCATTTCATTAGCTAACGAAATTATGAAACAGTGTTTTGTTTTTCCTTAGGTGTCCATCCCTACTATTTACCTATCGACTATAGCATGTTTGTGCTTTTTTCCTATTGACTAAAGCATGTTGACCCAGGAGAATGACACATCAGAAGCTGTGTGAACCAGGAAGAATAACAGATGTTAGAAAACACTATGGGATGTTGAGTGACTTCCATCGGCATGATTATCTAGTCTTCTTAATACTCCATATCTACTAAGATCTAATCATTGGGGAACAACAGTAAAGTTCTGTGTCTTTCTTTCTTCTTCTTATGTTCCTATTACAATGTCAAAAGGCTGAAAGCCTTCATAATTCTGGTTTGTGAGAACGAGCTACCTGATTGTTCCTCGTTATAGCTAAATAATGGACTTTGCCTGTGTGGTTTGTTCAGCATGATCTCCAAACCCAACAAGTGCTTTTGTTCTGGTTTGTTGTTTTCCTTAAAAGCTAGAGACCCAACCGAAGAACGAACTGTTACTTCTGAATGTCAAGACAGAGCATTAATCATTTACTAAAGTAGTTCCCTCTTACTTTACTTTAGCAACTTAGTAATGAAACATAGAACCTTATATTATGTCAGATGATAATGTTATCCAACCCAGAACTCTTACTCTGACAGGTAAGAGATCTCCTGAGGCACAGTGAAGCCCTTCACCACACTCCCCTACCTGAAATGCTTGCTTTATCTCAAAATACCAGAAATTCAACTGGCACCTTCTGGATACAAAGTACACCGTGAACTTTGTACTCTTCCCTCCAAATGCCTGGTAGCTGACAGATTTTAATCAGTCATTTCCTGCAACCATTCCAGCGGTTAGTCAACTCAACAGTCATTTATTTTCTCATTCTTAAACTGACTTCCTATTGAAGCCAAATATTATTTCATGTTTTCCTTTATGTTAGTTTATTTCATTCATTAAAGCCACAGTGACCAGGGATTTTAGAACACCTACATCATCATCATCATCATCATCATCATCATCATCATCATCATCATCATCATCATCATCAATAAAAAAACTAAAAAACAACCAAACTTTGTTTTAAAGGTAAAAACAAAACAAAACAGTAGCACCACTTGGGACAATTCAGTCAACACTTCACCAGAGGTGAAGTTCAAAACCAGCACCCTGGGCTTCACTTTGTAGCCCTCATTATGAGAGCTACTCATGGTTTTTACAACTCTTGAAATTACTCTGAACCACCTACAGGTGGATGGTGCTCCATCTGATGAAGGTCTGTGTGGGCCAAAAACTAACATTTGTCTTCTTCTTCTTCTTCTTCTTCTTCTTCTTCTTCTTCTTCTTCTTCTTCTTCTTCTTCTTTTTTGGTGGCCTAATAGAAGTGTCATCTGTCCCCACCCTGGGAACATGTTTACAGCACATGATAAATGTCAAAGCAGCATAAAAGAGCAAAATGTCAAGACTATGTTCGAAATATAATATTTGAAATTAAAAACAAGTGCAGAGCTATAAAAAGATAAAAACAACTTATAGACGAAGAGGTGGGGGATATCTTTGCCTGGCAATTGAAAGTCAGCAATATTAAGACCAAGCACATCTTTTCTTTATCCCAGAATGTTAGGGTTACTCTAAAGAGGGAACCCCACACACGGAGGGCCACACTAAATTTCAGTTTTCAGGGGCAACTGGAGAGGGGCTCCAGTTACGCTCTTCAGCAGTGAAGGCTAAATCACAGGGGAATATGCTGTGAAATATCCCTCCAATAGCTGTGAAATCGAGGGTCTGCCAAGCACAGTGAGAGGCAAAACATGTTGGTAGAATTAAAGGGAAAAGAGTAATAGGGGGAGAGAAGAAAGTGTGTGTGTGTGTGTGTGTGTGTGTGTGTGTGTGTGTGTGTGTGTGTGTGTGTGTGTGTGTGTGTGTGTGTGTGTGTGTGTGTAGAGATATAATATTGTGGCGCTTTAAAGATTAACACAGGTTTATTCAATGTGAGCCTTCCTGGATAAAAATCCACTTTTTCAGTTTACACTGAAACACAGTTGTTACTGCCACAATATTTTGTCCTTGTTTTCCCCTCTCTTTCCCCATTAATTCTACCAACGGGGGGGGGGGGGGGGGGCAAAAACCTGGCTCAGGCAGGAGTATGTTTATGAAGAATTCAATAGCAGGGAACTCTGAGCACATGCTCAGCCCAGGAATTGATGATTGCAACCAATAACAAAAAGACAAGCCCTTTCAGACAGAAAATCTACTTATTCCCCCCCCCCCATTCATTTTCACTGATGGTATTTACAAGGGGAAAGACATTCTGGTTGTTTCTATAGTTAAAGAATGGGAGTTAAAAACCAAGAGATCTAACAATTGATGCTGAGCTAGACCTGCTTTGAAGATAATCTCTTCTTCTTCTTCTTCTTCTTCTTCTTCTTCTTCTTCTTCTTCTTCTTCTTCTTCTTCTTCTTCTTCTTCTTCTTCTTCTTCTTCTTATTATTATTATTATTATTATTATTATTATTATTATTAGAGATGGGCACGACTTAGCGGTATTTCCGTTTCCGTTTCCGTTACTCGGTTCCGTTACTCTACGGAAACGGTAACGGGAATTACTCCCCCAGACTTCGAGCTCGAACCGACGAACGAACAATTTTGGTCTGATTTGTCGTGCTCGTTCCTTGCATCGCGAGATCGCGCGATGCCACACGCGGCACAGAAAAAAAGTTTTTAAAAGTTAAAAAAACCCGGTTCCCGGCCAAAAAGCAGGCGGAAAAATGCCTGCCGTGCCTCAGGGCACCTACCAGAGGGGTTGTTTCTGGAGGTCCCCGGCCTCCCCCCTCATCCCCCGTCCTGGGCTGCTCTGGTGGGACTCGCCGCAGGCTCGCAGCCAGCAAAAAGCCCAGTCTCGCCGCCGGCCGCCGCAATTAAAGCGCAAGCAAGCGGCACGGACGGCACAGGAAAAAACTTTTAAACTCTCCCCCCACCCATTCCCGGGCCAAAAAAGCAGGCGGAAAAATGCCTGCTTGACTAAGGGCGCAGGGCACCTACCGGAGGGGTGGTTTCTGGAGGGGGGGTCCCGCCTCCCCCCCGTCCTGGGCAGCCGGACTCACGAGTCGCCATCGCCATGCCATGCGGTGCGGGCGGGGGATCCAAAATGGGGCGGCAAACGCAATATTGTTTTTGAAATCGTGGTCCAAAAACACACAAGCACAACAGAAACACGCGAAAATTTATAAACTGCCAGATTTTTCACAGTAGCAGTGGGTTTTTTCTTGCAAAAAAAATGTCTCTCCTCTCCTTCTCTGTCCTCCATTGATTTTATTTTATTTTATTTTATTTACACCTGCGCAATGATGGGCTGGCCAAGTGGCCAGCCATGTGGGAGTGGACAACCATGCAAATTTTTGGAGCCATCCCACCAGTCGCATGGCCACTTGGCCATGGAGACTTCTGGGATGTGCCAAAAAGCCCCCTAAAACCTGCCCTAGCCCTAACCCTAACCCTTGACTCCGTACCCATACGTCACAGACTGTCTTCTTAGTGGGTCAGAGAGGCACCCAGAGGTGCAACCCACTAGCCCACCGTAACCTTACCCGTCACTAGCCTAACCCTAGCTCTTGCACTAAGCCACCTTAAAGCCAGATCTACTTGCTTGCATTGCACTACACGCAGCAAGTACAATTCCCTTCTGTGTGAGACATGGTGGTGCGGGAGCCTTGTGAAGGGCGGGCATGACCCTATCACTCTCACACTGGTCTCACGTCTGCACATTATGTTATGCAATATCCATATGGCTATTGCATAGCATTTTGCAGCAGCAGCAGGTGAGGAAGGGAGACCCCCATGTAGAGGGGTCTCTCTTGGAGCCTGCTTCCCCTTCCTAGTGGCAGGAGGCACCCACGGGTGCCTCCAGGAGCCCACTTTCCCTTTATAGCGGGCCAGAGGAGGCACCCACCCCACAGAGGTGCCTCCAGGAGCCCGCTCCCCCCCCAAAAAAAACCAGTACTAACGACAACAAAAAAACGAAAAAACGAACCGACTAATTTTTGCAAATTTTCGCGAAAACCGGAAACGACCCGAAATGGGACTGGCCCGACTAACGACAACTCGAAATTTTTTTTTTCAAGTCGTGCCCATCTCTAATTATTATTATTAAAACCCTACATAATCCCAAGGGGGTGGGGTTGGGCAGTGATGATAGTTCACCTGGGAAATGGAAGGCAAGGTAAGGCCTCTACTAGCTTCTTCCTAAAAGAAACTCCAGTTTCAACCCAGAAGGCTGAAAGGGCAGCTAAACACACAACTTTCAACTTAAAGTAAGAAAGTTGTGTACAATATGGTTTTTTTAAAATGTTGCTCTCTTTATTCTCCTACCAGACATGTTTTCACTTCATTATACATTAGTTCAAATCACATTTATTCCTCTTGTTTATTTATTTTTTTCTTAAGTTAAATTCAATTGATTTCAATACTCACATCTCTCTCTCTCTCTCTCTCTCTCTCTCACACACACACACACACACACACACACTCTCTCTCTCTCTCTCTCTCTCTCTCTCTCTCTCTCTCTCTCTCTCTCTCTCTCTCTCTCTCTGCTATGAATGTGTTTAGGTTTTACATCATTAAAACCTCAGAGGAAATCTGTGAAATGTGCAAGGCTTGGTGTGATTCTTGTAAGAGGGTTCATATCACACTCAGCCATTGACATCTTATTTAGGAGGCATGTGGAATTACATTACACCCACTGGCCCTACTTCCTCTTACAATAAACACACTATTGACACTACTGCCAGCTCAGTAAGTGGTGTTGGTGAGAAGGAAATTCCACTTGTATACCATCATATATGAACACAGCATCATATAGGCGTGCACCATAGCTAGAGAACAGGATTGTACTTTCAGTGCGTGAGAGGCAGTGGGGACAACTAGCATTCCTGGCCATTGGCTAAGCTGTCTGGAGCCAACAAGAGCTGTCGGGCAAGAGAGGTTCCTTCATCTACTTAGGGTTACTTAGCTCAACTTCATGACTGAGCGATGACCTGAACGGAGATGTTCTCAGCTCTGTTTCTTCAGCCTTCTACTCATTACCTTATCCTAGATCTCAGAGAATAAGCATGTGGCAGAGAGTTCAAGCACCGCCATGGTGATCTGGATTCTGCAAGCTTGTGTATGATCACACAATAGGACTGTTGTCCAAAAGCCTGGCAGCCTACCAACTCCATTTCCAGCCTGGCCATATGGTGAATTGGCACGCAGCGTACTCAAGTATCTTGCGCCTCCTTAGTGCCAAGACTCCCAAAGACATAGTTTTCAAACTTTAATGAGCTCATCCAGCCCTGTGAGACTTGTAAATAGTAGCCCGCCTGTTCTAAATGAAGACAAACCAAAGATCAAAGATATAACTGCAGATGGGTAAGGGTTTTATTTTTATTTTTTTAATTTGCTCCTACTTTTACTACTCCTTGCAATAAGGCAAGTACTGTATTCTTGTGTTTTCTCATCTTTTACAGAAATATAAATTCCTCTGAGAAGGAAGAAAAAGCTTGCTGTCCTGCCATGACAACATTTTTGTTGTTTTTTTCACTGAGTTTGGCCAAATCAATTTAGGGCTTACAATGACAAACAATTACTGGTTTGTATCAATAATCAGTCAAAATTATATCTCTACCCAGACAGCTGAGTATCTGCCCATTAGGAAAGAAAGATTCTCAGCCAGCAGAGAATCCAAATCTGGAGCCATGCCCCTGTCCTACAAAGTTCTCATTTCGTCAGTGGCTCATGAAGGTAACTGGGCATCCCCATATTTTTTGGTGTGAACTCCCTCATAATTTCTTTGCAAATTAAGGGCAGGGATACCCATCTCTGTTATTTTATCTGCTTTGATTCCACACATATTTATTTATTTTATTTTATTTTAGAGTATTTTTTAGCCCCGCCTTTGCCCTTGGAAAAGGACCCAAGGCAGTTTACAGTAATACTAATGAAGGATAATATGCAGTCCAGTACAATTGAGGAACATCTTACAGCATTAATAGACAACATTGCATTAAAGGAACACAGTTATAAGCAGTCATAAACACAAAGTCTATGTGAACCCATAGATTCATATAAAATACACATGGTAGACCATCATTCAGGGAAAGCTTGCCTGAAGAGAAAGGTCTTTGCCTGTTTCTAGAAGGACAACAGAGATGAGGCAGTCCTGGCCTCTAGTGGGAGGGAGTTCCAGAGTCTGAGTGCAACAGTTGAGAAGGCCCTTTCATGGGTTCCCATGAAGTGTCATGGTACAGGGTTCATCACAGAAATTAGTATACAGCATATTGCAAATTGAAGGATGAGGGACAACATTAGCAAATTGAAGGATGGATTTTGTGTGTGTGTGTGTGTGTGTGTGTGTGTGTGTGTGTGTGTGTGTGTGTGTGTGTGTGTGTGTGTGTGTGTGTGTGTGTGTGTGTGTTGTGTCATTACAGTCTTGACTCCATGTCCATGGAGTTTTCTTGGCAGGAATACTGGAGTGGCTTGCCAGTTCCTGGATTATTATCTGGTTAATTCATCAGATTGTCAGGAGTTGGATATAAAAACTGAATGTTATTTCCAATACTTAGGAAGTGCTCAGAGCTTCTTGCCATGTTTGCACTTGCAGACATGGGTTTTGTTTGTTTGTTTGTTTTGCATGTTTATCATTGGCAAACTTTTTCAAAAAGGTCAATTTATTAATCTATCCAACATATACAGCAAAACAAAAATGCTTGTAGTATCAGCACACTGAAATGCAATGTTTAGTGCATGCATAGTACACATAGTTGGGCAGGTGGAGACCAAGTGAAATGGGGTAGAAAAGATGGCAGCGTTAACAACAACAATGCCATTGTCACCTTCCATATCCTGGTCCTTTTGACCCCTACCCTCACAACCATGTTTATACAAAGCCATATGCAAGGGCATCTAAACAAGTGGATAGTAAAGGGCAGAAGCCTACACTGTGATGATTCTGTTATATGAACAACTTCTCCAAGGAGAAAGGTGGGGTAAAAATATCCAAATAAATAAATAAATAAGAAATATGAATTACTGCATTGATTACCAAACTCAAGTAAAAAGGTTAATAAAATTCCATCCAATGTGGCATCTTTGCAAGCTGCAGAAGTTGTGACATGGGACACTACTAGACAATGTTATTCCTATTCTCTCATCAGCCTAACACCCTCCTCCCATGAAACCCCCTTACGTGGTCGGAATGCAGGGAGGGAGGTCATCACAAGGGAATGTGAGGGGTGCCTTTAAGCACAAGTAATTTGCGGTAGAACCGCTTTGTACCATCTGAACCAGGGAAACATTAACAGGATAGTGCTAAAATCTTATCTCCCTCCTTCTTGGTGGCTCAGCTATCATTCGGACGGCTTCTTGTAGGAAAAGGAAATGAGCGTTTTAAAAGACTTCTCTCTCTCTCTCTCTCTCTCTCTTTATGAGGGGTTTAGTTCTCCTCTTCATTACTTCAAGGGGGTCTCGGGTCCCCCAGCACTGCATTAGCACACTTACTACAATGTCAGGTCCTAAGTAAACAGTCTCCCCCCTCAGACCGTGTCTAGGTCGGAATCTAGCTGGCAAGAGGTCTCTGGCCTGGCCACTGGGAAAGAGCCCAACGGCTATGCACATTTTAACCCTTCCAGGATGGATGTAAGTCATGGGCACCTGCCAGCTCCCACTTACTCCTTCCTGGTAGGAGGCAAACAGAGGAAACGGCCTGTGTTTGCTTTCCTGCCCTAAGAGATCTGAAGCCAGGGTGGAAGGCTAAATTATGCTGGCCGGTAATAAAAAACCAGGGACGTTCCTGCCTTCAAAGCATACTTTTCCCTAGCAGAAACCACCCTCTTGCCAGGGCACTTCTTTAAACTCTTGCCCTCCATCCTGTGACCACGACTTTCACCTCCCTCAGGCTCCATGTTTTGTGTACCTTTCTCACCTCCCTCCCAGAGGAGAATGAACAATAATACCGCGGGTAGGCAGCCTGCCTGCTGCACTTAAGTCATCTGCAGTTGCAGGGGTGTGTGTGTGTGGGGGGGGGACAGTTGGCCCTCCTGAAAGGTCCAGCTCAGGAGGTGAACGTGATAGAGTTACAAGGGAGAGCAGCTTGCAAACTGTCATGGCTTTGATAAAAGGGCACTTAATCCTCCCTCCTCTTGCAGTGAAAAAGATATTCTGTTGTCGTCAGTGCTTATTGTCCCTGGCACTTTATTGCCAAGCATGGGTGCATTGCTCCAAAATGGATTACTCCACGGTGGCCTTGTCCGTAGAGTTGCCTCACACAGACTCTTCATGCCACCGCTCAAATCCAAGACGTGGTGGGATAATTTAAAGTTGTGGTTCTTTCAGAGTCGGCATGGCTGAAGGAGCATAGGAACCAGCTCAGGTCAACGGAGGAATCAAGTAGTACGGACCCAGGTGTGGGAAGAAGAAGGGAAATGCACAGTAAGGTGGTACCATGTATAAAGGAATTAATTCATTCCAAATGAAATTCTGTTAAGGAAATTTTCCTTTATACAAATTTCCCATAGGAATGCATTGAAAAACAGAGTAATGTTAAGCCAATTTCCCCTATCGCCGGAATTTTTATGTTGTACAGATTTTATGTTATGCAAACCATTATACATAGGTCCATTGTACTTGCCTTCAGTACCGCAGTCCAGAAGCAAAAGAAAGCATATTTGGCAGCAAGGGCGATGTAGGAAGCTGGCTGCAGTACACTCCACAGTGCAATGCGGGCAATGCAGCATCTGGAGTCACTGATTCTCTCTACAGGGGAACTGAGAGCAAGGTTTGGGATACTTGTTTCCTCAGGAGAGACAAGGGGACAGGGAAACTACCTCCTCCTAAAAATGGCACTCTGCATATGCTCAAAGGCACTTTGATATCAGGCCAATTTTGGAAATGTTTTCAATGGATTTCCCCCCCCCCCCATCCCCCGGTTTGTTTTTGGCAAGTAATAACAGGAAAACATACAGGCCTTCTTCTCTGTGCCCCCTCGGTGTGTGATATTTTGTTTCTTACTGGGAGAGTAAAAAGGCCAGGAGTGATACAGGATGTGGAGACTTCCGTGTCATCACATGCTGCAAGCGTCCTCCAGGGTAGAGGTGCCCAGACTGCCAAAAAAGAATTCTTGAAAAATAGGAGAATGTTGAAGTTAGCAAATAAAGAACTTTATATATCTCTTAATTGAAACTATAATTAATTGCATTATTCATTATGGAAGAAAATGATGTCTTTTGGCACAAGGCAATTTTGGGCTCTGGGAGAACTCCACATCGCCTCTATTGCAAACATTTATGGCATCAAAAACTTTATTTAGAGCTCTCAGGTTAAAATCCATGGTTCTTTCGTTCTGTTTTGCTTCACTTAGTGCCCATTTGCCCCAGAACTACTATTGTCATATTATTCTCCTTTGCAAAACACAGGACACAGTCACCCAGTTTCTTTATTCTGATTTTTTTCCAGCACTAATTTTGAATTCCACCCTCACCCCAGTATAATTTGAACAGGTATTTTTTCCAGTATAATGCCCTGCTGCTCCATTCATTTTACAATGGGCTATACACCATGCTACAGTATCTTTCTCCTGGAGTAAGGTTTGCATAAGCAAAATAAGTTGGAGGAAGGGAGGCATAGCAATGAATAGAGATGGGCACGAAACGAGTGATTTTTTTCATTTTCGTTTTTGTTTTTTCATTTCGTTACGCAACAAAAATGAAATGAATTTTTTAAACAAAATGAAAATGAAAACGAAACGACCAAATTTGCCGTGTTTTTCGTTTTTGTTGCAGCAGATGCATTGAATTAAAAAGAATGCTAACGAAACAGCAATTTTTCATTTTTGTTTTCGTTTTTTCGTTTTGTTACCTAATGAAACGAAAACGAATTTTTTTGCAAAAAACGTCATGAAAATGAAAACGAACCAAAACGGACCCCTAAACGACCAAACGACAAACGAAACACCATTTTTTTGAGTCGTGCCCATCTCTAGCAATGACATACGTGAAAGAGTAATCTACCTCTTGGGTGCTTCTTTTCTCAGTTCATTTTGATCCATGATGGAGGGGACCTCCCCTAAAAAGCTTTTGAGATGTGGAAGGTTGGGCTGGTGGAAGCCACCTTCCCAGTTCTCGCAAAGCAATGAGGAAAGTCAGAGGGGTTTGTGTATATTTTAGAGCCTCCATGATCATCTGGAATTCTGTGCTTCCCTAGCACACAAATCTGTGTACAAAAGGTTCCCAGATGCAGAAAGCAAGGAAGGAACAACATTATAAATAATATACTCTATTATAAAGACAACTTTCTTAATCATTATGAAGATTTGGTACATTTTGCCATCCTACCAAAAGCCAACAAAATCAAAGTTGGAATGCTCTTAATGTGTCTTTAAAAAAAATCAAAAGCACCATAGTATTTAAATAAAAAGTAAAATGCAGAAGTAAAAATGATATCAATACAAAATGAAAACAGCACCAAGCCCTTTCAGAAGCTTGCATGGCTCCCTGTTATGTGCTGTTAAGTCAATACTGACTTAGAGTGACCCTAGCTGGGCTTTCGAGGGAAGTGAGATATTTAAGGTTTTCCCAGTTTCCCAGTGAGGTTCCATGGCTGAGCGGGAATTCAAACTGAGGCCTTCCTGTGTGTTCTGTGCCTCAAGTCGGAAAGGACTTCTTAGAGGATCTAATAGGCGTTTCAAGGTGAGATTGAAGCAGTGGTCACAGGACACGCTGTATGGGGGAGTTCTCATACAAAAGCCACTCTCTAAAGTTTTCAAATAATATTTTAGATCCACAAGACCGTTAGTAATCTTTTACAATTAAGAGTGAATGATTAATTTCTGGACAATTTCCCTCTGATGATTCCCCCTGACCCCCATGCGAACAGATAAACTCAAAGAGACTTTCAATGCCTATGTTTCAAGGACAGTGGTGTGGTCCTTCACTCACTAAGAGAAATTTCTGGCCCATCTCCACTGGTTGCCCATTGTGTCCCATATCAGGTTCAAGGTTTTAGCACTCACATATAAAACATGCCAGAGTTTGGGACCATAGTCCTTCTGGAGAGCATCTTTCCACAGTGGCATCCTCCAGACCACCTCAGGTGAGGCCCTGTGTCGCCACCCCAAGGGAGGCTCATAAATCACTTATAAGAAGTAGGGCCTTCTTCACAGTGGTATTGACATTATTGAATCAACTCCAGAAGGAGCTAACACTGAGTGCCCTCCTTGCTTTCATTTAGGAAGCAACTGGAAACATTATTTCTTAGGAAGACCTTTCACACTGATCCTGGCTGAATGTCTCCAGCTCTGCTTTTTGAGGGAAATTTCCTTCTGGTGCCATCTGATCTAACTTTATTTCCTATCTATATGTTAGGCGGTGTGGTGGCTCAGTGGACTAAGGCCTCCAAAAACTGTCGGCTGCAAAGTCAGCAGCTCAGCGGTTCGAATCCCGGGTGTCATGCAGCGGAGCAAGCTCCCGCTGTGATAACACCAGCTCCTGCCAACCTAGCAGTTCAAAAGCATGTCAATGCAAGTAGATAAATAGGTACTGCTGTAAAAAGTGGGAAGGTAAAACAGTGTTTCCTTTCAGCCACACCGGCCATGTGGCCATGGACTTGAACAACATTGGTGCTTCGGCTTGAATACGGAGATGAGCACCGCCACTAGAGTCGGAGACGACTAGCACGCACATGCGGGGGAAAACCTTTACCTTTTTATATGTTAAGGTATTGTGATTGTATTTTTAAGCTGGTTCATATTGGTGCCTATGCATTAATGGTGTAGAAATTCAAGTGATAAATAATTAATAAAATCAATTTGGCACTTGCATTTTAATGGGTGAGTTAATTCATAAGCATTCTGGGTATTAGCTGTTCAGCCACGGACTTCCTCATCCTACTTCTGGCAGTGCTGTTCTGAAGCTCGTTAGTGCAAAGTATGGATGAATGTGCAAGCCCAAGGCTTTTTTTTTTTCAGTAGAGCTGGAGGTACCAAAAGTGATTAACAGGGGAAATTAGGGGCAATGCAAAGAAAACACTGGCAACATGACTGATAAGAATAGAATGTTCTCTTCTTTTGTTTAGCCTTTGATGGGGAAGGGGCCCTTTAAATCTTTCCTATCTCCCTGATGGTGTCCTGATCTGGATCAAGTCAGCACCTTGCTTACCTGGAAGCAAAGGGCAAAGTGGGACTCAGGGGCTTTCTCCATATTTAATGTCTAGAACCAATATGACTTTTAAAAAGGAATAAGACAAACCCATGGGGCGTTGTGCAATAAGAGCTAATACTGTAAGTAAACATATGAAAATCAGTATGCTTCTGGGTATTCAATGCTATTTATAATAATCGAGGATAATAATAATACTCTAAACTGCAAAACTGGAAGGGACCTTATGGGTCCTTTATCAAGGGCAGGGCTCAATCCGGGTCATCTTGTATGAATCCTATTGTTGTTTCTATTTGCCTTCAAGCTGCTCCCAACCCATGATGATCTCAAGAGTGTGAGTGATCTTCAGACTGTCTTATCATTAAACAGCCCTGATCAGCTCTTGCAAGTACAAGGTCATGGATTACTTGATGCAGTCAACCTATCTCATAGTTGGTCTTACTCCTACTGACCTTTACTAACACTGCTGCCTTTTCGAGCTAGTCTTCTCTTCTCATGATGTCCCTGAATTATGAAGTGCACCACTTTCATCATTTTTGCCTCCAGAGATAGTTCAGGCTCGATTTGCTCTAGCTAGGACCTACTTGTTCATCTTACAGGTGCTGCAGAATATCCACAACATTTTCTTCCAGCACCATTTCCCAAGCAAATCGCTTTACTTTCTGTTGTCTTCTTCATTGTCCAGCTTTCACGTCACATACCAATAGAGTAATCATCCTTACAACTTGATGAATATATTGTTTGTGTTTCTGAAGCAAGCAAAATTCCTATTGGCTTATCACAAAGCAAGCTTATAACAGAGTTACTTAGTTAAGATAGCACCTGATTGTCAAATGCTGTTTGAAGAAGACAGTGTTACTACTACTACTAATGACTAATGGAATGAAGTATGAAACAGGAAGCCCTTAATTAGAATTTTTCCTCTGCCATCAATTCATTAACAGGCCGCTCTTCCTCAGTCTTTTTACTGTATGGAAATAGGAATCTGAACTTCTCTTACATTAATAAGATGGTATGACTGTGAATTCTTGAAAGCATTAGACAGATGTTCAGTACTGTATTATCAGTAAGGAAGAACCTAAACCACCGCTCATGATTAAGCAAACCTTGGCTAAGTCACAGAGCAGGATATGTCTCCTTCTCGGAAGTGTGTATGGAAGGAGAGGTCATCTCCAGTGCCTGTGTCTCAAGAATCACTGTGATATTCCACTTCCTAAACAAAATTTGGCATTTGCATTTTAAATGATGAATTAATTTCCAGGCACCAGATACTGAGGTCTGGCTTTCTGAATTAAATTTATAGTGTCCCAAATAACAGTTGGCTGTGGAAGTCGGCATGATGACAATGGGCCCAGAATCTGGGAGAAATCCAGATAATCAGGGAATATGGCACCTGCAGTGCTAGGGATCCCTTTTGTCCTTTTGGGATGCCAGATAGTCAGCAAAATGCAATGAGAAGCCAAAGCAGTCACTGCCATTCCTACTAGGATTTGCATCCCTTGGACCTAAAGGCAGCTCATGAGCACAAAGATAACTTATTTCTTCTTCAGCTCTCCTTTCGTGTGGATTATTTGCAACTGGGAGCAAAAGTGATCCAATCGTGTGTAGACATGGGCACGACTTGGCGAAATTGTCATTTTCGTTTTCGGTTATCGTTTCCGTTATGTAACGGAAACGGTAACGATAATTAAGCCGTCAGAACTCGAACTCGAACCGAAAAAAGAAAAATTTGGTCGGGTTTTTCGTTTCTGTTTGTGGCATCGTGGTGATTGCGCGATGCAAAGCACAGCAAAAGTATTAAAAGTTTTTTTTTAAAAAACCCGACTCCCGGCCAAACAAGCAGGCGAAAATATGCCTGCCTGAGGCTTTGCCACCTACCAGAGGGGTGATTTCTGGGGGGGGGGTCCCCGGCCTTTCCCCCCTCTTCTCCTGTCGTGGGCTGCTTGCACCAGGCTGGGGGGGGGGTCATCCTCGTCGTCTGTCTTGCTGCATGCCATGCGGTGGGGGGGATCCAAAATGGTGACCGCAATTTTTCTTTTGAAATCGTGGTCAAAAAACACACCAAATCACCACAGAAACATGTGAAATTTATTTATTTTAAATGACTGAATTTTAATAGTAGCAGTAGTGGGGTTTTTATAGCAATAAAACGTATTGATTTTATTTTATTTTATTTTATTTTATTTTTATTTTTTTAGACCTGCCCATTTGGGCTGGGCATGGGATGGGACCATGCAATTTTTTTGAACCCATTCCACCAATGGCATCACCAGGTTTTTGACTGACACTTCTGGATGCCGAGGCACCTTCCAGAAATCGCAGTCGGGTGTATGGATGTGGTTGAGGGAGGAGGGCTGGCTGCTGGTGCTGGTGTGATCCGATCGAGATTGAGGAGGGAGGCTGGAGGCTTTAGGATTTAAGTTAGGCAGGCAGGGAGGGAATTGAATTTAGAAAATAATTTCTTTGATTCCCTGCAGCTTTGTCTGCTGAAGGGAATAGCAGTTTATTCTTTATTTCTTCTCTGGCAGTTTGAGGATTTTTTCTGATATTGGATAAAGGGGGAGGTTCGACTGGGAGTGGGAGGTGTGGATTTATTTGAAAAATATATTATATACTACCATTTATTTTCTATTTTCCCAACTTCAATTTGCTTGCACACACACACATTTGGGGTGCAAGCCAAGAACAGAACCTCTATCCTTCCTAAGTGATATCCTAAATGCCCACTCGCCCGTCCGCCCGCGTCGCCACCCGCCTGCGGCCCGCTTCGCCGCCCACCCACTCGCCCGCCCGCAGCCGCCACCCACCCATCGCCCCCTGCCCCTGCCCCCCGCCCCCTGCCCCCCGCCTCGCCCGCCACCTAGGGTGCAAAAACATCTAGCGCCGGCCCTGATTGCAGGATGCCCCTATGCTCTGGGAAGTTAAAACGCGCTAAATCGCGGAGCAAACGACAAACGACAAATGGAAATGACAAATTTTTGAAAAATTTCACGACAAACGGAAACAAGCCGAAACGGACCCGTTCCGACAATCGAAAACTCGAAACGTCATTTTTTCTGGTCGTGCCCATGTCTAATCGTGTGCATGTTTTAATGCAGTGAGGATGGACCCAACATCTGCTCCTAGACTATGGAACTCCCTTCCACAGGAGGCCCAACTTGCCCCTTCTTTACTGCCCTTCCGCAAGCAGGCAGAGACCTTTTTTTTCGGGCAAGTTTTTCCTTAATAACTAGCTACCTGTTATGTGATGTTTAGATGGATTATTATGCATTACTGCTTGGACTGTGTTTTTCCAATTTTCTGTTTGCCATCTCTCAGAATGGCATTTTCCCCTTTAATTTTTCACTTATTGTTCTTAGCTTTAATATTGCTTTGTTAATGATGTACGATGACTCTTCACACTCATTGTTCTCAACTTGAAATATTGTCTTAGGAGTATTAACGAACTGATGTATAGTCATTGTCTTCCACTTCGTATATTGTCCTTCACTGTTGGAAGCTGCCTTGGCTCCTTTCCAAGGAGAAAGGTGGGGTAAAAAATATTCTAAGTAAGTAAATAAGTTGTGCAATGGGATCTATGATGTAGAAAATTCTGAAAAGCATTGTGCCTCATGGTAGCATTTTCCTGAAATATGCATGCCAAAATTTAGCATTCTTACACATATTAATTGCAGAGGCATTGTACATCATTACAAACACAATCCAATAATAATAATAATAATAATAATAATAATAATAATAATAATAATAATAATAATAATAATAATAATAATAATAATAATAATGATGATGATGATGATGATGATGATGATGATGATGATGATGATGATGAAACAAAAGCAGCCAGAGCACTGCATTCATTCCAACAAATGTTATTTCTTTAAGTTCAGAAGTCAAGAATTCATTTATTTTCAAATAAAAGCTGGAGCCAGAAGCATTGAAATGTAACAGATAATAGCAGCATCATAAAAAAAAATCCTCCATCCCTTCTAAATATTCCATGAATACCAACTTTCATGGAATCTTCACAGACATGAATACCTAGGTTCCCTCTGAATATTTATCCCAGGTAAGACATGTAGTGGAAACCTTTCAGCAAGCAGTGAAGAATGGAAGATGGCAGCTTGTGTTCTCCACCTTCAGAGGGTAGTGTCTAGAAATTTAACATGAGAGGTGATTTCAGACTTCAGACTGCTTGATATTGAAACAAACTGATTGAGGAAGCAGTGAGTCCCTCTTCAGTGGACGTCTTTTTTAAAAAAATTTATTATACAAATTACAAAAAAAGATAAAACATCAACAACAGTGCATCCCTTCACCAACAGGATCACTCTTCTTATTTATAGTCATTATCCTCCCCTCCAGAATGAAATTGATTGTTAGGCGGAAGCCTTACTGTTATCTCGTAAAAGCAGATATTCAATAAATCTACCCCATATATCATAGAAAATATCTCTTTTTAACTCTCCTTTTTAATCTTTAAAGAACATGTCAATTTACCATTTAAAGCAATATTCCATATTTCATTGTACCCTTCATCTAAGCATAGTTCATATTTAGATTTCCAGTTTCTAGCAATTATTAATCTAGCCGCAGTCAACAAATTGGTAATCAACTCTTTAGTTTTAAAATCATAATTATTATCAACAAATATTGATAACAAAGCAATTTGAGAATTGGGCTCCATGTTCATTTCTAACATGTCACTTAATTCTTTAAAAATACATTTTCAGAATTTTTATTTCGTTTTACATTCCCACCACAAATAGAAAAAGGTACCAATCTCATTATCACTTTCCAACAAAACTTAGAAAAACTAGCATTTATTTTATTCAATTTCACTGGCATCAAACACCATCATAAACTAATTTTAAAGAAATTTTCCTTTATTCTAACAGACATAGATCTAAGTATTCTCAGTCTCCATATTTTAGCCCAATCTTCCTCTTTTATTTCTTTTTTAAAGTCTTGTTTCCAAATTAATTTCAATCCAGATCCTTCCCTATATTCATCTAAATCCAAAATAATTTTATATAATTTGCTAACATTACCTTTTACTATAGCCTCCTTCTGGGTATCCTCATACAACAATAAGAATTGTTCATATTTTGTATAATCTCTACATTTATTATTTTTCTTCATCCAAGCATCAGTCCATTACTCTAATTGTATAAAATTAAACCAAGATATATCCCTACATTGAAGAATTTCTTTCATTTGTACTTTCCCTCTCCTCTTGCCTACCCAATCTTTCAATCTAATCACTTGTTTCTCCCTAAATACATTTTTGAAAACTTTCAAATTTATAGGGAAGTTCTCCATTTCGGTTACAGAACTCAATGGTGAATCCAAAGGACATAATTCTTTTTATGTATGTACCATGCATTTAACATAGATCTAAGGAAGGGGTTATTAATCTCATTTAACTTTAAGTGGAGATTGAACAACCACTTGTCAGGGTTGCTTTAGAGGCAATTCCCCTACATCTGTAGGAGTTTTGTCTTGAGGATTCTACAATTCTTTGCTTCTGTGTGGTCCAGTAAAATACATCCTTAAATGGACAATGTGATGATTGTACTGTCACTGTAAAATAAGGATGCACTTTACTGGAAATCCTCCTATATTTCTTGGTTTAAAAAGGCATGCCACTTGCAACTCTACCCTAGTGAAAATCTTGTAAACAGGAAGTTGAGCATGCAGGCAATGGCAAAAGAAAAGAAAAGAAAAGAAAAGAACTCAATTCCGTGTTCTGAAGCAGAAGCCCTAAAAAGATGATTTTAAGAGTACAATCACGGAGAGTACATTTAGAATCACCCCTAAAGTTGCTAATGTCAAAAAGCACCACTCCAGTGTTCAATAGACAGGGAAAATATGTACAATGGAAAAGTAACATGTTTGGCCATGGTCCTCTGGAAGTTTTTCTTCTTGAAGTTTTGCCAGACTCTGTGGCCAGCACCTTCAGAGGGCAAGGACCTCAGGGAACTAGGAGTTCTCTCTGTGCTCTGGGGTATAGAATGAGTGAGGCTGGCCACATAGACATAGCTAATAAATTATTCAAGCGCCAGGGGTAAATGCCACATGGATCTCCCAATACCAGTCTAAAACTCCAGTTAGTTATTGATGTGGTGATCATCATTTCTGGGTTCATTCATATTCTACTGCTGTTGTATAGGCTGGATGTCAAAATCTCACAAAATCTCACAAAAGCTGGAGACTTGGAGTGAGAGGTACCAGACATGGCTTGTGAGAATCTTAAAAAGTTTGAACTGCGATGTTGCAAAACACATCATGATTCACAATGCTGAATTTCTTCTTGTGTCTTTCCGGAAACAGGCAAAGATCTTTCTCTTTTGGCAAGCTTTCCCTGAATGATGGACTACTTATTATGTGTTTTTCATATGAATCTATGGGATCACATAGACTTTGTGTTTATAACCACTTATAACCCTTGTGTGATTACATTGACAGTATGTTTTCAATGTTAGTTTCCATCACTAATAACTTTACATGGAATTTTACTATCCTTTTAACTGCTCACATTCTCTTGTAGCTTTAATATAATGCTGTCTTTTAATGCTGTAAGATGTTCCTCAATTCCCAGTTCTCGATACTTGACATATCTTAATTGTACCTGACTGTATATTATCCCTCATTACTGTAAGCCGCCTTGGGTCCTTTTCCAAGGAAAAAGGCAGGCCAAAAATCTAAAATAAAATAAATAATAAATTCCATTTGGCACCAACTTTTCCGCATCATTCTTCAGTTACTGCCTTCCCTTACTTTCAAGTAATGCACCCAAGAATTACTTATCTCTGGTAACATATAATTTAAACTAGTTTATGAAACCCAATATGAGGTTTCATGCAAGGTTGTTACCATGTCAACAATTCCCTCTCACACAAGGCTAATTACCTCCCTCCTTTACAACAACTGGCAAGTGAATACCTTTCCTTTTTAAATGGGCCTTTGATGTGCAAATGCCCTGGCAAGAAAGGCTTGTAATGTAGGGGATGCATTTAAAAAACAACACATCATTCAATTTTGTTTTAATTTTCTTAAACCAATGAACTTTTAACATTGTGTTTAGTTTTAAGTGGATTTTAATATTGATATCATTATTATTGTGGTTTAAAAAAATGTGTGCTTTTTCGCTCTTGTAGGCTGGGAGAAAGGAGCGATACAAACAAAGAATAAATGATAAATATTAGCAGCCTGTTTAAAATATCATTGTATTATATTAACATTGTAGTCCAAAGCTAATACAATACAGTGAAGCTGCTGGCTATAGGTGGGCATGAACTGAGCCATGGCCCACAAACAAACAAACAAACCAGGCTGATTCATGGTTTCGTTCATGGTTTGGTTTGGTTCTTGCTTGCCTTGAAGCCGCTGCCACCTCCCCCACTGTCCTCCTGAGAGGCAGCACGATAGCAGGCCTTGCACAGAGGCTTGGCCTGCTACCTGAGTACATGAGCCCATCTGTCAGTTGCCAAAAAGTACATCAACTCTTACATAAATCCCATTGAGTCACCTGAAATCCTGTTGCTTAACATAGTAAGCCACGCTAGAACAAGCACACTGAATCATTGGTGATTTGGCAAGTTAAAATTGTTTATTTACAGTCATAGACCAAAATGTTACATGGCAATCGAGTTCAAAAGACAACACCAATACAGTGGACCCTTGTATAAAAAACAGCTTGTATAACATAAAATTTGTACAACATAAAAAATTCTGGAGATAGGGAAAATTTGCTTAACATAATCGCCTATGGGGAGAATCCATACAACATAAAAATGGGATCACTCTGTTTTCAATGCATTCCTATGGGAATTTGTATAAAGGAAAATTTGCTTCACATAATTTCATTTGGAATGAATTAATTCCTTTATACAAGGTACCACTGTAATACAAATATAGTTGGATAAATTAAAAATTAATAACATGTAGCCATGGAAAACATGAATAGACATATAATTGCATAGGAGAATAATAAATAAATATTCTAAATATTATATTAAAATGTGGAAGGGCATTATATCATATGCTGGAAAATTAGGGGATCTAAAATTCTGATGACAAAATCATCTTACGGGATGCCATGACTGCCACACAAAATCTGGCCATTACCATAGTTATATTTATGTTCTTATCGGCTAGTAAATACTCAATATAAAATTTACTGGGCCTACCCAGGAGCCTTTGGAGAATTGGATATAAAAGGTCTCTGCGTAGGTCCCTGTAAAAGCTGCAATACCGAAGTACATGTTCCAGTGTTTCGACATCCCCACAGTTGCAGGGGGATTTGACAAGTTAATCCCTCAAAGAGGTCTGGTGTAGTGTCACAAATCACAACTAGAGCAGGCCCATTTGAATCATTCGAATAAATAGGTGAGAAGACTCAATACATTTCCATTGATTCAATGGATCTTCTCTTGTGTGGCTTAAGGCACTAAGCAACAGGATTTCACATAATACATCCACTCTGATATTTATTAGAACTTGGCGAACTACGGGGATCAGACTAGATGACCTTTGAGGTTATTTTCCATTTATGAACTTCCCTTTCATGCTGTCTGGTGTAGTTCAGAGATAAAGATATCCATGGAAGGAAACATGTTCCCATGTAGTTTTCTCTCCTCTGACCTCTGGAACCATTTGATCTTCTTGAAGTTGGGTGGGGTGGAGAGAGCAGATGAAATGAGGCCTCTAAGAAAGTTAAGGGTTGCCTCTGCTGTGATCCCCCACATGGCCTAGTTTTTGCTGGGGTTGTCATCCAGTGTCTTGGTTGCGCTACTTCCGTCTGGAAGGAAGGATCCAATGCTTTCCATGCCACCTAGGCCAACATTTCAATTAGAAAACGGGCATGTCAAGAAGAAGGGCTTGTTTAACTTCCTTGAGGTGCCAAGTTTTCCATGTAGAGGGAAAGGACTGGCAGTAAAAGTCTTGGTCATGGCTACCAGATATCACCTCTTGTCAAAGCCTCTCTCTAGATACTACAAATATACTACACATTAAAATCCTCTAAACTGAAATCTGTGATATATGGTCATGTAAAATATGGACTAGAGTTAGCATGAAGTAACAATCTGTTGACTTTTTATTTTGTTTTGTAGCAAATGAATCAGGTTTCCATCTGCATGTTTTCAGAAGAAACAGGAATCCATCCTACTGAGTAGTAAACTTTTATACAGCTGAGGAAGAATTCAGCAAACTATTTTTGGAAACAGAAATCTGCCAACTATAGAACATAAAGGAATGACCACAACACCCACCTCATAAATGCCACACATTGTAAGTCCTGTTCACAATTAGTGCACATTTTTTCCCTAATTCTTATATTTCAGTGTATGTGTGTGGTGGGTGTATGTGTGTACATACCATTAGTCTGGCATCAAACTACTGGTTTTAAAACAGAAAGCATCACAAAAACACCACTACAACCATAACTGAAAGATCACATATATGTGATGAAATACAATATAATTATAAGGAAGGAATAGCAATGAAACAAATGTAATATTTGTTTATCCCCCCAAAGCTTGCACAGACAGTTTGCAACTAGTACCTAAATGACAATAACCAGAAGTAGCATTAACTCTCCCAATATGAGGGAATATCATAGTTGGAGTTGCCACCAACAAGAAAACTTCACACACAATTACAGGCAACGCTCATCACAGACAGCACAAGCAGATAATCCACATCAGGAAATGTTAAATTGCAGATGGCTTAGTACAGAAGAAGGTGATTCTTGAAGTACTTTGGTATTAGATTTTGTAGTCTGCTAGGACTTTAAACTCTGGTAGGCAATGGAAAGATCACTCTATATTGGAACATATCATACAGAAAGTTGGACTGGATTCAGACAAAGGGCGAGTGGAAATTGATGGTAGAAACACCGGCAATTTAACACACGCAGATGACAGCAGAACATTGCCGCCTGATGAAGGTGAAAGAAGAAAGTGCAAAAATAGGGTTATACCTATATTAAGAAGATAAGAACCATGACTACAGAAAAATTAAATAACTTTAATGCTGACCATGGAGAAATTAAAATAGATTTTAAAAATTGCTGTCCTTCCATTCCGTCATCTGTCCAGTGGATAATCCAGCCAGGAAATCAGAAGGCTGAGACTGCTTTGAAGTGACAGCTTTCAAGGAGTGATCCCAAATGATGGGCCTGTCGCATCAAATGGAGGGCTAGGAATCCAGAGCAGGCCATCCACCTGGTTCTTGGCCCCAAGAACCTCCTGTCCACACGGTGACCATCTTTACAGGATTCAGTTTTAGTTTATTGGCCTCCGTACAGCCCACTTGCCAGGGTATTCCTGTTATTTACTTTCCTTGAGCACACTGCAATCCTAAGCCTGTGCATGTCCAGTTACCCTTAATTACTGGGCAGATGGGCAAGGAACCAGGGCAGCCCAAGGCCCTTGTGTCAGTTGTGTGTAGGGGCAAAACAATCAGAAAGGGGGACAAATGCCTCTGACATCTTGAATAAATGCTGCATCTTAGAGGGATCCAGCACTTCCCCTGGAAGCACACTGCAGAACACCTGCCAGCTTCTGTTTCCTGAAGAGTACTTGGTGCTTTGCAGGTAATTTAAAGCTGGCCAGGGAAACACTGCTCTTTCTCCTTCTGTCTTTTATAGGAGAGAATACTGAACTAACAGAGAGGCTTGTTGCAAGGTTTAACGAGAAAACATAAGGCAGGTCCCCCTCACCCTCCAAAGTCCTATATCAACGTGAAGCTGTTCTGTGATTCGAGACCTCTTGGTGGTATCTAGAGAAGAGGAAGGGACAAAAGGACTTCCAGGAAGCCATAGACAGTGGAGTCTTTATGCACAGCTTAGGCAAATATTCAGCTTGACACAAAAAGCAGAGCCAAAGAGCTCTAAAAGTGGCCGTTTTAAGCCGCTTTCAGGCGGCAGCCCCTCCCCCGCCCACTCCTCCCCAGAAAGCAATGAAGCCTCTTCCAACAGCCTGCCTCACAATAAATTCATGGCAGCCCGGGCTGGAGAAACAGGCTGCTGCAATTTAAAGGAAGCGTGGATTTGCATATTGAATTAAAATTAAGAGCTAATTATGCAAATAAATTATGACATTTGGCAGGAGAATTTGCTTCAAGATCATTTATTACGTTCCTTTTTATAACAGTGTGAACATTTAACGGTCAAAGACAATATTTTAAAGGAAAATTAATGCAAGATTATTAACCTAAAAACAATTCCACATTAATGAGACGTATTTCTCTTCAACTTCTCACACCTGGCTGCCTGTTGTCTCTTGGCCAGGATTATCTCGCAATAAGCAAAATTTCCTTGTGGAAGCCACTATCAAATGCCTTAGGAATGCTGCTTCGGACAGGCAGGAGAATTCCTTGAGGTTTGCAAATGGGTGGCTTTAGAAAGGAAGTTTCCTTTCTCTTTTCTCTCTGCCCATGTTGAAAAGCCGCTGAAGGAGACAAACGGGCAATAGCCAGCCCACAAATGGAAAACAACAACATGACCACCAATGTTGGCTCCTAAGAATACTTGGAGAGGGTGGGCCTAAAAGGCCACCACCGCCACCACCACCCCGTGGTTTTCTTTGTGGCAGATGTTAATCCACAAAATAGATCTAGCTGGTTCGTTTAAATCCATTTGGGCTGGTCCGGCTGGGCCGTTTGTTCCTGTAAAAATAATAGGGTCAGCATGGTTGGTCTGGGTATTTTTCCTGCCATCCCGATGAGATAATGCTTGGTCCACTACACATCCAACTCCTTTGCCCATGCCTTTTGTCCCTCTCAAGGGCAGGTCTCATTGCATTCCAGTGTTTGTTCGGTGGGCAGATTTTAGCCCTATGGCGGTCTTCCCATGTGGAAACAACAACAATGAAATGAAGCAATGCATATATTTTTTCCGGATGACCCAGGACAGACTAGAGTGCAGTATGCTTTCGTGATAAAAGTTGGTGGCAAGGAGAACATCTAAACTGCCGCTTGAGATCAGGAGAGAAGAAAGTAAAGCAAAGCAAAGTGTTCTGCCTTAAGACCCTCCTTTCTTCTTGGGCTGAAACCCGTGGTCATCCTGCTGACTTTCAATGCAAGCAGGGTGGAAAAAACAAGTGCCTATCCTGCCCACCACCTTCAGATAGGAAACCCACAGGAAGCACTTCTCCCTTACATCTACCTGAAGAGATCCTTTCCTGCAGGATTTGCCCGCTTGGAAGTGATTTTACTCCCGAGGACAGGTGGTGGCATTTTTCACAGTGCCGTTTGGAGCCGGATCTCTGGCTCTGCTTTGTACAAACGGTGTCCAAGTGGGGCAGAAATTTTGCCCCAGCTAGAAGAGCTCTTTGGGAGATGCCTCTCTTCTTCTTTTTAGCTTCATGGCCGTCTTCTTTCCTTTCCACATCCATAAAGGACAACAAAATGCTCCAGCAGGCCATTGTCCAGAACAGACAATGGTACAGTAGCAGGAGAAACTATACCTAGACCAGTGATGGCGAACCTTTTAGAGTCCGAGTGCCCAAACTGTGATTCAAAACCTACTATTTTTTTCTGCAAAGTGCCAATACAGCAATTTAAGCTGAATACAGGTGGCTGTGAAGGGGTAATGTTGGGTGCCCACAGAAAGGGCTCCGAGTGCCTCCATTGGCACCCATGCCATAGGTTCACCAACACTGACCTAGACAATGTTCCCTCCACTCTGTGCAACTCTTAATTATGCAGGAACAAATGTTTATCCCACTTATATCCCGCTTTCCATTCAATGAATTCTAATTTGGTTTCCTTGGTTGTCGGCCTGACATCCTCCTTCAGGATTTTAAAATGGAGCTTAAAGACCTGCTCATTTGATGTCCCTTTGACTTCCTCCCCCCCCCAACCCTCTCCCCCCCCCAACTTTTATGGTCCTTCATAATGGTGTGATTATTTTGAACCTTGCTTTAATTATCTATTTCAAATTTTCTTCTCTGAATTGCCTTGGGGAGGCTTTGCCTGCCCAAAAAAATTATAAATGTAAAATAAATATATTGAGGGTGCATTTTTAAATGCAATACTTGATTGGGAAGTATAGACCAGTTTCTTACTTGCTGTATTTCTTTCTGTCAAAACTAAAAAAGTGCCTTTTTAAAAATTATAGTCGAGTCGAGTCACCATGCTGAAAAAAGTGGGGGGGGGAAGCTATTTCCCCCCATCTCAGATTTCTTTGAGTCTTTTAATGCTGAAGAGTCATGCCCTTCTCCTTGCTGATGTAAACAATAGCAACTGTTGGTTTAATGAAAAGGAAGAGCTGCAGGGAAGGTTCTCCCCACCTCAGAGGTCCTCCCTAGTGAGAATAGTTTCAGCAGCATCTCTTCCCTTCAGGAGGCCTCCCGATTCCTTTGGAAGCTTCACCGTCTCGCTCTCTTTGTAGTCTCTTGCTCTCCATGATCCTAGTTGGAGGAATTCAGAGGACAAGGAACTGGGCTTCCAAACGAGGTGATATCTCCTCAGATCTAGCAGCCAGGTGTGTATGTGGGGCATTTAAAGACAGGAGGTTGATTAACAAACAAACAAACAAACAAACAAAACACAAAACCTCTGGCTTATGACTGTGGGATACTGTGCTTCTGTATCCATTGTTCAAAAGGTCAGGAAATGGCCCAATATTGTGCCTGCATTGCCATCAGGAAAAAAAGATGCCAAACTTTACACAGCATAGGACAGCCTTCATGCTCACTACCATTCGCACTTGAGACAGGGAGAAGGGCCTCCTGGAGGATCTTAAAAAGCAGATGAAGTTGGGTGTCATCATCCCACAGGTGGTATCAGACCACAAAATTCTGGCAGCTTGCTTAAGGCCACAGAGGCTGATTCTTTTTGTGGGATGCACCCTGGGGAATTGAACTTCCAATCTCTGGCTCCTGAGCCAGATACCTTCTGTTGTCAAAAATGGATAGGACCTGTCTATGCAATAAGGAGTGCAAACATGAGCTCAATCACCATGTGACTGCACCCTGCGTCACAGCTAATCCTGACATGATCACAGTTATATATTGCAACATGCTTTGTATATCAGAGTAACACAGCTAAGCAGTGGTTCTGAAGTTGAATTCTTTCTCAGTGCAAGTCTTGTGCACGTGCTTTTACCCCTTTTCTGCTGGACTCTTCCTTTCCATTAGAGGCCAGAAAAATGCATTTTTATTTTTGTTGCCAAGCTGTTGATATAACCTTGGGGGACTTGGCGATATTTCAATTTTGATAATTGGATGATATTTCCTTTGATCCCCTCCTGCAGTCTCCATTCTGTGTAGTGATCTTCATGTGTGTGTGTGTGTGTGTGTGTGTGTGTGTGTGTGTGTGTGTGTGTGTGTGTGTGTGTGTGTGTGTGTGTGTGTGTGTTTCCAGGGCTTTAGAAAACAGTACGAGGAAATTCAAATTTCCCAAAGAGGTAGCTCTATTATGTGCCTGAAATATATCATTTGATCAGAATAATTTTGTCTAAGTGCTATTATTTTGTATACATTGTTTCATTTGACCATTTTGCCCTGGCAAATTTATTGCCATTATTATTCCATTGGTCTCTACAACAAGAACCATGAATTATAGAATATACCTTTGAGGCTGACGTATCAAGTGAGGCTGTAAAGGAAGTAGAACCTTTGCTGTAAAAGGAAACCATTTCACCACAAGCTGCTGGAAGCATTTTATATACACTAATTGTGCAAATAGGTTTCAGCTTTTTCTTTGCATTTCCTTCCTTCCTTCCTTCCTTCCTTCCTTCCTTCCTTCCTTCCTTCCTTCCTTCCTTCCTTCCCTTTTGCGTCTTGCTTTCAAAACTGGTGTAAAATACTTACATTACTAGAAGCACTGAGTTAGAACCCCAGATGAGATCTGTGGTGCAAGAGACCATCTTAGATTATGTTCCCAAGATTAGATTATGTTCCCAAGAACAGCAGGCAGATGCTTTTCAGTTAGTTTACAAACAGGACACTGAGGGGATGAAGAGAGACTGCATGTTTTATTTTCTTCTTCCTTTAGGGCTGCAGTGGACCCTTACTCTGTTTCTTAGTGGAAGCCTAAAAGCTGATGCAGTGGGCCATGTAGCTTCTTAGAAGTTTGTACAGTAACCCCCCACCGTATATCGCGGGGGTTAGGGACCCACATGATGTAATATGCGGATGCAGGTCAAGTGGGCCCGGGAGGCAGCACAAAATGCCGGGGCTCCAGTTCATTGGCACTGGGGTGGGAGAGAAAAAACTTTATTTCCCCACCCCACGCCAATGAGCTGGAGACCAGGCATGGGGAAAGGGGGGAGGTGTAAAAATCCAGGACTTCTTAAACCTTCCCCCCTTCCCCATACCCTGGGCTCCAGCTGATTGGCGCTGGGTGGGGAAATAAAGGTTTTTCTCCCCCACCCCAGCGCTAATCAGCTGGAGCCCTGGCATGCTGCTCCCTGCGCAGGGGTAAAATGCCTTTCGGGTTGCACTGTACTGTGGTCCCACGATATAGCGGGACCGCAGTATATGAACTGTGAAACAGCGGGGACCACTGTATTGTCTTGTGGCAATAAGAAAACCAGATATACTGTTTGTTTCTATTGACTTCCTCCCAATCAAATTTAGATGATTGAGTACATCATCTAAATTTATCTCCAGCTTTGCTAATATAAAACTGGCTACTTTCTTTCTACTACTATTTGTACACCTGCCAAGGAGCTTGTTTGTGTCTTGCAGGAGAGGCCCTTATTTAAAGTTTTGCTCACTTCAGATAGGCCTTTCACTTTTTATTTCCAGGTAGTCGTATAAAAAGAGTTCATGTCTTCAGGCTCACGTAAGGTACAGATTTTGTGCACGTGTTCTGTGTCATCAAGCAGGGAATAGTTTTATAGCAACCCTAGTCCAGATTTGAAAGCGAGATATTTGAGTGGAATAGTGGTGACACTGCAGTACTGCAGCCACAACTGTGTTCACAACCCACCTAGCTTTCAGTCCTAGGTGCCCTCCTTCTGGCCATCCAAAGTTGGTCAAATGAATCTGTAGCTTGCTTGGAGGAGGGGGGCAGTGTGTAGCCTGTACAAACTGGTCAGAGAGTGCTTTAAGCACAGTAGGGCAATATATAAGCAGCACGCTTTATTTAAGGAGTGATGGCACCAGTGCTTCCTCTTACCCTAGTGAGTTTTCTTGGCCAAGCAGGGCTTAGACCCAGGCCCCCTTAATCCTAGTCCATTACTCCATCTGCTGCATCCCAATGGATACCCACTGATTGTAGCAGTTTAATAGACAGTCTGTTGGGTTACAGTCCTGAGCTCATATATTCAAAAGCATCTTTTATTATAGACAGAAACAAAACAGTGTCTATTTTCATTTTTTGGTCTAATTTCTGATTGTAGACTTCTCTTTTTCTTTCACACTGTGCTACCTGCCCCCTCCCCCCAGTCCTACACCTTAATTCCACAAAGCTTCCTTAGGCCTGTTTCCCTTATAGTTCCCTATACAGTAATACCTCAGATAAAGAATGCCTCTGATAACAATTTTTTTGGATAACAAATGGAAATTTCTGGGCATAGGGCTGACTCGGATAACAAATGTTTCATAATGCCTTGCAAAAAACAGTGCCCAGGATGTATTGCAACCCCTGAAGTTTGTGGAGGGGTAGGAGGAGTTAGAGTGGGTTTTTCCATGGCTTTTTGAGCCATTCTGGATGTGTTTTGCTGAGGGATTTGAACCTTTCGAACTTGGAAAAGTAGGGAGCTAGCTTTTATTAATCTTTGTGCGGCTTTTCTTTGCATTTTGGTGGGAAAAGGCTGGGGTCGTAATGCTGCTTTCTTCTGTCCATGTTTACATTCTTTTCCATTGCTCTGCAGGCAAGAACGGGCTGGACTTCTCTTGCTACTTATGTTTGTCTGTTTGCAATTTTTCTCCATTGCACCTTGGGTAGGAACAGGCTGCTAGTTTCTCTGGTCCATTGCACTGCAGGGGAGGTGTTCTTGAAGGCGTGTTCCAGCACTGCAGGCCTTTGAAGTGCACTTTATAAAGAGGTCTGGACCCCCCCCCCCAGCTTTTTTGCCTTTTCTCGGACCTCTGGAACGGATTAATTTAATTCCCATTCATTTCAATGGGGAGCCATGCTTTGGATAACATTTTTTTCGGATAACAAATTGCCTCTGAGAACTAATTACATTCGTTATCAGAGGCATCACTGTATTTGTATATGCTGAGTCCATGCATCTATCCTTTCTGATCTAGTCTTGCCGCTGGCCTCTATGATATGAACAAGCAACTCAACCGAAGATGCAATTAGGGCTCACAGACTGGTGTCCAACCCCTCCTATGCCCTTTAGAAGAGATTCCTACTTAGTAGAGATGGGAACAAAATGGGAAACAAAATGCTGTTTCATCGTTTTGTTACGTAACAAAATGGTAGGATGCGTTTCATCACCATATGAAATGAAATGCCATTTATTCCTCCAGAAGCAAAATGATTCATCCTAAAGGAATCAATGGGAGGGGAGCTCAAGCACTTCCCTATAAGCCCCAGAAATTTGAAATCATCTATCCCTCCATCAGTCACCTGTGCCTTTGGTGAAATCGTCATTGAGGGCATTTGTTCCTCTAATTCCTTCTCTCTATGTCCACCCCGGATTGTCATCGAGGTGTTCCTATCCTATGTCTTCTCCTTCCAACTCATCTCCTGGGCTAAGATCCATTGGTAGAATTATAGCCATGATATATTTTAAACATATACATGCACATGATTAATATATATATTAAAAATACATTTAAAAAAACCCAAAATACAAGGAGCATAATAAAACAATATTATATATTGTTTTATTATGCTCCTTGTATTTTGGTTTTTTTAATGCATTCCTTTGTTAGCTTGTTATGTGATTCCATGTTGTAAGCCTCCCAGAGTAGCCCTAGGGCTAGATGGGCGGTATAAAAGTCAAATAAATAAATAAATGATTAATATTAATAAGAGTAACCTTGTAGCTAGATGGGCAGTATTGAAACCTAATAAATGAATAAATCTAATATTTTGTTTTTATTTGTGTTAAAGATGAATACATGATGCTTACTTTCCCAGAATTGAAGCATCTATGTACATAGGTCTTATTCTGCTACCACCGCCAAGCAGTGGTTTTCAACCTTGGGTAACCCAGATGTTAGAGAAACTCTCAGAAATCCTTACCAGTGGTGATGTTTTCTGAGGGGTCATCTTCACCCCATGGAGAACACCACTTAATGACTTCCAAGTCTCCAAGGTAATCATGGAAGTGCAGCACTCCATCCAGGAGACAATGAAAGGCTAGGCTCAGAGAAAGAGGTAGGAGGCAGCCCACGGGATCTTGGTGGGGTCGGAAAAGGAAAGGGAACTTTCTATCACCTCTGGCTACCCTTGGCATTCTTAACATGCTGTGGAGATCCATGTGGCTTGGAAGGCTCATATGCCTCAACCCTGAAAATCAGTAAAAGCCCCAGGAACAATGCCAAGGGACAAGCATGAGAATGCAGAAAGGGTAAGAAAGAAGAAAATGGAGGCATGAGATCAGAGAAGAAAGAGCTCAAGAATGGGGTGGGCCCCCCACAATTGTTTTATTATGCTCCTTGTATTTTGGTTTTTTTAATGTATTTTAATATATATATTAATCATGTGTATGTATGTGTTTTAAAATATATCATGGCTATCATTCTACCAAGTATGTATTATGTGAACTTGCACACTCCTGAAGCTTATACAGGATGCCTACACCACTGTGTTCATTACATCACACCAGTTTCTCGGGGAGTTCAGAATAATATAATCACCTCATATAAACTGCATGCACTAATGTATAATAAAGTTGTAATCTTCAATAGTTTCTCATGCACTGTACTGCTTGAATTTTCTAAATATAATCTTTTTTATGCTTTCAAAAGATTTCTGCAAATATGTGAATATCCTGTGAAAATATATATCTATGTAAGAAGCAACACCAGATCTCTCCAACAGTAAGCTAAGAGACAACACTCCCTCTGCCTACCCCCACCCCTGCCAAGTAAAGTGATATTAACCAAAAACATGATGCTCCACAATGCACCATGGTGCAAAAATATGAGAAGAATTAACATTATATATCTGGAAGAGGTAGCTGTGCCAGTCCAAAGAAACAAAACAAAGCAAAAGATGAAAACGTTTGGCACTTTTAAAAACTAGCTATTAGATTTTAATGTAAGATTTTGTGGATCATTTCCACTTCTTCAGACATAAATGACAACAGAATGAATTATCCAATATTCCTTGGGTCTTGGGTGTATGTTTGGATGCTGAGTTCTGTTTCCATGTTCTTAAAAAAGAAAGAAAAGAATCCAAAACAAAACTGGAACAAATGCACAATTGGCCAAGAGAACTATTAGAAGAGGTATGTGTATCAGAGCATGTACATGTTGGCTATCCATTAGTAGTGAGACAACACAGTGAGGTCCCAGGGAAGACTCTGTTAACATTTATTATTATTATTATTATTATTATTATTATTATTATTATTATTATTATTATTATTATTATTATTATTATTATTATTAGTAGTAGTAGTAGTAGTAGTAGTAGTAGTAGTAGTAGTTGACAGGAAGATTCACTCTGCTGTTAATGTGTTGGGTTGTAGGCAAAAATCAAAGAAAAACAAAACAAAACAAAACACACAAAACGTGTGGCATCTTAAAGACTAAGGGCGATACTTTACGTCCATTTTGTTGCTGTTCGCGGTACTGCTGTGGACCGGTACATAGAAACAGAACCTGACATCTATGTCATCACAAAGAGAGTTCGTCCCGGCCACGCCCCCCTAACTGCGCCCCAAGCGGGGCGAGAGATTCCCCTCCTTGGCCTCAGGAATCTCCTCAACTTGCTTCTCGCTCCGGAAGGAGGGGACGTGCGGTTAGTCTTATTAATGTAACATTTTAATGTAACAACTTGTGGACACGTCCACTTGTTTAGACATATAGCAGCAGTGTTGGGATATGTTGCTGGTAAGAATGAATATACATTCCTGTGTCCAGTCAAATGTTTGCCGCCCTCCGTGACACCGCCACGTCTCTTCTCAACTTTGTCCTTTAAAGAGGATTTAGCATGGCAATTGAGTTAGGGCGTTTATACACGACCCCTAAGCTGCGCTGCAAATGGCTCCCAGCTCCGGAGCTTAGAAATGTTTCCCCACCAGCTCCGGAGTTTAGAGAAAATTAAGTGCGACCACGCCCCCATAAGCACGACCCAGCGCACCTTTCATGTACTTGCTCTCAGCAGATGAAAATTCCTTGATGCGGATAAGAGTGCCAGGCTCTCCTCGCTTGTCCGTTGTTTTTTTGCCTCCCGACCCTTTAAGAGCCCCTTGAGAAGGAACCAGGAAGTAACGGGGCTCGTGGCAACTTCGACCGACACCGGCAGGTTAGTAAAGGCTTCTTTTGTCCTTTTTTTCCCTCCCTCCCTCCCCTCACGCGGACAGGAGTAGGAAGTGCTGAGGGGTGGGGACGCAGGAACAGAAACGAACCCCCAAGATCTCTGGTCCGAATTTAAGGGACCAGCGGATCTTAGGGGTCGTGTGAAAAGGCCCTTAGTCTTGACTCACTAGCCTTCTTACACTAATGGGACTATAATTAAACTGTGGATTTTGTTCCTACTTGAAAGGATCATATGGCTACCTCTGTTTCTCATTTGCTTTTAGAAATTCATATTCTGTCTCCTGGGACAGGACTATGTTCCTCCATGAAACTTCATTTCGGTGAGGTTGCCTTCAGCATCCAGCGACCACATTGTCCTACTACCGTTGACCTTGACCCTGGAATTGACTTGCTGGCTGACAAGAATTAGTTTTAACCACTGTTAAACCTCTGGGTGCACTTGTGGATTGATCTCTCTTGAACTGAGGTTTTGTGTGAGCGAGTTGTTTATCTAACCCTTTTGTAGCGAACACTGAAAGGATTACACCACAGTCTCATCAACCTGGAACAGGATGCTGTTTGACTTTAATTAGCTCTTCAGGTATAACACCTACATTTAATCCTCTGTTTCCTTGACATAAAGGCTATTGTGTTGCTCTCGAGCTTTTGCTCTAACAACCCAACACAAGGGGCACCTGTGCATTGCCCAAGGCAATGAGTGGATTTCCAGCAGTGACAGCCAGTTTTTTGTCTACAGAGAGAAGAGAGGTCAACTGATACCTTCACACCCTTTCAGAATTCTCCATTGAGTCTTCCATCTCCATTTTGAACATCACTTGGCATGTAGAGATAATGCTCACTAGTCTGGGAAAGGTTTTTCAACTGTTTGCTTCTTTCCCAGCCCCACAAATTTTGGGCCACCTATACCTGTTCTGGAGACATGTTTGTGACAGCGATCCAAAGTATTACTCGGTTGTGATGCTTGAATCTTTTCTTGCCGGCAACTGAGCAGTTCACTAAATAGGTTTGCTCTCTGAATTGCTTTGTGCTTAACTGACAGAGAGGTAGGCATAAAAAGTGAGACTGGCCAAAAAAATTAAGAAAACATTATAAACTGAAAAATCTGTTGAGCTCTGTGGCACCACATTGATGATGGAACAACACAGTTGATGAATGTTAAGAAATTCTTATATATTTCTGGTCCTGACTGCAGTACCGAATTTTAGTGTAGCAAATAGCATTGTTTGTAAGCTGCAGCCTAATTTTGGAGAAGGAACTTCTATGCGAAAAAGTTGTGAGAAGACTGGATTGAGAAGACGATATAGAAGTCCCTCCTCATTGTGCTTTAAGAAGCTCCTAGAATTTAAATGTAACACCAGGCTCTTCTGGACACACCTGTGTTTCCACTCTTGGTTTTTGTTTTTGTTTTGTTTTTTGAAGTGGATGTGTTTTCTTTCATATAAGGCTGCTAGAATATTCTCTGCAACCAATATGCAACACCTCACGTATAGAGGTAGCTAAGCCAACTATTGTAAGCTCTGCCTACTACAATAAATTTTCCATACCCACAGAGGTAATGACATCAGGAGATATTTGCTCAAAGCATGTGTGGGGAACCTTCAGCTCTCCAGATGCTTTGGACTGCAACTCCCATAATTCCAAGCTTATAATGCCAATGATAAAGGACTGAGGGAGTTGCAGTCCAAAACATCTGGAGGGCCAATGGTTCCCCACCCCTGGCATAAAGGGTGAGGGTGTTCATCTCATCTCTTGCTGTAATTTTTTTTCATATTCCAGTTTGCATCCCAGATTTTGCTCCTAAATATTACAGCTGTGGTATGCTAGGTGGCATCCCAATGCCTCTGATCTATAGTGATTCTAACAAGGTTTTCAAGGAAGATGAGAGGTATATCGTTTTTGGACTGCAACTCTCAGAATCCTATGTCAACAATGGCCAATCATGGCTATTGGCATTTTGGGAGCTGTGGTCCAAAGCACAGACATGTTGTATCCCTGATTTCCAAGGTATGTATGATATTTAAGGAGCAGTTTTACCAGTGACACACTGTCTGTGAGCTTCCATGGATAAGTGGAGATTCAAAACAAGACCTCCATAGTTCAAATCTATCCTTCTGTTCACTACAAGAGCCTCATGGTGCAGTGGTTAAGTGCTTGTACTGCAGCTATAACTGTGCCCATAACCTGGGGTTCAATCCCAGGTAGCAGGCTCATGGTTGACTCAGCCTTCTATCATTCTGAGGTTGGTAAAATGAATACCCAGCTTGCTGGGGGGTGGGAGCAATGTCTAGGCTGCATAATTAAATTTTAAACCACCCAGAGAGTGCTTGAAATGCTGTGGGGCAGTATATAAGCAGACCATTTTGCTTTTACACCACACTGGGAAGCCCACATCCATGGCTAAACCACTCCATTTGGTTTTAATGGTGGCCAACTGTGGATACCAGTATGGTTCCTGTAGTGCGCTTCCTCCCAAGGTATGGCTGCCAAGGCACTTGAGGGAACAGCCCAACCAAGGATGGAACTGAAGCTATCGTCACTCCAGCATTACGTGAAAACAGAAGGTGTTTTCTTAAGGGAAGGTATTCCAGGATCCTCCTTAAGGACCCAAACCTGGATTGAAAATATTATCAATAATGATAAAGGAAACAAAGAAGAAGGCTGGCACATTTTTTAAATAAAGAAATTTCCCTCATCTTGTGGTTAATTTAAAAGGTTTATTTCTTGAAATGAATCCTCTTCATCAAATCTCCGATCCTTGAAAATCAGTGCAAACCTGCCTGGGTGGATAATGAATTGATTTGTAATGTAAATGATATAAAACACCCCCCTCCCACCTGCATTTGTGTGTGAGTGTGCTTAATCTAAAACGTTTAAGTCTGAAAATGAGCTTCTCCATCAAAAGTCTCTATTCCATTTACATTTCTTGCATACGAGTCAATTTGTGCCTGACCCAGTCTATAAATCACTGACAAGGATTGCTGTGTTAGTACGTCTCCTTCCCTCCTCCCCACCATCCTCCCAGTGCCTGCACAAGGCTACATTCAGAAAGGCTTCTGTATTGTAAATGGTTCTCTAAGGCCCAGCAAATTGCAGCTTCCGGGGTCCACTGGAGCCCCAGTTCTTCATCAGGGATGTGAATGTGCATCTGGAAGAAGGCGGCAGAATGCGAAGAATTATTTTAATCTCTCTTTTGCTAAGGGGACCTCTTTCTGTGTTACGGAAGCATGGATAGCTCAAGACAGAAGACAGGTCACCCTGCTGACCATCTCCGGGAGAAGCTAGGACACACATGTTAGTGGAGGAAGATGCTGGTACCACAAAATTGCTCCACCAATTCTGCCAGCAGCTGTGGTCATTGATTGCTTCACATCTGTTAGGGGGGGGCATGATGAAGAGACAGCAAAGGAAGCAACAGTGGCAACCACCTCAGATCTTGGTACGCAACACAAAGCAATAAAACACATGCATCGGGGTCAGCTTATGTGTAATTATTAGGGCCACAGTGTCCTAAAGGGATATACATCATGGGCAGAGTAAAAGAGAAGAAAGCTAAATCAGGCATTTTTTTCTTTAGTATATAAACCTATGAACCATTTGTGAATAATCAAAGACAGGATCTCCACCCCCACCCCCACCCCCCGATTCTCCACTGTGTCTTCCAGGAGAAATGCCAACCTGCAGGCCCTTAATGGGAAAACTCAAAGAGAAAGAGAATGGTAAGCAACTCTTGAGAGCTTTATACTGAGAAAATCATGATGAAGGATGCAAGATATCAGAATCAACTTCAAGTCACACAATGGTTGTTATTAGCATGAGTACTAGTTATGGATAGCCTAAAGTTAGTCTGTCTGATCTTGATACAGCTGCAATGATTGGACTAGTTTAATCTAATAAGATGTATTCCTTGCCATTGCTACCACTTTGGTTCCTCCAAATGTGGACGAGTCTTTCTCCTTGATGCATTTGATCTTCAGTGGGAGACCAACTGCATCTGAGATCAACTTTATATCTAGATCAGCTTACTTCCACTCCGTAGAACATCACCACAGTTAGAGATTGGATTGTAGTTGTCTTCAAGTGATCTGGTCTGTTTCTTCAGTAGAACCCCAGACTTTGGAAGTAACTCCGTACCTTTCAATTTTAAGAAAGGAAAACATCATTTATGAGACAATGTAACTATTAACTCTCTTTCATTATCCTTTTAAAATTACATAATGAATGAGCTACATCAGGCCTGCCCAAAGTCCGGCCCGGGGGCCAAATCCGGCCCATCAGGCCATTCTGAGTGGCCCGTGGCTGGCTGGCCCGCCCCTCCCTCCCCCTCCTTTGCCCCATGGTTTTTTTAAAAAAAAATCTTCCGCCAACACTGACACCACCGGGAAGCTTGAAGGGCTGGGCGGGCCGGCCGGCCGGTGAGCAGAAGCTTGTGAGGCTGGCTGGGCAGGCGAGGGGGCAGGCCACCACCAGCAGCACTGCCGGGAAGCTTGTGGGGCTGGGCGTGCACGCGGGCGGGCAGCCACCACCGGCATCACTGGGAATCTTGTGAAGCTGGGCACGCACACGGGTCGCTGCCACCGGTATAGCCGGGAACATTGTGAGGTTGGGTGCACGCACGGGGCAGTGATCGGGTGGGCCGCGCCACCGGCACCGCTGGGAAGCTTGGGCGGCTGGGTGGACGGGCGGTCTGCCGCCACTGGCACCGCAGGGGAATGTGTGGGGTGGGCAGGCCAGCGGGCCTCTGCCACCGCCAAGGAGCTTTGGGGTGGGCTGGCAAGCGAGCCGTCGCCACCGCTGGGGAGTTTGGGGTGTGTGTGCAAGGTTGCACAGATCGCCTCTTCCAAGGGGCGACCTGTGGCCACGGCTCCCTGTGCTTCCTTTGGTCCCTACCTTCCTTCTTTCCTCCCTCCCTTGTTCCCCACCTTCCTCCCTCCCTCCCTTGGTCCCCGCCTTCCTTCCTGCGGGTGGGGTTGCAAGGGGTCAGTGGGTGTGGCTTGCAGTGGGGTGGCAGGTTCAGGGAGCAACCGGCCCTTGACACATTCTCAGCCGCCAAATCTGGCCCTCCTTACAAAAAGTTTGGGCACCCCTGAGCTACATCCTCTATCAAGAATGCATTTTGGTACAATGCTTTGATAAAGATAGCTTGCTATTGAAAGCTCAGCTTGCATTGTTTTATTTTATTTTATTAGTGACCTATAAAGGCATTACCTCTCCCAGGCATGTCCAAACTTCAGACCACAACTCCCACAGTCCTTTGCCATTGGAAATACAGGCTTGGAATTCTGGGAGTTGTAGTCCAAAAACATCAGGAGGGCCGAAGTTTTGGCATTCCTGACCTATCCTATCCTTGAACTGGATAAGTGGCAGAACTGCAACATACTGGTTTCAGTGCCAGTGTGTGCTGTATCTTGAGCTGCTTTGTGGAGGGGAAGACAGTGTAGATCAGTGGCTCTCAATAGATATGGGCACGACTCAAAAAAATGGTGTTTCGTTTGTCGTTTGGTCGTTTAGGGGTCCGTTTCGGTTCATTTTCGTTTTCGTGATGTTTTTTGCAAAAAAATTCATTTTCATTTCGTTAGGTAATGAAACAAAAAAATGAAAATGAAAACAAAAAATTGCTGTTTCGTTAGCATTCTTTTTAGTTCAATGCATCTGCTGCAACAAAAACGAAAAACACGGCAAATTTGGTCGTTTCGTTTTCATTTCGTTTAAAAAAATTCGTTTCGTTTTCGTTGCGTAACGAAATGAAAAAACGAAAACAAAAACAAAAAATCGCTCGTTTCGTGCCCATCTCTAGTTGTGGGTCCCCAGATGTTCCTGGACTGCAAGTCCCAGAAACCCCATCCAGCACAGCGAATGGTAGAGGCTTCTGGGAGTTCCAGTCCAGGAACATCTGGGGACCCACAGGTTGAGAACCCCTGGTGTAGATGGAGATAAGAGTGGAAGGAGAAAAAATAAACCGACAATGCTCAGGGCAAAAAAGATAGGAAGTAGCAGATGGGCTAAGGAGGTGAAGAAGAGAATCAGGGGTGCCTCCTGTGGTCAGCAGGGACTGAATGTTAGGGGCAAGGGTAGGCTGGCTAGTAGAGAGCAAAGACAGGGAGGGACAAAAGAGGGGAAGAGGGCAAACATCTTCTTTTTCACATACACACCAAGCAGCCATTCCTTGTGAGTCAAAGTAGGATTATGTTAATGCTATTGAAGCACATTACTTTTCTTCTGACTTCCGGATCACTTTGTGAACCAAGAGAGGGCTTAACTTTCCCCCTGCCCCCAGACATTCCCTCTCCCCAAATTCTCCATGTCCTACACAGCCACTAGAGAAATGGAATAAACCTCACTAGTGCAGAAACAAACTGAGCCCCCATCCGGCTTTATCTCATATAGCAAAGGGCTACTACCGTGACACCAGCCAGTTGGTAGCTAAGATGCCAACATCAGTATTTCACAAAATGGAATAAGAGAAGGTTGCTGAGGGACAATGGCACAGGGATTCTATGCATGAAAAGAACATGGAGAAGGAGTCAACAGCAAATGCCATGATAAGGGGAGGGTAAGACTGGAGCATTTGGGGTATCAGAGCAGAGACAGCGTGGGTGAGGTGAACACAGCTGGACTGCATGGGACAGTGAGGGGAAAGGATGGTGAGGTGTGTGGATTGTGGAGCTTGGGGGAAAACTTGATGTGGTCTGGATTCTGTAAAAAAACTAGGTAGATGAATAAGGCCTGAGGAAACTTAATAAAATAAGCCAGGCTTGAATTATGTTCCTTTCTGCCATGCTATAAACATGCTCTGATCCTGCCCACTTAACATGCTTGTTGTAAGGATAAAATGAAGAGGAGAATCACATACTCCACCTTGGAGAGAGAATGGATTATAAATGTAGCAAAGTAGATAGATAGATAGATAGATAGATAGATAGATAGATAGATAGATAGATAGATAGATAGACAGACAGACACACACACACAAACACAAAGAGAGAGAGAGAGAGAGAGAGAGAGAGAGAGAGAGAGAGAGAGAGAGAGAGAGAGAGAGAGAGAGAGAGAGCTTTCAACATGAAGCTTATTTCATAGGATCAGGTCAAACAATGGATGCATTTTATTCCACATCACCCTGAAAGTCGATTTTCCTCTACTGTTTTATACAAACTGTTCCAAGTACAGATGCAACAGTGTGTTTGGTGAATATCATCATCACCTTCATCCCTACCACCCTCATCTGCTTATCCTTTGGCTGTTTTTCCAAACCATTGCACCATGCAGTTCACACGACATAGCAAATGTACTGCAACACATGCAGTTCTCCCACATACAGTGTGCACAAACTCTACAGTATACATTAAAATGGGAGGGAAAATAACACTTGTTGTTAGCAATTGTTTCAGTGCTGTTCATAGAAAGGCAAACAGCAGGCTTCCAACATTCAAATCTGAGATCTCCGACCTGGCCATGTAGTTGTGCCATTCTGTGACATCTACAACTACAGGCAAGAGCAGCCTTCAACAATTAATGAATGCAACTACATGCTAGATATATTTGTAGGTAGTGGTAAGATTCAAACACTTGATAATTTAGGGGCTGTGATCACAAATTTTAAAGACAATTTTTAAAGACTCACACTAAAATGCAGTGTGACATTGACAGGCTTAGAGGAAAGTAAAAGCTCCCAGAGATGCTTCAGCCACCCCACCCCAGGTCTGAGGTCCATAACCCAAGGGAGATTTTGGGACATGGGAAACTCAACTTGGAAGTACCGTAAATCACTCTTTCTAATAAACTGTTAATAATAGATATTTAAACACTAGAAAACCTCACACAAGCAAATTAATATTCAATTGTCTAATTTTAGTCTAACTGTCATAAATTAGTATTAAGAAGTATATATCATGATGATACAAACATTTGACAGTTTAAAACATGGAAGGCAATCGCAAATGTTCCATTTGGTTGTCTAGAAATTTTACAAGTATTTTATAGGTTTACCAAAAAAAAGTGAATGTTTGCAGTTATTAGTAAATGTTCATTTATATTATCCATAATTTTTCATCCTATCCATCCTTTCAATTATAGATGAAATGTACAGTCTGTGATTTTGGCATTGCCACCTGAGTATAAAATAGACACATACCAAAACCTGTTTTCATTTATCATAACTTCTCAACATCTGCATCCATTGTTTTGAAATATGCAGATTTCTTACTCAGGAACAAACCTACAGTGTATTCATAAAAATTACCCACAAAACTATAGATAGAAGCAGTTTCTGTTTAAGTACCACCACCAACTGATGCTTTGGTGGCATCAGTGTTACAGGTGTTCTTTTTGTGCAACTCATGTCAAAAACTCCCATAAAAATAAAAGCAGAAGAAGCAATAAGCCAGGAGACAGAGTAACTTTGATGACACAAACTCTGAAACTTGCGATTGTACCAAGGCTGCTCATCTAAAAGGATTAAAATTGTGCCCTTGCCCGCAAATTGATTTGTCAGTTCATCTCACATTTAAAACCTGATGAAATGGCCCCCAAGGCACCTAGAGACTTAAGAGTCACAGGTAAGTAGCCCCTGACTCTCCTCTACAATCCCTCCAATTTGGTGAGGTTTGGATTTCGGACCTCCAAGATATACACCCATAAAGTGGGTGTCACTCCCGCAGGAAAATGACAAAGATGGCAAGAGGGCCCCAAAAAGGCCAAAATGGGGGTTGACAAAGCAGTGATTTAAAAATCTCAAAAAAAATTCATTCATTTGTATTCATACCAGTGGTGGTTGCATTTGACAAATATGAATTGATAAATTTGCAATTTTGAACAAATGTTATGATTTGTTTTTAAATTTGTGCCCATCTCTAGGGCAGACCTAGTAGTTGTGTAGGAAACAGTGCTACATGGAGAGTCCTTCAACTAATATTATTATATATTTAGAACCTCTTGGAACACAGAGCAATACCTGATATCTTACAAACAGGCCAAGGAGTTTCCAGGATAATGCCCTTGTCTTCCTTTGAGCTTCTGTGCCAAACTGTAAGCACTCTCTTCGATTTCTCCCATTCCCATGCCTGCAACCATGGAGTGTTCTGGGCTTGCCTCTTAACCAAGTGGAACACATTAGACACCGTTCTTTCAGGAACAAAAAGCAACTACTCAGATTCCACCCATCATTCCTAGAATCTTGCCGGATTCAACTTTGCCATTGATTCTGTCTTGGTTAAGTGGCGCAATGCTTATTTTATTTGTCATTTTGTGTGTGTGTGTTTTATACAGTATTTATATATTATTGTATTTTTGTTAGGTTTTGATTGTATTTGATTGTTAGGGTTTGTTTGTATTTGGGTAGTCACTCTTGGGTGATGTCTGTTCACCGCCCAGAGTTCCCTATGGGAAAATCGGGTGGTTAATAAGTGTAATAAATAAATAAATAAATAAATAAATAAATAAATAAATAAATAAATAAATAAATAAATAAGGTTAGCAACAAAGGCCTAACAAAATAAGATAAAGAAGTAGTGCAAAAACCTGGCGCTAAATCAACAACAGCAACTCTGCACCTGTTCGTCTGAAATCTGACAAGATTTGTCCCATTTTGTCAACCTCAATCCCTCTTCCCCAACATTATAGCCAATTATTGATAACTGGGGATAAAATATGCAGGAGACCGGGGAACCCATCTAGAACAAGTCTCTGATTTATTCCCAGATCGAATCAGGTGGCTTCTGAAATTGTTCAAATCAATTTGGATGGTTTACCAAGTTAGCCAACTGAGGGCTAAACTCAATATTGTGTACAGTTCATGAGCCTAGCCTAAGCAGTTCTGTTATGGGTGTCTTCTCCAAACTCTCTTAATGAACCAAGCTACTTCAGGGACCAAAAAGGAGGTGTCAACCTGGGTTGAGATGTGATGGCGGTAGAGATCATAGAGGGCCCAAATTCAAGGAGGGCATGGGTGTGATGTTAGTTGGGCTATAATTTGTGGAACAATTACATTCCTATGCATTGAAAACAGAGTAATCTCTAATCGCGACCATTTTTATGTTGTACGGATTCGCCCCATAGACAATTATGTTAAACAAATTTTCCCTATCTCCAGAATTTTTTATGTTGTACAGATTTTATGTTATACAAACTGTTTGTTATACGAGGGTCTGCTGTAGATGCTTTTCTGCAGACTGCAGCAAACTCTGTTAAAAGCATTTAATGAAGACTAGAGTCTGGGAAATCTTACGGCAAATAAAACCTCATCGTCTTTAAGGTACCACAAGTCTCTTTGTTGTTTTAGCTGCTTGCGATTAATTTAGATAAGCCTTTGGAGTTGCATGGCCAAGACAGCCTTTGCAGAATTAAATTCCTAGGATGGGTCTTGTTGGAACAGGGAGCATTTTAGAGGGATGATTTTTCATTCAGACTGCTTGGCTAATGCGATCAAGGTAGGCTCTGAGAGAGGTATGTTACCGCGTGAAATAAAGGCACCTGTGCCGCTTATCATGACCATCATCACAATGCACAGCCCACCAAGAGGGTTTCAAATGCAAGGCTCATACGTGGTCTGCTTCTCTGACCTGTGGTGTATGAGACTCAGTTTTATTTTCTTAACCTACAGGCACACCTTCCCATTCAGAGGGATCTCTGTCAAAGTGGGATGTTGCCTTTCCTGTCCTTCACAAATTCCTAACGCCTGTGGCCATGCTGGCAACACAGAGGGCTCAATCAGAAGGGGAAATAATCGTTTATGTGAGCGCAGTGGGGAGAGGGGCCTCTGAGGCAAATGCCCGTCAATGTATCCATATGGAGAACAGACGGATGCTGAGCGGCTGCCATTCAGAAAGCAGACTCCTCTGGCCTGAACATCCTATTCTATCATTGCCGGCGGGCAAGGGCTGTTAACATAACAACTGAGCCTTGGGAGGAGGGGAGGCTTCCCCCCTTCCCATGCCAGATTCCAAGGGGGCTCCGGCTACAGTCTCCCAGATACCGATCTCAGATGGGAGCAGGTCAGGTCCCAGGGCCTAAATCTCTCCTAATAACTTCCCCAGGAGTCCTTTTGTCTTGCTGATGTTTCACTGTGAAATAATGCCCTTGAGTCCTTTTATGCATAAAGACCGATAAAAAGGGTTTAACTCACTCACACACACACACACACAAAACAGAAATCCCAACCAACCCTTCAGGCACTTTGAGCTGCCGTCTATTGTTTGAGTTAAGGGCTTGTCCCCTGACAATGAAATCCCTAAAGCTGTCTCTCAGGGATTCTCTCACACTGGGCATGCCCATATTTCAGAGACTAGCCAAGGGCAATGTTATGGGATAGGGGATGCTTTAATGATTTATCAGATAACATTAGCTTACCCCCCCCCCGCCGCCGCCCAAAGCAAGCCTTTGTTTATTAATTCCTTCCGGTGTTCTGCTGTCAATTTCACACCCCTTTCTTTGATTCCAGCTATCCCTTTCTCTGCCTACTTCTCCCCCAAATAACATACGCCAACAGCCACTTTAGGTGTTTTGCCGCCATGGCGGGTTGAAAAAAGAATGGATAATCGTGGAGAGTGGGACTGGACTGCACATTTGGTGCTCACTTGCCCATGATTGCAAAAGTCCAGCTGCAGGGAAGAGCAGGGGTGTGCTTGTCAGGCTGCCTGCCCTAAGGAGAAAGACATCCAACACCTACAAGAACACCTGAGAATACCCCCCCCCTTTCCCCTTGAGAAGAAAAGCCTTGAACAAGACAACTTCTTCCATTTCTTCTTCCATTTCTGAACTGCTGGTTTTCTTCAGGTGCTTTTCTTTTCTCCTCTTTCCTTGGCCTTAAATCAACATATTGGTTGTTCACACCTGTGTGGGTCTTGTTCTGCCCTCCGTTGATAAAGCAATTTTCCATTTTCCATTTTTAATGCCATTCCTATGGGAAATTTGTACAAAGGAAATTTGCTTAACAGAATTTCATTTGGAATGAATTAATTCCTTTATACAAGGTACCACTGTACTTTGCTTTGCAACACTGAGGCTTGTTTCAGAGGGAGGGAAATCATTCTGCCACTGACAGAAAGGGGTCCCAGACGATGGCTGGACAATGGAGGTCCACTCACAGAGTCTATTTTCTTGTCCTCTTTAGTTCTTTGCCACAGAGATGTTCGAGTTGAACAAGAGGCAATGGTGAAGACTGTTTCCATGACTATCAGTGTCCTGGTAGTGCAGGTATCCTATAGTCTCCTGCAGGAGTCCTCATCCAACAGTCATAGCATAGGTTCCTTCCTGCTTAGACCAGAGACCACCAGTGATGAAGCCTCAGGGTGCAGTGGTTAAATGCCAGGACTGCAGGTAAAACTGTGCTCACGACCTGGGGTTCAATCCCAGGTAGCCGGCTCATGGTTGACTCAGCCTTCCATCCTTCTGAGATCGGTAAATTGAGTACCCAGCTTGCTGGGGGGGGGTGTCAATGTGTAGCCTGCATAATTAAACTGTAGACTGCCCAGAGACTACTTGAAGTGGTATGGGGTGGTATATAAGCAGAACACTTAAATATGATAGCAGTTTGGCTGTTGCTCTCCTGGTAATATTTCATTAGTTGGACCAGGAAGTGCCAGAACAAAGGGGGAGTCCAGGTGGGATTTTGCCTTTCCAGGGATGTGTGTTACATGTGCTTCCCTGCTCTTGTGCTGGACAAAGTGAGCCTGTCTCAGCAGAGAACTGTGAACCTCAGTGTTTTGGCTCTTTTCCCATCAATTCAAAAACTCAGCCCCACCCCCACACACTGTTTTATTTGCTTATTTGTATTATTTGTTCTGATAATGTAAATTCTGAGGCAATTTCTTGACAACTCCTGTGCCATTCTGGAATGGGTCAGATTCAAGGAACGTAACATGGATAATTGCAGAAGTAAGGGGGAGACGGAAAGGCACACGTATTATACGTGTGCCTTTCTGGACCATTTATTATTGCCTTGCAGGCTTTGCAAAGCTCTATGCATAGTGCCCTTGGCCATATTAACATTACCGACTGCCTCTGCAAAATTAATGTGCAGCTTTTCTTCCTACACTAAACTGTGCAGTGAAGGGGTTTGTGCTTGGAGAGGGGGGGAATAAATGCAAATGCAACACTCCCCTCCACCGGTAATGGACCCTAGCTCACACAGAGATTAGATTTACACCCTTCTTGGAAGGAGACGTGATCAAGAGCATTGCCTCCTCCTCCTCCTCCTCCTCCTCCTCCTCCTCCTCCCACTGCTTGCTCACCAGCCTCAGAGTGGGCTGAACACGGTGCTTCATGCTTCATGTCTGCAATGCATATCCTGAGTCCCCAGGAATCTGGAAGCGCAGAGCTCTGTGGCAACTAGTAATTATCCTCTGTTGCCCCCCCCCGCTCCCCCCGCTCCCCCAAGGCTTTGGAAACTGGGAGCCCTGGTGCAGCTGAAGCTGAGCTGAGACGGAGGCCCTTTGCTGGGAAATGCTGCACTTGATTCTAGGAGAGCAGGCCACTCTAATAGTTAAGTATGTGTTGTACAAAGACATCGCCAGCATGTGTGAAGGTGGCATCTATGTGGCACATTTACTAGGAAATGTAATGCTCAGGAGCTGGGCTGGGGGTTGGGGGCTGGGGCAAGAGTCTTCCCTGCCTGAGGAATCCTCCGAGGTTTTAAGGAGAAAAGCCAAAGCATGGTGTCAAATTAATCATACGGCTAGTAGCTATTATTGAACTGTATCGGAGGATGTCCAGTGAAGGTCTTTTACTTGCTCCACTTTTGAGAGAAGCCTCATTATTACCTGTTAACTCCCACTTTTGCTGGATTGAAGACTGCTCGTCCTCGGACAATACTTAGAACGAGCAAGCCAGTGAATCCCCTGGACAAAATAGTTGTCTATGTTTTCCCAACAGAAATCTCCTGGACCTATCCACAGTGATAAACGATGTGACCTTTCCAAGATCTGTGCCTTGAAGCCCTGGGAAACACGATATCCTTGCAATTAACATCTCAGAGACAATGATGATGATCCTGGGATGGAAGTCTCACATTTGTTTCTATTTGTGTCTGCAAAAGTGGCGAACGTTTGTCCACCAGTATATGAAAAGTCTCAGCACCTCACTCAGACAGCGAGGAGATTTTGCACGATTGCCACACCCATTCTAATACGTATCTCTTGATCAGGGTGTGACATTTTATGTCCCATAGCAATTTCATATGATGAGGAAAAATCCTTTTAAATATTTGAATACTGGTAATTTACTGTTTTTGACTTTTAATGCCATGTTTTTAATTATGTCATCTGCCTTGGTTTCTTTCTTTTGTTTTAGGAGAAAGATGGGATAAAATACATCGAGTAAATAAATTAAAAACCAAATAGATTGGATCATTATCTTATCATTTGGTAAAACGCTTTCCTTATTTAACAAGTTTAGCTGTTTTTTGACCACGTAACTAAGGGACCAAAAGGCTACACACTAGAGATGGGCACGAAACGAGCGATTTTTCATTTTCATTTTTTCATTTAGTTACGCAACGAAAATGAAATGAAATTTTTTTAAAAAACAAAACGAAAACAAAAACGAAAATGAAATGACCAAATTTGCCATGTTTTTCGTTTTGTTGCAGCACATGCATTGAAGTAAAAAATGCTAACGAAACAGCAATTTTTCGTTTTCGTTTTCATTTTTTCGTTTCGTTACCTAACAAAACGAAAACGAAATTTTTTGCAAAAAGTCACGAAAACGAAAACAAACCGAATAACAAACGAAAACAAACCCCTAAATGACCAAACGACAAACGAAACACCATTTTTTTGAGTCGTGCCCATCTCTACTACACACTAGAGATGGGCACGACTTGACATTTTTTTTTCGAGTTGTTGTTAGTCGGGCCGGTTCCGTTTCGGGTCGTTTCCGTTTTTCGTGAAAATTTGCAAAAATTAGTCGGTTCGTTTTTTGTTTTCGTTAGTACTGTTTTTTGGGGGGGATAGCGGGCTCCTGGAGGCACCAGTGTGGGGTGGGTGCCTCCTCTGGCCCGCTATAAAGGGAAAGCGGGCTCCTGGAGGCACCCGTGGGTGCCTCCTATCCTCACCCACTAGGAAGGGGAAGCAGGCTCCAAGAGACCTCTCAACATGGGGGTCTCCCCTCCTCACCTGCTGCTGCTGTAAAATGGTATGCAATAGCCATATGGATATGCATACCAGTTGCAGACAGTGAGACCAGTGAACCCGCCAGAGGCATAGGGTGATGCCTAAGGCTCTCGCACCACCATGTCTCACAAAGAAGGGAATCGTACTTGCGTGTAGTGCAATGCAAGTAGATCTGGCTTAGGGTTAAGGTGGGTTAGTGCAAGGGCTAGGGTTAGGCTAGTGACGGGTAAGGTTACGGTGGGCTAGTGGGTTGCACCTCTGGGTGCCTCTCTGACCCACTAAGAAGAGAGTCTGTGACGTATGGGTAAGGAGTCAAGGATTAGGGGTAGGGTTAGGGGGCTAGGGCAGGTTTTAGGGGGCTTTTTGGCACATCCCAGAAGTCTCCATGGCCAAGTGGCCATGCGATTGGTGGGATGGCTCCAAAAATTTGCATGGTCGTCCACTCCCACATGGCTGGCCACTCGGCCAGCCCATCATTGCGCAGGTGTAAATAAAATAAAATAAAATAAAATCAATGGAGGACAGAGGAGGAGAGGAGAAACATTTTGTTGCAAGAAAAAAACCACTGCTACTGTGAAAAATCTGGCAGTTTATAAATTTTCGCGTGTTTCTGTTGTGCTTGTGTGTTTTTGGACCACGATTTCAAAAACAATATTGCGTTCGCCGCCCCATTTTGGATCCCCCGCCCGCACCGCATGGCATGGCGATTCGAGTCCGGCTGCCCAGGACGGGGGGGAGGCGGGACCCCCCCCTCCAGAAACCACCCCTCCAGTAGGTGCCCTGCGCCCTTAGTCAAGCAGGCATTTTTCCACTTGCTTTTTTGGCCCGGGAATGGGTGGGGGGAGAGTTTAAAAGTTTTTTCCTGTGCCGTCCGTGCCGCTTGCTTGCACTTTAATTGCGGCGGCCGGCGGCAAGACTGGGCTTTTTGCTGGCTGCGAGCCTGCGGCGAGTCCCACCAGAGCAGCCCAGGATGGGGGATGGGGGGGAGGCCGGGGACCTCCAGAAACAACCCCTCTGGTAGGTGCCCTGAGGCACGGCAGGCATTTTTCCGCTTGCTTTTTGCCCGGGAACCGGGTTTTTTAACTTTTAAAAACTTTTTTTCTGTGCCGCGTGGCATTGCACGATCGTGCGATCCAAGGAACAGCACGACAAATCAGACCAAAATTGTTCGTTCGTCGGTTCGAGCTCGAAGTCTGGTGGAGTAATTCCCGTTACCGTTTCCGTAGAGTAACGGAACCGAGTAACGGAAACGGAAACGGGAATACCGCTAAGTCGTGCCCATCTCTACTACACACTAATTTGCTTTGTGGCTGGGTCTTTCGTTTTAATATTGTCCAAGTATGGTGCCGCCTCACTGGAAAAACAAGCTGGAACTGAGTAATCTTGTCTTCATCTTGCCTGTCTTGCTCTTCTCCTCTTGATGGATTCTTGTATGCCGCCGAGACATCAATCATCCAACAAACATTAATCTAGCTTAATTTGGAAGCTGAAATCTCAGGTTGTAGGGGGAAATCCCCTCTACTTAAGGCCAACCATTGCTTTTATAAACTCAATGATGCCACATCCCTTATTCCTAGTCCTGACAGGGTCCAGATGCAGCTGATTGAACCTTTGGAGGACATGGCATTTCACTACAGCATTTTCTCTTCTTGACTTCAAGCGAAGGGTTCTGCTGCAGCGGCATTGGGGTGTGTTTGCGTGCTTGTGGAGCAGTCCGGTGCAATTTATTTCCTGGTAATCCCATGATATACAAGGAATTGTGTGCCAGCTTTACCCTGATCCATGCCCAAGCTGGACCTTAGAGCAATCCATACAGCCCCTTTAAGAGCTGTTGCACAGCCTTTTGGCACAGAGGTAGTGCATGCATTCTTTTTGGTATGATTCAGCATGATCCTAATTAATTTGTTGTGTAGCCAGTGCAGGATGGAGCAACCCCTCCAATTTCATTTTCTGATGCAGCACAGTTATGATGAACTATTTCAGGAATGGTGAAAGAATGTACTGTGAAATGCACCCATTAGAACATTAAAGGGACACATCATCAACATTCCAACAGAAGGATTGGTGGAAGGACCACAGACTAAGCAATAAGAAATGGGGAGACAATAGGCTTAGCTCCTGTGGGGAGATCATCCAATTCCTTCTCCCAAGTCTGCTTTAGGAATCCAGCCACAAAGCACGAGTGGCCACAGACCTGCTACAGAAGTCTCTGAAAATAATTCACGCCAACTTGCTTAAAAGAAGCAAATGGGTTTAATTATTAGTTACAATCTTGTCAATAATTATCACCCCATCTGTGGGTAATAAATGACAGCTTCTCACAGACTGCATCATTAGAGTTTTAGAACACCAATGGGGTGCATTAAAGTGCTAAGGGAAACATTGATCTGGTGTTTAAAAAAATGCTTTTTATAAGTTTCATGCGCAGGTGAGAGCTCCCCAACCTCTTGTCCCTTTTACTGACCAGAGAAACTCTTGTCTCTGCCTGTGCCACAAGAGTCTTCCCTTCCTCCATGTAGCAACTGCTGCTCTTCTGTTTAATACAGTCCTGGGAAGGGCTATGCTACCTTTCTGTGGCCACTCTTTGTTTCAGAACAAAAAAGTGCGTTTTTTTCTGAGCCAGGACTCTTGAATCATCAAGGGATCCTTTCCATCATGTGACTTCACAGGACAGGAATCCTGTTTCAAGTTCTTTCCTATTCCATTGGTCATGCCATCACTGGTACTCCATGTACCCCTCACTATGGTATGTTTCTGAAGACAGAAAGGTCCTTCTGGTCAAGGGACTGTGTCTACTACCATTGTGTGCCATCCTCCGTACATTTCTGGGTTCCCTTTTAATACCATTTATTTATTATTTCTTTTATTGATTGAATTAAAATATTTCTATCCCACCTTTCTCTCCCAAAGGACCCAAGGCAGCTGACATAAAACAGTTTTTAAAGCTAAAAACATTAAGTATATACCATTTAAAAAAGAATTAAACAAATATTTGTTACAATGGTGAATAAAATCAACATTCAAACACATTTTAAGCAACAAAGCACAACAATCCATCTAAAACCCCTCTCAAACTACCAGTCATTGAGAAAAAGCCTTGATACGAAAAAACAAATAAGCAATTTTTGAATGAATTCTGCAATTCGTATTTAAATTTGTACCTATCCACTAATGGGCACCATCACTATCTCTGGTAGTAGCAGAATTCATCCTTCGTCCTTTGGAAGAAATACTTCCTTTTATCAATTCTGCCTTTCACAGCATCAGCTTCAATGTCTGATGTTGGGTTCCAGCATCACAACCTATCATTGTGAAGGGACCAGTCACAAGTGTGGTTACCTCTCCGAGCACAGCTACATAGATTTCTAAAAGAGCATTTTTCTATAAGAAACTCAGGTTTAGAATTCCATTTGGGGGGGGGGAGGAGGAAAGGAGGGGTGTTTTTTGGGTGGCACCCTCCAGCGGCTGTTTTCTGGGGACATTGGAAGGAGTCTGCAGCACCCTACCAAGAGAAGCTAGACTGTCCTCCATCAACCACATTGTCCATCCCCGGCAGGTAACAACCTTTTAGAACCAGACTTCTGAACTGAAGGAACTACTGTGCTTTTTTACATATATGTTTAAAATCTGTTTTAAACCCATTTTTACATTTCACTTGCATTTGTTATTTAAATTGTAAAGCTTTTAGGCACAAGTCCTTTTTTGGCAGCAAGACAGAATGTCATCATTTAAAAAAAAATCTGGAACAGAACAGCAGCAGTTACACCCTAGCCAAAGCACCAGGAAGGCAGGGGTGGTTGGTTAGAAAGGAAAAGTCACCCCCCCGCCGCCGCCCCAGTTGAACTGAGGGCCTTTTCACACGACCCCTAAGATCCGCTGGTCCCTTAAATTCGGACCAGAGATCTTGGGGGTTCGTTTCTGTTCCTGCGTCCCCACCCCTCAGCACTTCCTGCTCCTGTCCGCGTGAGGGGAGGGAGGGGAAAAAAGGACAAAAGAAGCCTTTACTAACCTGCCGGTGCCGGTCGAACTTGCCACGAGCCCCGTTACTTCCTGGTTCCATCTCAAGGAGCTCTTAAAGGGGCGGGAGGCAAAAACAACAACAGACAAGCCAGGAGAGCCCGGCACTCTTATCCGCATCAAATTTTTTTCACCTCCAAAGAGAAGGTACAAGAAAAGTGCGCTGGGTCACGCTAAAGTGGGCGGGGTCACACTTAATTGTCTCCAAACTCCGGAGCTGGTGGGAAAACATTTCTAAGCTCCGGAGCTGGGAGCCATTTGCAGCGCAGCTTAGGGGTCGTGTATAAACGCCCTGAAAGATAGTTGAGAGAGACCCTGTGAATATAATTATTCATGCTGGAATGTAGCCAAGGTGCTCCTTTTAGAACAACCCTCCTGTTTCAAAACATGCCACAGAATCTTTAATAACCATACCTTGTAAGACCTGAATTTATATGATAGACAAAAGGATGCCATAAAAATGCTCATTATTTTCAAAACGATCAAGGCTACAGTCTGCATATGCCAAAGAGAAACAGAAAGTGTATATGGGGGAGAGGGTTATATTTTGTCAGTGACACATGTTTTTCATTAAAAAGAGAGAGAGAGAGAGAGAGAGAGAGAACATCCCAGGGTTTTGCTTAGGTGAATTGTTTTAGATTTTCCTCCAGAATATTAATTTCAAGGCTTTTTCCTAGTTCAAACTGGGAAACCATTTGTTCCCATTTTCATAAAAACAATTGGTGAAGATTGTATTTCTCATTAATTGTTGTTGTTATCGGATTGGAGGGAGATCATAGCTCTACAATAAAAATCAGAACAGAGGTGGCCCGGAGTAGCTTCCTTAAGATGAAGAAAATTATAAGCAGCAGAAGCAGTGACAACAAAATAAAATTTCGGGTTGACAATGAAAATTGTGAATGCTATGCATTCCTCTGTATGGTGTGGAATCATGTACTTGGAAGCAGGTTAATATAAAAGATGGAGAAGCAATGGGAACGAGGGTTTATTGCAGCAACGGCAGATTGCCACCAATGAAGAAGTACTCCAGTGAATGAATAAAGACCAAAAAAATAAAAAATACATAAAAATGTAGAAAATACATCAGCCAAACAGTGGGACATGGAACATAGATGTTACTACAGCCTTTCATATAGAAATGAGGAGAAAGTCATTGGGAGCAGTAGACTATATTGTTTCAAGAACCTGGAGGTCTCATTTGGGTTAGATACTACTTCATCGTTTAGACCAGGGGTGTCCAAACTTTTTGCAAGGAGGGCCAGATTTGGTGAGGTGAAAATGTGAGGGGGCCGACCATTCAGCCGCAATTGGCCCCCGGGCCGGACTTTGGGCAAGTCTCTATAACATGCAAGGAGGTGGGAAGGATGCTGCAGCAACGGAGCTGGGAGTGGGTAGGCTAGACAGGTGGCTGGGGGGGATGGACAGAGGCAGGGAGGGCAGGCAAACCATAAAACTGCAAGCTGATTCCTCCATCCGGTAAGGGGAGGGGTCAGCTGGTGGGGATGTGTGACAAGTTGTGCCAGTGGGGGGAAGAAGCCGCGGGCTGCTGAGAATTTGAAAATGGGCCGCATTTGGTGCCCGGGCCTGACTTTGGACAATCATGCCTGGTTTAGACTGCCACACCCAAACTCAGAATAGCCATGAGGACCTCTGGCTTACAGTAGGATGGGAACAAGAAGTTGTGGTGATTGTGGTGGTTGTTTCAACATATATTCCTAAAATCCTCTGGCACACATGACATTGTAACAATGAGCTCTGAAAAGAGATTTCATAAGTGTGTGTGCTTCACAGGCCAACCTAGTGAAAGGTGTGTGGGGGGAGGGGGAGATGAGTTCCTAGAAAAAAATGAAACCACTAGCTGATTTAAAGCTATTGTAGTGGCTATGACCGATCCAAGGGCTGATCCAGCTGGATCAACCAACACACGTGCTATTGAGGGTCAAAGCGATGACGATGGATAAGCTAATGAACTCACTGTCACCTCACTGTCATCACCACCCATTGGGTCCAAATTGATAATACTTTTATTCAAACCACAGTATCTGACATTACAGCAAAGGATCAAAAATATCAAGTCTATCCATTATTTTTGGCTGAACCCAGGAATATCCCCCATTCCAACCTAAAGCTTATTATCCAGGCCATATAGAGCTTAATATTCTTAAGATGCAATTCAAGACACTCATTTATTTTCATCCTGCTATTGTTTCTTCATCTCTTATCAAAGAACTTTTACAGGCACTAGAAGCATGAGAACTAGCAATCCAAGTAACCATGGATAGGTAAACAATATGAGTGATTATTCTTCATTGCATTTTCAATTCAGGAAGTGGGAGGAAAGGACCAGTCTCTTTCATCTGAAAAAACAAGTGACTTTTTGGTGTAACCCTGCACTTTCAGGGTGCAGGTGAAATACACTGTAAATATAAGCAGATGCAAGAACATTTTATTATAGGGAATCTGCGTGTACATCACTGTGTACATCCACATCCCCAAAAACTCACTCATTAAAGTCAAGGAAAAAGATATTACTGTGAGACCTAAATATCTATTCAGGCCAAACTCACTTTCTAATGCTACTGTAGGTCAGTATGAATCCAGTGAGGCTGGTGATGATAACAGCAATTTGTACTGGAGTATCCACCCCCACTCCACCCCCAAGTATCTACTTTGTATTTAATGCAATGCACTACCTATCTCAAGCATTTTCCTTGGCTGAAATTATCCAGTGAATGGTTCTGAACAACGAGTTGATGCGAGGGAACCACATCTGAGACCATCAACAAGCGAAAAGGAGGCAAAAATTATTGGATAAATGGTATAATGAATTATGAATTACTCGCCTAGCAGGATTGTTTAAACACGAGCCCTATTCAATTGAACAAAGCACTTAAGCAAACGTATAATATTAGTGTACAGGAAAGAGGCAGGCAGAGATCTGCTCTATTGTCTGGCTCTCAATAACCTGCCTTATTCATAATTTTCTTGTGTGTTAAATACAACCCCACCCTTAAAAATATTAATAAAATTCCTTGTACTTAAGCTCTTTTTTTCCTACTACACTAAAGACACCTCTAAATAAACCTCTTAATATTCACACTATATTGTGCAGTGAACATTTTCTTGTATGCTAGAGTGATTCCTGTTTTCCCCCAAACACAATCCCCATGAAATACTGTGGTAAACATTTCTCAGAATACTACGGCAAACACTCTCCGCATTATCAGATTAGCCATTTCACTGAGCACCACATTAAGCACACGTTTAAATACTGAGAAAAGACGTACAGCCTCTTCTTTCTACTGCGCCTCGTTACCCTCCCTAGATCCATATTTCTTGATGTGGAGTTGACCAGCCCTCCCCCCCACCTTCCACCACAGCCATGCATGCACAAAATGGCCCGGCCCCCCTCCTTCTCAGCCCAATACCTTATCTCTAGCTTGAATCAGATTGGAAGAGTTTTCAGCATGGAGGGGGATTTTTCATGGGCGTCACATTTTGTTTGACAACAACCAACCAACAACAACAAAGCTGTTGTCGAGTAGCTTTGCTGGTGATGGAGAAAGATTGTCAGCAACCCTTGCCTGCCTCCCTGCACAAGAGATGGGAGATTCCTCGTGTGATGATGATGGTTGAAGCTCTGAGTTACAAAGCTTTGTTTGGGTTTTACAGGTGTGCTGTAATGTCAGCGAAATTGCTGTGCTTCAAGCCTTCGACAGATTCGTCTTTAGCAAGCATTTCGAAGGCACGGACGCATCTCCATTGCTGACTGTCAAGACTGAACCTGCACTTCTTTCCAGCTTTTCTTGTTTCTCCTCCCCCTCTTTCCTTCTCCCCCCTTTCTTTTAAAAAAACTTGCAATTTGATGTTTGATCATTTGAAGCAATGAGGCGGAGGGTAATTTACGTTATCAGGGAGGTATGAGGGGCGCTCGGAACCCAGACGCGAGGCCCATTCGCCTGCTAAAGCACCATCGTAATGTAATGAGACTCCAGTCAAGTGCAGCTAGTAATGGAGAGGAACGCTTTCCATTCATCTGCCTACCTGAGCCTCCATGGAATATGACAATAACTTTTATGCAGAAGGAGGAGGGGGGCGGACGGTGTGAAAAGGCAGCCACAACACTGAGGGAAATCTCGGGAATCTTTCAAAATTCTTATTTCAGCTTTAATGGCAACCTAACTTGTTGAATCCCTGCGAAAGGCTAGAGGACGTTTCTGCTGAATGGGCACCTGTTAGTATACCTGAGTGTTGCTGACCCAGGTGTCATCTGGTTGAACGTTTTAGCTGCACCAGCAAATCCATGTGGCTATGAATCGTCACTAAAACCTGGCAGGTTTAGGGAAGGAACTCTGATGAACTGGAGCAAGTCAGGTCAGGAAAGCTAAGTCATTCAAGATCTGGACGTTGAGTCATGGCAACTGGACTTCTTTTTCTTGAGAGAGTCCAGTTGCCATGACTCAACTTCCAGATAAACTCACCTGGATGACTGAGAATCTTCACAGACAAGTCAGTCGAGAATTTCACGTTTTGTTGATACCCATTTGATTTATTTTAAAATAAATCCTCCTTTCTCCTTCTGATCTGAAGTCTACGCCATGGTCACACTGACTGCCATTTTTCTTTCAGTTTTTCCTTGGGAGTCATTTGGTCAGCCTATCAGCCTGGAAAGAGAAGCTGGCTTGAACGGAAATTCATAGCTTGAAACGACTAGTCGACAAAACATTAACGTGGAAGCAACCTTCACTCCAGGGGCTTTAAACCAGTGTAGTTGGAAAGTGCGGAATTGTCCGAAAGGCAAGTGGGGAAGCAGGAAATATGAACCTGTGAATAGAAGGAATCAGAATTATAATTGGGCAAAATTCCCTGGCCTGGTGTAAAGAAATCTTTTATTACGCTCTGATCTGTTCAGAGTCCAAAGTGCTGTGGAAAGTCCCCAAGCTCAGTCTTATTTTGGGGTATTCAACCACAGCACAGGTGTCTGAGAATTGTTCCTTTCTAAACATGGCTGTAAAGATGTGTTTCTTGAAACTCACAGGTGGTAGCCCAGGGGGAGGGAAACCCCCCATTACACCAAGCAGCAGGGAATTTATCTGTTCTGTGTAGAACAGTATAAGAGATAGCATCTATGTGTAGTTAATTGTCTTCCTCCATTTGTTTTTAATGGATAGACCCATGTTTTTGATATCATAAACATGTCTTTGTGATGTCCTTTTTATGCCCTTCTGATGTCTCTTTGTTTTTGATATCTTTTCAATAAAACTGCAGTTTTGCTTTCATCAAATTGAATCTTGAGTCACTCAATATTAATACTTAATAGTCTTTGGACCATCCCCAAATCCCAATGTCTGGGTGACAAACCATGTTGAAATGAACCTGCCTTGAGATGTGAAGGGAGAAATGCTGGTGGGCATGAAGACCTGCAAGTGATATTTACCAATTAACAAAATAAAAACAAATCAGTAAACATAACATCACCAGAAAATTAAATACAGTAATATCTTGGATAATGAATGCCTCTGTTAGCAAAAAATTCAGATAGCGTAATGAAATTTCCAGGAATAGGGATGTTTTAGATAACGTAATTTTCCTATGGGATGCCTCTGATAATGAAATTTTCATAATTCCTTGCAAAAAAAGTGTACCCAGGATGCATTGCACACACACCTCTGTAGTTTGTGGAGGGGTGGGAGGAGCTAGAGCATTTTTTCATGGTGTGTTGGAGCCATTCTGGATATTTTTTGGGACCTTTCGAACTTGGAAAGTTAGGGAGCTGAGGTTTCCTTGCTTTCTTTTGTGTTTTTGCATTTGTTTTGATTGTACTTTTGGTGGGAACGACCTGGCTTTTGTTTTGGAGCTAGCTTTTATTCATTTTTGCACTGATTTTCATTGCTTTGCAGGTGGAAATGACCTTTGTTTTGGAGTTTTCTTTTGTTCATCTTTGCATTTTTTCCCTATCGCACTTTTGGTAGGAACAGGTCAAAAAAATTATCATGCTGCTTTCGTTTGTCCACATTTGCATTGCACTGTGGTGGTGGTGGTGGTGGTGGTGGGTGTTCAGGGAATATTCTGGCTCTGCATGCCTCTAAAGTGCATTTTATAAAGTGGTCTGAAAAATAGCATGGTATTTTGGCCTTTTTTCAGACTGCCGGGATGGATTAATTGGTTTCCCATTCATTTCAATGGGAAACTGTGTTTTGGATAGCATAATTTTTGAATAGCATAATGCCTCAGAGAACGAAGTAGTTACATTATCCGTGGTACCACTGTACAATTAAAATATGCAAACAACAACAATATCGAATATTATGGTGGGTTGAAAAGTTGAAAACAAACCTACACGAGGACTAAAGATGGGGACAACTGCCAGTTTTTGCTTTTGTAGTACTGTATTTGATGGGGAAATAACCCTACAAGTTTTTCCAGTGCCCAAATATTTTGGTCCTTTTTGGTCCCTAAATCCTTCAGAAATGAACTCAAATGAAATTCCCTCCTTATTCCTAAAAGGAAATAGCTGTCTATTTTAACCCTTTCTTTTAAAAGGACATGTCATTTGCAGTTTGCTGTTTAAACAAATATGTTTGCTGTTTAAATAATACATTTGCCTTCTACCTAAATGCACATATAGATAAAACAACTATTATAATAAAATTTGGTGTGTAGTGCTTGTCAATGAATGTTTCAGCAATTCTAACATAAAATTTGTTTTGTGGCTTTTCAAAACAGTTTAAATTCAGAGGAAAGTTTGGATATGAGGAACTCCTAAACACAAGATCACTTCTAATAAAGCAAAATTGCAGACATGGCTTTCCCACACTCATACTATGGAAAATCTGTGGGGGGTGGGGGTTTGCTTTGGTTATTTATTTTCTCTTATCTTAAAATTCCATCATACTTTAAATTCCATCAAAGTATAGGCTACCGCACTTTAGATTTGAAACACCTTTTCCTTAAAGACAAATCACCTTAAAAATCACTGTCCGCTTTTCAAATTGCTTTTTCTGAAGAGCCCCCTTGGCCCACGCCCATTTTTGACTGCTGTGTTGGTTTTTCTTGCGATGACCACTAGGGGTAGTGTTTTTTAACATCAGTTCCTGCACCCCCTTTTAAAGCAATTTGGTTGTATTTGCGGACATACTACGCCGCCTTTTTTCAGCCCCCCCCCCCGTTTCTGCTGTTTCCCTGTTGTAGTTTAAAGCAGTTCAGCTAAGTGCGAACAGAGAAGCCGATTGCTAAGCAACTGCTGAAGTGCAGACTGCTGGACCGCTGTAGCGACCACATGACCGTGGGGGGAAATAAGTCAATGCAAAATAAAAAGCAGCTGCTCAAGGAAGTGCGGTAGCAGCCAAAATGTCATGTGCTAAGGGCTGAAGAATGGCAAAAGCCCGTGTGCTGCAACTGCATGCTCTAATATAGGGATTAATTACCCATATATAGGGGTTATTTGCCCCTATATTGCTGGTGCTTGCCATACACACTTGCAATTAACTAGGGGGAGCCTCTTTGCAGTTGAATAATTCACCTCCCTGAACCCCAAACCTCTCCAATTTTGGGGGGATTATAGGGAAGAGTCCAAAGAAGTTACCCTGCAACTTTGTTTCCTCTAGGCCAGTGGTTCCCAACCTGGGGCTTGGGACTCCTTTGGGGGTTGAACGGCCATTTCACAGGGGGCAGCATGAGCCAGTGAAGAAAAAAAGCACAAACGGCTCTGGTCTGGAGGAGGGGGGGAGGAAGGGAGGGAAAGAGTGAGTTACAGCTTCATTGGTTGGAGGCAATGTCAGTCAATGGCACCAGAGGTTGCGATTGGCTGAGGGTGCCTGTAGAGGGAAGTTCTCTATGGCACCTGTGGCAATGGCCTGCCAAAGGAGGCCTGTGGCCTCTTCCAAGCAGGGCAAGGGGTCACCACAACATGAGGAACTCTATTAAAGGGTCACAGCATTAGGAAGTTTGAGAACCACTGCCTCAGGCCCTAGGATTAATGATTTCATTCCTAGAGGGAAAATGGTATTTTGTTTCATTTCATAATAAAACACATCCTACTGTGTTGGGCTATGAGGAGGAATGTGCTTATTTTTCATTGATATCCATATATTCATTGAGTATACTTTGCCATCATGTGCCCTTGATGGTCCTGTCAAGGTTGGTGTCCATCTTTTGCACCCTAATGAGGATATATGTCTTAGCTAGAGATGGGCACGACTTAGCGGTATTCCCGTTTCCGTTTCCATTACTCGTATCCGTTACTCTACGGAAACGGAAACGGGAATTACTCCACCAGAATTCGAGCTCGAACTGACGAACGAACAATTTGGTCTGATTTGTCGTGCTCGTTACTTGCATCGCGCAATGCCAAGCGGCACAGAAAAAAAGTTTTTAAAAGTTAAAAAAAAAAACGATTCCCGGCATTAAAAGTAGGCGAAAACTGTCTGAGGGCACCTACCAGGCCAGAAGGGTGTTTTATTTGGGGGGGGGGTTCCCCGCCCCCCTCTCCTTGGCTATTGCTACTGCTGCGCTGCTGGTACCAGGCTGGGAGGGCGCATCCATTTGCCATGCAGTGCGGGGGATCCAAAATGGCGACCGCAATATTTTTTTTGAAATCGTTGCCCAAAACCCCACCAAAGCACCACAGAAACATGTGAAAATTAGCTATTTTAAATGCTTGAATTTTTACAGTAGCAGCAGTGGGTTTTTCTTGCAAAAAAAGTCTCCGTTGATTTTATTTTATTTTATTTTATTTTATTTTTTTACACCTGCGCATTCGCAATGATGGGCTCGCCCATGGGAGTGGACCATGCAAAGTTTTGGAGCCATTCCACCAATCGCATGGCCAGGTTTTGCTGACTGTACCAGGCTGGGAGGGCGCATCCATTTGCCATGCGGTGGGGGGGATCCAAAATGGCGACCGCAATATTTTTTTTGAAATCGTTGCCCAGAACCCCACCAAAGCACCACAGAAAGATGCGAAAATTGGCTATTTTAAATGCTTAAATTTTTACAGTAGCAGCAGTGGGTTTTTCTTGCAAAAAAAAGTCTCCGTTGATTTTATTTTATTTTATTTTATTACACCTGCACATTTGCAAATTTTCCACCAATCGCATGGCCACTTGGCCAGGTTGACCACAGAGACTTCTGGGATGTGCCAATCGGGCATAAACAGCCCACTAATCGTAGCCCAAACCCGAACCCTAAGCCTAACCCATACGCCAGTACACTGTCCTTCTAAGTGGGTCAGAGAGGCACCCAGAGGTGCACCCCAATACTCACCCTAACCTCACCCGTAACTAGCCTAACCCTAGCCGTTCCGCTAACCCGTCTTAACCCTAAGCCAGATCTACTTGCATTGCACTACATGCAAGTACGTGAGACACAGCGGGTGCAAAGAGTCTGCCAGTCCGTCACTTGTGGCTCTGGCTGACTCCTGCAGCTCCCTCCAGGAGCCCGCTACCCCCTCCCCAAACCAGTACTAACGACAACAAAAAAACGAAAAAACAAACCGACTAATTTTTGCAAATTTTCGCGAAAAACAGAAACGAGCCGAAACGGAACCGGCCCGACTAACGACAACTCGAAAAATTTTTTTTTCAAGTCGTGCCCATCTCTAGTCTTAGCAGTCAGGATGTGGAGGGAGCAATATCGCACATGCCTTTTGGCTGCTATTATTATTACATGCCATCAAGTTGCTTCCAACTTACAGTGACCTTAGGAATGAGCCATCTCCACAAAGTCTTGTCCAGGTCTCAAAGACTCCAGCCTATTACGTCCTTTAGGGGGTCAGTCCATTTTGTACTTAGTCTTCCTCTTTTCCTGCTGTTCTGTGCCTTTCCCAGCATGAGATATTCCTTCCCCATAGAATCCTATCTTCTAATAATGTGCCCAAAGTAGGGCAGCCTCAATTTCAACTTTTTATGGTTTATTTTATTTTATTTTATTTGCCTCCAGAGATAGTTTGATCTGATCTAGGATGCACTTCTTTATCTTTCTGGCACTCATAAAGCTACCCACAAAGCTCTACTTCATGCACCGCATTTCAAATGAATCGTTTTTGTATGTATGTATGTATGTATGTATGTATGTATGTATGTATGTATGTATGTATGTATGTATGTATGTATGTATGTATGTATGTGTGTGTGTGTGTGTGTGTATGTATGTATGTATGTATGTATGTATGTATGTATGTATGTATGTATGTATGTATGTGCCCATGTGCATGCTTATGCAACAAAAGTCAGAAAGATGCTGCCCCCACCACCATGCCTTGCTCCAAGTGATACAATAAGCCCATTCACCCATGGATCTCTTC
>CM074735.1:14236546-14269046 GCA_037367245.1 Phrynocephalus guinanensis
TTGAGCTGATGCTACACAATTGCTCCCAGAATCCTGAACCCACCGTGTGTGGGTGCTAAAGACGGAAATGACAGCTGAAGCCAAATTTATCCCAAAAGGAATCTCTCTTTTTAACAATAACAACTGTAGCAGCAGCAATAACATAGCAGCCATAAACAAGCCATCACCATCTACAACGTGATTTAGGGACCAAGATTCCTCCTTATGTACTTGTTTGTTTATTTAACCATAAAAGTTGTATTTGTATAGTTGTGTGCTTGTTACTTACCCACAAACAAAACTTAAATGGTTTACTATTTAACCACACTAGTAAACCATTTAAGTTTTGTTTGTGGGTAAGTAACAAGCACACAACAATTATTATTATTATTATTATTATTATTATTATTATTATTATTATTATTATTATTATTATTATTATTATTATTATTATTATTATTATTATTATTATTATTATTAACCACACAGGCATCTACGCTGGATTTTGTATTACCAATCACTAGTCGAACGCTTCCCAAGCGTTTAGGACTCAGTGATGTATCGGCGAATTATGTGAGCAGATCCCAGTAAGGTCGCTTTCTGCAGCTGACTGATGTTGACTTTGTCAACTCCAATTTCTTCTAAATACTTGCTTAGTTCTTTAGGCACCGCACCCAGTGTGCCGTTTACCACTGGGACCACTTGTACCGGTTTATGCCAGAGTCTCTGAAGTTCAATTTTCAGATCCTGATATCAGGTAATTTTTTGAAGTTGTTTCTCAGTGACTCTGCTATCACCTGGTATAGCAACATCAATGATCCACACTCTTTTCTTCTCGATGATGATGATGATGATGATGATGATGATGATGATGATGATGATGATGATGATGATGATGATGATGATGATGATGATGTACTATCCATGAAAGGTTGACACCCAGGCTGAGAAGTGGGATTTTATCCATTAAAGCTTGCAATTTGGTTGATATTTTTTAAAGGAGTAGTTCAATAAAGATATCACCTAATGCTTGCCCGAAACGAATTGAGTTTAATAGCCCCCCAAACATGGAGCACAACATGTAAGAAACTTGTATTCTTCTTTTGCCTCTGAGCTATGACATTCCACAGAACCTGGGGGGGGGGGGAGGTCTGACACCCCAGGACTGGCATGGGTAGCTGGATGGTCCAGCTGGCATGCTGTTGCGAACAAAGCTTCTGTAAGTGCTGAAAGACATCTGTTTGTCAGGGCACCTGTATTCAACATGCTCCATATTTTCCTCTTCAACCAGCTCTCCATATTTTGCTCTTCAATCAGTTGCAAAAAATACATACATACATACATACATACATACATACATACATACATACATACATACATACATACATACATACATACATACATACATACATACAATATCTATCTATCTATCTATCTATCTATCTATCTATCTATCTATCTATCTATCTATTTGCATTTGTTTTTGTGATTGGCCAGTGGAGGTAAACATCGGCTTAACGTGAAAGTCTGTTTGTTGAAGGGCTTATCTCTGAACCAGTCACTATGTGGAAGTTAAAAACGGGTTACCCGGAGATAATACACATTTTCTAGAACATCCTAAATTCCTGTTCCCACTGTCTCTGCCACAGATAGTTTGTTCTGCCTGTGATTTCACCTTTGGCAACACCCTGCTTGCCATACTTATGTGGAAAAGAAACATAACACAGGGCCGAGAATCACAGAGGTAGTACCAGCATCTTTATTGCACCAGCATCTTTATTATTGCAGATTGGAATAGATCACCCTGGATCAGGATCCATCCACACATGCAGCTCTTTGCTGGACATACTGGGATGCACTGGGTCTTCCTGGAACCACCTGTCTACATTCTCCTGGAATTTCTCCTTGAGATCTCACTCCAAGCACACAACTTGTCCTCCACGTTTACCTGGCATCTGCCCTGTTCTCTGCTTTCCTGGGTCTTCCCTCCCCTCCTTGTTCTACTTGCCTGCTAGTCTGAAACCATCACATTTTAGCCCCAATGCTTTCTAATTTTATTCCCCCCCCCCACCGATTTTCCATCTTGTGTACTGCAAAAGGTATAATTTAAAAGGAAATGCAGAAAGGAGGAATATGGGATATATGAAGAAAAATAAGCCACATGGCATTATAGCACTGAGCAGTAGAAATTAAGGAGCGGTAAAACACCCGTTAGGAAACTCCATACCTACAAAGTGCACAGATCTGCACACATCAACATGGCACTGAGGTCCACAGAGGCAGATCCTGCACTGGAGTAAAGAAGAACAAAAATACATCACCACCTGGTTGGACAACAAGGTTTTCTGTCCTGCTTGGATTTTGGTTGACACTAGTTCCAGCCTTGTGCCCTGTCGACTGCAGGATCAATCGTGTCATCATGGCTGCAAAGAACGTTGAAGAAAATGTTCATTGTGGACAGACTCCTAAATATCTGACGACAGCTTGGAAATGTTACTCTCTAGACCCTTAGAACCTCCAGTCGGTATGGCTATTGGCCACACTGACTGGGAGATTCTGACAGTGTTGGTTCCCCCCCTCCCCCTCCACCACCACAAACAAGTGACTTTCCCAAGCTCTTCTCTGAGGCACGGTTGTTTTATTTGCCAGAGCTGAACATATTTTAAATAAGTCCACTGATCGTTTGTGGGTGGAAAGCTTCCAGGAGTCTGATGGGACCCCCTTCCTTTAAGTCCCCTTACCAGCAGGCTTTGTAGTGCCTGCAACAGCTGAATACGCAGCATAATAGAATCATGGCATTAACTCCACATGGCAGGCGATCCTAATTGCATCTTGTCCCGATGAAACCAGAAAGCTTCTGCCTGTACCCCGGCCTTGAGAGAAAATGCAGGAAGGAGGCCAGAGCCCTTTAAGGAATCAATTGCCAGCCATCGTGTGTGTCCCCCTCCCTCACCCCCCCCACCTGCCATTGCCGCCCCCGCCTGGCTTCCTCTTGGCTTCCCCTCCCCAACACCACCACCACCACACATACACCCTCTTCACCCTGTTGGAAGGTGACATTTGCTATTAACCTTATATTGGGCCATTTTGTAAATCAATGTCACTTACATTTAATAACAAGTGTAATCAAAGGAATTATGCAAATTTAATTTGATGCTTCTTGAATTATGCAAATCCGCTGCACATATAATGGCTTCTGACATGTGCCCAGTTGGAGAATGTTCCATTACCTCCTCTCTTATTACCCCTTTCATTATTATTTTTATTTTTTATTTTATTTTATTTTTTAAATATTTTTAAACCCTTCACTCAGGGGAGGGGCCAGCAACTGAGCTTCAGAGTGCAAAGGAAGAGAGAGGGATGTTAGCAGAGAGGCTTCTCTCTCTCTCTCTCTCTCTCTCTCTCTCTCTCTCTCACACACACACACACACACACACACACACACACACACACACACACACACACACACACACACACACACACACACACACAATGCATCCTGCAGGCATTTCTATTATTGTTATTGTAGAATAAGGCAGCAGGGAGGGGTGAGGGTGGGGAGAGGGAGTCATTTCCCGGGAACGGCTTTGCAGGCGATAACAGTGCAGGAATCTGGTTCTAAATTATTGCCCTTTGAGTCCCATCTCCATCTCTCTATTACTAGTCCTTGTCTCAACTGCCTAAATTATTAGAAGCTGGGGAGGGTGAGAAAGGGAATGAATGTCATAAACATTGCAGCAAGCAGGAGGCCTGAGGCTGAGGCTGTAGCTATATTTCAGAAATACACACAGTCTACTGGGCAGACATGCAGACATATATTGTACACGTACAGTGGTACCTTGTATAAAGTAATTAATTTGTTCCAAATAAAATTAGGTTAAGCAAATTTTCCTTTATACAAATTTCCCTTTGGAATGCATTGAAAACCATAATTCCTAATTGCGACCATTTTTTTGTTGTACGGATTCGCCCCATAGACAATTCTGTTAAGCAAATTTCCCGTCTCCAGAATTTTTTATGTTGTAGAGATTTTATGTTATACAAACTATTTGTTATACGAGGGTTTATCTACTCCTAGACACTTCTTATATCCCACAAACATGAGGCATGTTTGTTTGTTTGTTTTGTTTGTTTATTTAGTTTCATCCCCCTCCCCCTCCCTCCTGTGCTGTTTCTGCTGTGAAGCAAGGACAGGAGAAAAAAGAAGAAAATAGTTTCTGAGAGTGGGGGATTATGACATGCTTACAAAAATTATCCAACTGCTGTGGGCAAAAACGTTTCCTGCTCTGACTCTGAAAGTGAAATAGATGCTTCTCGGAAGTCTGGTGTGTGTTTGTGTGTGTGTGTGTGTGTGTGTGTGTGTGTGTGTGTGTGTGTGTGTGTGTGTGTGTGTGTGTGTGTGTGTGTGTGTGTGTATGAACCTCCCCTCTTGGGTCACACACACACAAATACATATACAGTATATACATGCCCATGTACATGTGGCAATGAGAAAGGGTGGGCAGGGTCTCGTGTGAGGGAGTGAGAGACCACAAGGTGCCCGAGGGTGAGGGCAAGAAATAGTCCTTGACAGACACTTAACAAGAAACTTTGGCTTGCTTTGGCACAATCAGTTCCCACTTTTCTTTTAGGATGAAACAGAAAGCCGTGAGAAATCAGTGTCCGCCCTGTCACTGAACTATTATGGCAGGTAGATGCCAGCGCCACACTCCCCAAAAGCACAGTGGATCCAGTACAAATATTGGACTGTGCTTCCCCTCCTTCTCCTTCTGGCTCTTTATCCGAACATGGGGAAGGAAGCAGACATGCTGCCGGTTCCACAGCTGCCAGGGTTGCCAGCTCCCCTTCTGCTATGTGCACCCATGAGTGGTTCAGGGGCAGGAGAGAGGGCACATAATGTCCTGAGTGGTGCTTGGCTGCCTGCCCCAGATGGAGGGACAGCTTTGGCCACATTAGCTTGGAGGTGGGAGGTCAATACCTTGCCTACTTCTTCCCTTACTGGTCAGACTGGAAGGACGGAGGATGGAGGTGGATCTTAACGCACGTAATACATTCTTTAGTTTGCTGAAAGTCAAAAGCAAGCAGGGGACCCTCTGTTCGAAATGCTGGCCAAGAGGCCAGGAGAACCCTGGACTGCTGGAGTGGCCCACCTGGGTGGGATTGCCCAGAGGGAGACTTTTATGTTTTTCCGTTTCTCAGCATTCCGATTGTGCCCATACTTCACCTTGATATTTCTGCTCCATTGCAATTTATGTTCTGTTCCTACAGGAATGTGTGCCTTTATTACTTTTGTCTAGGCTCTTCCTTCCATGGAATGAGCAATAAGCGTATATAGCGGGGCCTTGTTATGAAACCCGCAAAAGTGCAGAAGGAAATTGCTTTGTCGAGAGGCAGCAGGATGTGACAGTATGATTCCCTTCCCTAATGGGTTTGGGGGGGCAATCTTATAAGAACATGGCTTATGTCATAAAACTGGGGTTCCCAACCTTTTTTTCACCTGTGAACCCCTTGGCAGCCTATTTCCATAAACTGTAAAATTCCTATTAATGGGTAGGGCAGTGGGTGGGTGGGGGACTCTCTGTCCTTTCATCTTGCCACGTCCTCGTTGTCTCTGGTAGCATATGTGCCAAAAGAAGGGCTTAAAAATCCACCAGGAATGTTGCCCCGCACAAACTGTGGTTGATAGGAAAGGCAGAGGCAACACAAGCATCACCCCCATTAGTGGGAAAACAGTGGAGTAAAAGCTGATTGGCTGGCTTCTCACATAGTGGGCGGAGAGAGAAAGAAGCAGCAGAGGGGTTTCCCACTGCTGGCGATATAAATAAGTGACTGACTTACACTGTTGACACATGCACCTTTTCCTTCCATTATTCAGTTTTATCCTTGTACCTCTAATTGTCCTCGTTTGTACTCATCATCCAGGATGCAAATCACAGTGATAAAGGTACCCTTAGGCAAGAAACCTGCAACATTATCAAGGATAGGTGCAGGGCCTTGCAATGAACAAAATAAGTCTAAGATGCTTTTTATTTTGTTTTTGACTGATCCGCCGCCAACGTTACAGAAAGTGCAATAGGGTAGGGCAGATGATGGATGTGGAGCAGATAGTGGCAAAGGCAAGTAGATTCCATGTTATAATAATGTAGGGATCTGTCAATTTCAGTATCTCCTGATTGTTCATTCTTCTAGCCTGATATTCAGTTGAGCTCAGTTTGTATGAACATTTCTGCCTAGGTTTGTTCAAACTTTTCCGGATGCACACCTTTTAATATACCCTGTTTTGGGGGGATCTGTCTAGCAGGTCATGGGGAGGGTTGAACCTTTAAGGTGTGATTACCATATTGGAGAGTTCTTTCTTGATCTAATGATAAGATGAAGCCAAGGGTAGGCCCTCTCAAGCCCGGTGAATTCCGGAATTGTTATATTACCCTCCTTAATTACAGCAACAATTTCCAAGCATACAGTATAATTTGTTAACATCTAACTGAAGTTACAACCTTGTGGTAGCCAACTTTCCCTGTTCTCTTATTATTCTGCAAACGTTGAAGCAAGGAATCTTGGTTTTGTATATGGGCAGGCAGCACTACTCATGCAGGCATCCACATGATACGGTTCCAATGAATGATGAGTTACATATACAACACAACATAATGGGAAACCTGCTCCTGCATTCTATTGACCAATCACAATGAGGAATGTGGGCTCTGACAGTGGGTATGGATGGAGAAAAGCTCGAGGCAGCTGTGTATGCCTGGAAATGAATGGAACAAACTGTCCAATCATACACTTCCTCCAAAGGTTTCAATGGTGTGTGTGTTTGTGATATTCCACCCTCTGCTCTGTTACTGATTTATCTTTGCTTTAAACCAAACAGTGCTGAAAATGTGCAGAGCTAGTTTTCTAGAGGTTCACCCAGAACAGAAAAAGTCATACATGTCCTGAAAGCACCGGAGGTATTTCCAAACCTTCTTCCTAGCATCTAAGTGATTTGTTTAGGAAAAGTGGAGTACATAAGTGCTTATTACTTTCATTTTCATTTTCATTTTTTTTGTAATATTAGTATTCTGACCTTTTTTATTGTTCCTGTGTTTGATTGCTGTAAACCGCCCAGAGTTCCATTGGAAGACTGGTGGTATAAATAAATAAATAAATAAATAAATAAATAAATAAATAAATAAATAAATAAGTGATACCTATAACATTATATTGACTGATTGACTGGATAACCCACCTTTTAACAACAGCAAATGGCAAGGCAGGGAATAATATTTTAAAGCAAAATACGTCATAAAAATCAATTAAAACAGATTGAAGCAAAATGGGCGGAAATTATACGGATTAGCTGCAGAAAGCTTGCCTGAAGTTAACCAGCCTTTGAAGCCTATTTAAGTGGGGTAGGAAGGAATGGCATCTGTAGTTATCCATTAGGTTATCTCAGAAATTCTGATTGGGGGAGGAATGATTCTAATGAATGACCAATGAGTTTTTAAAACAGCCACTCTCAACATAACCAATTAAGAATTTCCCCAAGAAGGTTAAGGGGTAAGATCTTTAAAAGTTCTCCAAATTTTCTGGGCTTCACATATGTCGAGAGCTCCACACATAGAGGAAATTTTATTTTTTTTATTTTTACTGCCAAACACGCAGCCCGTGCTGTGGCGCGGCCCGGTCGGGTTTTTAAAAAACTTTTGCCGGTCGAGGGCTGGTTTTGCAGCCCATGAGCCGGGTCTGGTGCTCACAGGCTAGTACTGGGCTGCTCGCCGGATCATTTTAAAAAAAAATTTTTTTTGCTGGCCCGCAGGCTCGTGTGCTGGATCGGTTTTTTTGTGTGTCCCCCCCCCCCAAGTGCCGACTTCATGGCCCCTGGGGCCGGGTCGGCGCTGGTTTTATTTTATTAATTTTTTTTTCCATTTTAGAGGACCAGCCTGGCCACCCCTTCGGCCAGGTTGGTACTCCTTTTTTATATTATATTTATTTTTAAAAAAAATTTGAAAAATGAACCAACAACAAAGTGATTCATGGTTTGTTCGGAAAATATTTTGGGGGTTCTTCCCCATCTCTGATGGAGATCATCTGTCCTGTAGGGCTAGGCCCAATCTGTGGGGTTCTTCTTCTGTTCCACCAGCATCTTCTTAGGCCATACTTCTGCTTTTAGGACCCCATTCCCTCCAGGACCTGTCCCCTCTCCCTCCTAAGCAAAAGGTATTAACTCTGATCAGCTGCTGGTCAGTATGAAGCCCTTCCCCTGTCAGCAACTAGGGAAGGCTTTTCTTTTCGTACGGCTGAGCAGAGAAAATATATTCTTTCCAGTCAGCAGATTGGAGAGAAAACAACTACTTTCCCCTAGTCAACAGTAGGAAAAGGAGCTTCTCTCACAACTTAATTGGGGGGGAAACCCCTTCCTTGACTGATCTGAGGAGACAGGAGTGGGAAGTGCATGTGTGTGTGTGTATCAGTGTGTCTGATACACACACACCTCTTCACGAACCTCTCGCTGCGCGGCGAGCCGTGATTTCTGCGTGAATCGGTCGGTTTTGTCCGCACGATCCTCCATTTTGGATGCGGCGCCACCCCGACCACGCCCCGACCACGCCCCTAAACCGTGCTCCAAGCGGGGCGAGAGATTCCCCTGCCGGAGGCCGGGAATCTCCCTCGCTTCGCATCCCGCTTCGTATCCAAATTCACGTGTGGCCAGTTAAAAAGTATATTTATTTATTTTTTAACTTACTTTTTCTCCGAAATGCCGATGCATAGATATTTCGGTTAACCCATTCTTTTGATCTTGCCTTCTGTAAACGGGGCAGGGGCAACAGAGGGGGGGCAAGCGTCCCCGGGTGACGTGAGCAGAGCCCCTCCGCTGGCAAGGGATGGCGAAGGGCTGCGCAGAGGGAGGGGGGATGGGGTGTCGGTGCCGCCGCCGCAAGACACCCCCCGCGCGCGCCCACCCAGAGAGCGGCGGCGGGGCACACAGGGCGATGAAGCTGAGAGAAGCCTCTCCCCGCCCCGCCCCCCCCCAAAAAAACCAACCCAGCAGCTCTGCTTCAGGGAAACACGATGGCCGCCCACAAGTCCTCTGACCGCAAATGACAGCCGGGTATTGATGCATCGATACGCCGTGGTAATTTTCTTAAAAAAATAAAAGAAAGCAGAAACCGGACGTTGCAAGTAAGCTTCCGAATGCGAAGGGAGCACGTGAAGTACTACTGGATTCGACCCTAAAACCTCGCCCGGTGAGGACACGGAAAGAGGGGTGGGGGCGAATGGAGACCACGTGACTACCACGTGACCGCCTTCGAATTCATAGCGAAGGCAATCACGCTGCGAAGAGAAGTTCTTCGTGAAGTGACGGCCTGTGTGTAAGAGGAAGAGAGAGGTGTGTTGAACGGGTGTGTCTCTCCACGAATGGTGTGGGAACAAGTGCGCCGTTCCAGAGCTGCACCAGGAGTCAAGAGGGCTCTTTTTAGCCATAGGAATCTGGCAACCACCCTCTAGCAGAGAATCTTTGCATGAATACTTGTGCCAGTCTGAGAAATTATGACATGATCGGGTTATTTATGGAAAAGGAATAGCGATTGGCCAGTTAAATCAGTGAGAAAACTGGAGGCTGATCTACTCTCGGATTTCTTCCGGAATGGTTCTCCCATAAGCTAGTGATGAAAAAGAAATTGGCAGGCACCTATCACATTTCTTTATGAATTTATTCAGTCTCTGACCTGTGAAACTATTAGCCAAAGCATACTCATATCTTTTGTTTTCCCATCAGCAAAGAGCAACTATGGATGGCAGAGTCTTCTTTTCCCAGTAACCTGAATGTCTTTTGCAGAGGCACCCTGAAGAATGTTCTCACCTTGATTTTGCAAAATAGGCATTAGTTTTGACAATGCTCTGAGAGCACTGGCCAGAAAAGACTGATTCGAAATGGCTGCTTTTGAGAAACTTGCACACAAAACATTTTTCAACTCTAAATGTTTCTGAGCAAATACAATTATTATGAGATAGCAAAGGGAAGCAACAGGGAATTTTAGTGCAAGTAGAAAGGCAGATTAGAAAACAAAAACAAAACACACCAAGGGAGAAGAAGTACTGAATACAGCAGCTATGCTAAAATAAATATACAGCCTCTATGTTAGAAAGCTATCTGTGGATGGCATATCTACCTTTAAAGTAGATAAGGGTTTCAGTTGAGTATGGCTGCTTTTACACAACCCCTAAAATCTGAGGCAAAGGGCTCCCAGATGTGGAGCTTAAAATTGTTTTCCCACCAACTGTGGACTTTTAAAAAAATTAAGTATGACCACGCCCACCTAAGCGCGCCCCAGCGCATTTTACAAGTACCTGGTCTCTGGAAGTAAAAAAATTTCCGATGCGGATTGTAAAGCTGTGGATGCCGGGCTCTCCTCACCTTCTGTTTGTTTGTTTTTTGTCCCCCCCCCCCGCCCCTTTAACAGATTGGAATTCCTAAAGGGGCTTCTGTGAGGGCAGAAGGAGGTGAGCGGAGGTGAGCCTGCATTCTTTTCTCCCTTTTTTTCTCCCTCCCCTCACCCAGACAGGAGCAATGGAGTGTGGAAGGGTGGGAACACAGGAAGAGGAACAACACCCCATGATCTCTGGGCTGAATTAAGTTGTTAGCGGATTTTAGAGGTTGTGTAAAAGTGCCCTATGTTTAGGATCAGTGTTGGAAGACTGCTTTAAGGACCATCAAGTTTGCTCCATTTATACCAAGGGAAGCTTTCGAACTACACATCCCAGAATCCTGCCACAAACTGTGTGACCACTGGGATTCTGTGCATAAGTAACTTCTTCAGTGCTTGACAGTCATACTTCCCACTTTGCAGAGGTCCTATGCAGTACCAGGGAAGAACATCCCTCTTGCTCCCTTTTAAAAAAAATGTTACAGCCCTAGCATCTTTCAATATCACATATCTGTGGCATTTAGACTGAGTTATCTTTAACTTTCTTTAGAGTTTTGTAGGGTCTTTTCCCTATTTAATTTTTTGTTTGTTTGGGGGGGATCTGTTTGTCAATTTCTGGAATACAAAGGAGAGAGAGAGAAAGAGAAGGAGGGAGGGGAGCAGATAGTAGGAAAGGCAGGAGGTTGAAACTTGCCAACAAGCAGTGGCAAGGGAGGAAAGAATGAAGCCATCATCTAATTGGCCCACAGTGAATTATTCACATGTATAATCTTTTTCGAAATTTCCTGCGCAAAGCGATGCAAGCAAATGCTGTTCATGTTTAAAAGTCATTTCCATAAGTAAGTGCAATTTCTCTCGTGTTTGCCCCTGTTTAATGAAGTGGATTCTTGTTTGCATTTCTCCCAATTTCCCAACGAAAGGCGCCCAAGCGTTTGCACCAAAATTACTCGGTCCAAATTAAAGCCCTCCAACACTTTTCAAAAAAAAAAGAGGGAGGGGGAAGAGAGATGGTAAAAGGAGGTATGTGTGTGTGTCTGGAGGGGCCAGATCGTGCTTATTTTTAAAATGCCTTAAGTGCACCCCAAGATACTAATTTATTTTTAGACACTCATTATTAAGAGTGTTAGCAACTTTCCCCCTTTGAGTTTTCTCCTCCTCTCCCCCCTATTTCTTATTTAAATGAACTTAATGGCAGTAGATGCAAATGTCTGGAAGAGGAAAATAGTTAACATTTATTTATTCTTACTGTTGTCTCTTCCCTGGCTGCTATCATTAGAACAGTTCGCTGCATCCCATTCGCTCCCATTAGCTCTGCTATCAGAGCCACCCAGCACGACTCCAGCCCCGCTCCAAGTGTTTTTCTGCGGCCCACATAGGGGCTGCATCATCATTTGCAAGGCAGTGGCTTAATGACAAGAGGAAGGAGGGGGGCAAAATCCAAGAAAATATTGCAGACTGATCTAGGGAAAACAGCAAGCCAAAACCAAAAAATATAAAAAAAACAAACCAAGCCAAACCACCCGACAACCCTCCCACCCTGCTGAAAACAGTGGCAACAGTGAGAGAATATTATACCTATTTCCCCCTACTCCTTCTGCCTGTGGGCATGTGGGCATCCCAGCTGGTTCAAGATCAAGATCCCCATCCCTGGCTTCTTTTGACTGGAGTGGACTGTTTGTGCCAAGGGAGGACCTAGAAGACTGCAGCTGAAATGCAGGTGTCCAGGCTGTACATGGGGGTGGAATGGGGGAGGCATCAGTGAGGACTGAGCATACTCCAAAAAAGCACTCAGGGGACCCGGTGAGCCCAGGAAGGGTTCAGGGACAGATGTAGGTTATGCTAGGTTGCTTCCCGTCCAGAATGGTATTGCTGGGAACACAGGTTAGAAGAGTTACTTTTTGCCAGAATCTCTTGACCAGCATGGCCACTAGGGAACTTTTATAAAATCAGGTTACGGGTTCAAGGCTCTTCAGAGCCTGCAGAAAAGGTGACATCTGATCTTGCTGAACTTCAACTATGAGCTCTGTCTCACGTCCTCTAAATCTGTTTTTTTTTAAAGCAAGAAAAGGCACCTCTGGAAATCGTGCCCCCACAAGGAGCCAGCTTTTTTGAAAATAAACTTTGGCCACGCCTCCTGAAGTGCAGTTTCCTGGAATCACCTCTCGGGCTTCTCTTTTTTTTCTGTCAGTTAGGAAGGCACCTTTTTAAATGAATCAAGGAAGCTGGGACTCAAAACACCGCCGCTTCTATCTACTTATCTCTAGAGATGGGAAAGAAACAAAAAAAAATATTATCATTTCGTTTTTCGTTTTTCATTCCCTTACAGAATGAAATGAAAAATGAAGTGCTCTTTTTTAAAAAAATGTAATGAAACGGAAATTTTCATTCTGTTGCATTTCATGTTTGTTTATTATTTTTTAGGCACTAGCCTAAAGAAAAAAGAGCACCGATCGGCCCACGGGCCAGCTGGTCGGTGCTAGCTTAAAGAAAAAAAATCACATGCCGACTGGAAGGGCTGGTTGGCTGTAAAAGAACATAAAAAACCCCGAAACAAAACGAAGAACAAAATGAGTTTTTAAAAAAATTTGTTTCATTCCAAATGAAATGAATTAAAAACGCAAAATTAAAACTGAAACAAAACGTCTTTTTGGCATTTCATGCCCATCTCTACTTATTCCCCATGAACGGAGCCAGCCTGCTTTTAAAAATGGACAGGGATTTTCCTTGTTCAATGTATTTTTAAAAGGTGAGACCCAGAAAGACCCAGGGTGAGAGTTAATGGACAAATGAGAGAGAGAGAGAGAGAGAGAGACAGAGAGACAGAGAGACAGAGAGACAGAGCAAACGAGAGGGGGAGAGAGAAGGAAGGACGGAGAAGTGTGATGTGTGTGTGTGTGTGTGTGTGAGAGAGAGAGAGAGAGATTGTGTGTGTGTCTGTGTGTGAGAGACACAGAGATGGAGGAGGATGAGACAGAGAGAGATGCTGCTGCGGCAGCTTTTCTCTCTGTGTTTGTTGAGACAATGGGAGCACTTCTTCAATCACATGATCGCGGCAGGGACAAAATGGTGCTTTTTTAAAAAACCCGGCTCTTCCAGGATGTGAGGTAGAAGGCATAGATGGGCAGGGTCTGCCGTGAAAACAGGTACATTTAGAACAATCTACTTGGATAGAATTGGGAAAGGATGTCAACTTTATATTTATGATATTCCACTCTGGCAATCAGGATGGGTCCAGGTTGCTCAGCATTTTGTCCTTCAACCCAAGATCGGCCAACAAAGGTAGGGAGGGGGCTGTCAGAATCCATCTCTTGTTCCCTGTTATTCTGAGCAGTGATCTTCACCTCAGCTTAATTCCTCCTCTTCTGCAAGATAAAGTGAAAAGACAGCAGTTTTCCATCCTTGGAGTACACAACTGTTTGCAAAATGTTTGCTAACACTTAGGTGCAAAACCTGAGAGAACCCTGATTGATACATTCATGAATTCCAAAGGGACATAGATGTAGTGCAAACAATAAAATAAAAAAGAATAAAAAAAATCCACAACCTTTTGTAATATCTACTTCACAAAAGGACCCATGTATATGTGATCAGAAGTAGGTTCCACCAAGTTCTGTGGGATTTATTCGTAACTAAATCGGCAAAAAACTGGTGCGTTAACAAGAATCTGGGAAAATCAGGTGACTCATTTTAGAGGATCAAGATTAGAAATGGGGATGAACCATCAAAATGGAGGTTTGCCACGGTTCCTGTTTCATCCAGGTTGATGAACCATGAACCATGAACCCCTCCTCCCATCCCATGAACCAACAAACAAAAAAGGCAGAATAAAAATACTCTAAAATAATAAATAAATAAGTTTGTGAAGGTTTTTTTTTTTAAGTGGCTCAGCGGACTATGGCTCTGAAAACTGTTGACTGCAAAGTTGGCAGCTTGGTGGTTCAAATCCTGGGTGCCATACAGCGGAGCGAGTTCCCACAGATAACCCCAGCTCCTGCCAACCCAGCAGTTCGAAAGCATGTAAAATGCAAGTAGATAAATAGCTACCACTGTAAAAAGTAGGGAGGTAAAATGAGTGTTTCCTTGCAGCCATGCCGGCCACGTGGCCATGGACTTGCACAACACTGGCTGTTTGGCTTGAATACGGAGATGAGCACTGCCCCTAGAGTCGGACACAACTAGCACACATTTGCGGGGGGAACCTTTACCTTTACCTAAAAATTGAGCATTAGCTACCTCTTCCCACGCAATGGCTTCTGCCATTCTCCTGTGCAACAATTATCTGATCTTGCCAGCTTGATCTCATAGCCTGAGGGGGTGGGGGTGGTAGTTTGGGAGATGATCTCTTTCCCCCAGCAATGTTGTCTTTCTCCTGTTTGAGAGAAGTATAAGTTTAGACCCTCCTTTAGCCCTTGCTGTGGAAAGAGTTGAGTGGTTAAAAGTAGAGGGTGTTCACTCATTTCTAAACTCTCTTGTTATAGATGAAGTGGGGATAAAGTCATTTTGAGTACAACCCTTTATATATCAAAAGTGGGTTCCACGGATTTCCATGTGTCTTGCTATCAGGTAAGTGAATATAATATTGCAGCTTGAATTAATTGTGGGTATATCATTTAGGTTGGGAGGGAGTCATAGGGCCTCTCTAACACAGAACATGTGTGTGTGTTGTGTCATTACAGTCGTGACCGACTCTTTGTGACCCCATGTCCATGGAGTTTTCTTGGCAGGAATACTGGAGTGGCTTGCCAGTTCCTACTCCAGGCACCTACAGCACCTGGTATTCCCTGGTGGTCTCCCATCCAAGTACTAACCAGGGCCGATCCTGCTTAGCTTCTGAAATCAGGAGAGATCGGATGTGCTCAGGGCATCTAGGCACTAACACAGAACATAAGGGCATAAAATATATTCTGAATATCAAGATTTAGCTCCCCTGTGCAGTGAGAATGATTCCTATTATTTTTCTTATTGACATTAATAAAAAATTATGAATCAATCCATCCATCCATCAATCAATCAATCAATCAATTAATTAATAAATGAAATTACTGGTGGGTTCTGTGCATTTGCAAAACAAAACCCCATCTCACATACAGGAGGAGGTCTTTCATAGCAGAGAACGTGATGGCATGTAAAGGGGCAAATGAGTTTTAAAACTTAAATCTCATGCTTAAGAATCATCACAAGTCACTACTAGTTCATGTTAAGTGACCATATTTTATATTGCATCCAAAGGAATGCAGAACTGATTATGATGCTTACCAAGGAGTGCAATGCTTATCTCTAGACAAGAAAATGGAAAGGTCCCAAATAGTCAACATGCTAAGAATCAGCCCTGTCATTAACATAAATCATACTCCATGCTGCATTCACTACTGGAATGACCCCTAGGCTTAAACATAATTGAGCAACCTGGATGCATTAGCCCTGTTTAGCGATCCATTCCTGATGCCATTCCAGTCATCTGAAGAGGAGCAAGGCTGCTCTGCAACTTGTAGCTGTCCAAAGCAAAACAGCAAATGGTGACCTCCTCCCCAGGTCATGGCGCAGGGTAACCAAGAGCCATCAGGGTAATTTGCTGCCTGATAAAATCTCACAACCCTTCAGCCTTCCAAACCCTAAAATCAGAATAAAGTACACAATTCACCATTTGCTGTCCTTTTATGGTGACTCATGCCCATACTGCGATCATTTGCCTCACAGGGGGCACTGGGCTGCACTCACTGGCCCCTCCGTCACATGGCCATCCTTCTGAACACAAACACAACATCTAACATTTGAAGCTATGAGGAAGAGGAACCTGCTCTTCATGGGAGGCATGGCTTGTAGATCAGGAAGTGCCCCCCCTCCCATTGCAATCACCAGCTGCCTTCCCTTTCATGGACAGGTGCTCCATATATAGCATTTGATAGAGAACCCACCATCGGCAAAGCCGGCGTCCAATTGTGGAGTGCATAGATCCCCCTTTTCCATGTAGAGCAGGTGCCAAGGATCAGCATGATTAAACAGCATTGTTACATGTGAACATTGGTTTTGACTGAAGAGAATTACTGGTGGAGATCTCAAAGGGAACAGCTTCCCCTGGGATAGATCAAAGCTGTGTGTGCTGTTTGGGGGGGGGGCACATGCACTTTCCTTTCTTGTCAGATTTCCTGACTGAGCTGTTTTGACATTCAGAGTAAATAAACAACCTGGGAAGTACTTACCCATTGCACCTCTTGTCTTTTACCCGGCTTTGTTTTACTTTGGCCAGGACAGCTTCCTAATTTGCCAGCTCTCGTTAGTGTAGAGCTATTGACTCAGCGAAATTGAGTTCACTGTTTATTTACCATTCAACAGGTCTACTACTCTTGGTTGGGATGAGCCATAGGATGCTGGCATTTATTAATCCATTAAGATCACTTTTTCATGTACAGTATATTGGAAGCAATATGCAATACAATGCATATTAGGAATATATGCATACATAATGTATAATGCATGTACCCATAGAGTATAGAAGAACAGTAGCACAGACTGCTTTGAGATTTTCTGATTTCTCACACTGGAATTCTGGAAACCGAGATAAATTAACTGAAATGAAGATCATGCAGACTGCTCATAAGACATTGCACACCTTCTCAAGCCTTAAAAGATCGTCTTGCAGAAGAGGTTTGCAGCTCTGACAAGGGTCTTAGATTATCATTCTTAAGGCACCATCATTCCTTCCATTATGCCAGCATTTCTGCTAATTCATCCCTTTATTTCTCAGGTTGCCAGGACCTTCCTCTGGTCCCTCCCCTTGAACTCCCCTGCTTTTGGCATTCTCTAGTTCCCAGTCCTTTGATAATGAGCACTGCAGAATTACAGCTAATTAGGGATGTAAATGATGCTGGGGAGAGGGAGGGGGAAGAGGGCAATGATACTAGCTGTGTGCAACTCGGCAGTAAAATGTTTTCAACCTCAGCAGAAAAAGTTATCACAGGAGGCGGTGTCAACTTTAGCAGAGTTTGAGCTGCAGAAGACTCTGAGAGAGACGATCGCTGCTCCCAATCCATCTGCTGCAGTTGCTTCTCTCCTTCAAAACTCGTTCGATCAATCAAGACACATTTAAAGGGACTAATTTCACCACCCCTCCCATTCCTTTCCCCCTCCCTTCTGGGTAGAGAAATCTTAAAAATAACTGCACATTGGGGACCCTAAAGGTGAGCAAGGAAACCAAAGACAGCTTTCCGGGTGCAGAGATACCCATTAGCCTTGATGACTGATGCCTCACTTGCCACTTGGCAAAGGTAGGGTTCGGCCGCATGTGGTGCCTCCATCCCCCTTCGAGGCGGAAAGGTGCTGCAGTAGAGCCTGGCCTTATTCAGGTGGGGAGAAATCCTTCCCTCCATGGGGTGTAACGCGTGAGCCTGTCCAGTCCACACTTCCCAAGACATACTAGGAGCCAAAACACATTTACCCTTCAGCCGCAGCACTTCTATGTTTGTTTATTTATTTATTTATTTATTTATTTATTTATTTATTTATTTATTTATTTATTTGAAGCAAAAGCAAAGTTTTCTGCTTATATACCACCCCATACCACTTTAAGTAGTCTCTGGGCGGTTCACAGTTTAATTACAGTACACCCCCCCCCACAAGCTGGGTACTAATTTTACCAACCTCGGAAGGATGGAAGGCTGAGTCAACCTTATTTATTTATTTATTTATTTATTTATTTATTTATTTATTTATTTATTTATTTCTGTACCACCCGTCTTCCCAAAGGAACTCCAGGTGGTTAACAACAATATCACACAATTAAAGTGTATATAAATCTATGTCAAAACGTGTCAATCAATTAATAAAAGGCAACAAAACAACAAAACAAATAAAGATGCTCGACAAGATGGCAGGAAGCTAAAAAAAGAGCCCTAATGGCCGCCAAATGCCTCTCTAAAAAGCAAGGTCTTGCGTGCTCAAGTACTTTTGTGCTGCCTTTCAGGGCGAAGCCCCCTGAAGGCAGCTTCCAAAACCCAAATGCCTATGTACACAATAGCGTTATGGTTTAGATCTATACGTGAAGTTGGAACTTCTGACTTGGGAAATGATTCAGAGTACATTCCATGGGCAAAACCTCCACTGCTTATTCCAATTAAATAATCTTCGCGCCTTCACCCTGGATCCATTCTTCCCTACCAGCCCAACTGAGCCATCCCAGTTATCAGCCTATCCTCCAATCTCATGGCCCTTTCCCCTTCTCTCTTGAATATCCGTACCCTTACTCAGTGAAATCCAAAAGCAAAGACAGCTGTATTGACCCGTCAGATCAAAACAAAATGGCGGGCGAGACTTTTAAAAGGACAACAGTGTGCAAGCTTTTAGGTTCTGCAGAACTCTTTGTCAGGCAAAGTTCTAAAAAGCAAGTGGGACAGGGAAAACATTTGGCCCAATGTTTTAATCCCTGAAACCTGCAGGTGTGCTCAGTCCCAAGCTGCAGTACAGCTTTCCTGTAGGGGTACAAGTACTATGTGACAACTGAGTGGCAGAATAAAGACAAAACGGAGCACCTCCACACCTCTGGAAAGTCAAAGCTATAGTGGGGTGTGGGTGAAACGTGGCCTATAAACGTGACACAATTTCAAGTATACTTGATGCTGTCCTTTCTCTCTCTCTCCAGAACCTTTCACATCTTTGTGACAAGCAGTAATTCAGTATGTCACGCAGCTCAATATAAAACAGACAGCTGCTGTTTCATCCAAGTCAATACCTGGAGGAGAGAAGTCGAACTGGAGGTTGCATCAAAACACAACAGATGGTACCAGGCTCCACATTGTCTCTTTTCTGAATTTCAGGCAAAAATCAAACAAAACAAAACAAAACAAAACAAAACAAAACAAAAGACACAAAACATGTGGCACCTTAAAGACTAACATTCATATTTTAATGTAGTGTTTTGTGGACTACACGTCCACTTCTTCAGACATATAGCAGCAGAATGAAGTGTGTAAGTGGATGTGTAGTCTGCGAAACGTTACATTAAAATATGAAAGTTAGTCTTTAAGGTACCACATGTTTTGCATCTTTTGTTTTGTTTTGTTTTTATTTGATTTTTGCCTGAAATTCTTGAAAAGACTAACACGGCTACCCTCTCTGAAACTTCTCTTTTCTGAATTTCCCAATGTCACCTTCCAGTCAAAAGATATGTACAAAATGTATGATTTCTGGAAGGAATGGACAAAAATGCAGTTTGCAGATGTGTTGTATTTGTTAAGCTGACTGGATAGCTTGAAGGTTTAGATATCTATCTGTGGACCCAGAGGTTAGGGGTTTGGTTCCCCACTGTGCCTTCTGGTTGAAGAGGCAGCCTGTGTTGTCTTGGAAAAGCTGCCCGACCCCAGGGCACCTGTAGAAAAAACATTTCTGAAAATGTTTTACCCTAGAAATCCATAGAAAGAGCCAACATATGTCAGTGCTGAATGGCCATGCAACTGTTATATTCCTTAAATGACTAACAAAAGATGCATGGTAGGCACGTTTGTCTAAAAAAATGTCTTTATTTGAGAAATGGCCAGAACAATGCATGATTTTTTTATGTTGACTTTATAATAATTACAAACTGATGCAAAAGAAATGCAGCAAAATTGTTTTATTTTTAAAGGAAACATTGAGTATAAACCAAAAGATCCATTTTCCCTAAATTTCAGGCTCTCCATCTGGTGCCTTGATTTATATTAAGAAGTTTTTTCTAATTGTCATAATTTTTAAGGAAAGAGGGAGAATGGACAGGTTGCACGGTGTCTTTCCATACATGCAAGTTGGTTGCAATCTGGTGGTCTAATTGTACCTCAGTTGGGAATTTCTTCCCAATTCACACAACAGTTTCAGAGGATGGATTTCCTGCAGGATCGCAAAAGGGATGGTAAGGGTTAAATTCCCATGTCTATATATGCCTGGACCAAACTCAGTCTTCACACGGCTTGTGAGAAGTTGACTCAGGATGGCAAAAATGGGTACAAACTGTGCAGTTAAAAATGTTGTTGAAATGATTCCTAATCATTTCATTAAAAGAACTAGATAGGGTATTTTTTTAAAAATCACAATGTACTCCCTGTTACATGCTTAGATGTGGTTTAGCAGGACAGACCTCGGAACTGGCTCCAACTCCGGCACTTCATTCCATCTGCTGTGACCAGCTGAGCCAGCCAGCCTAGCCTTTGCTGGAACTCAAGACCTGTAAGTGTCGGCCTGCTTGCTTGGCAGCCCTCTCAGGGCTGAAAAATCACCTGTGCCTCTTTCTGGGCTTGTGAGAGAATCCCAGAGGGAGAGTCTACAAAGGCTGCAGGGGAGGGGCTGTGCAGAGAGACACTTACCTGACAGACCTCGGAACTGGCTCCAACTTCGGCACTTCATTCCCTCTGCTGTGACCAGCTGAGCCAGCCAGCCTAGCCTTTGCTGGAACTCAAGACCATAAAATATACCAAGATGGCGGACGGCAGCTGCAGCCTCCAGCACGTGCTGCACTCTGTGTTCCTTTTTATGCTGCCTAATTCAGTTCTTTATGCCTAATTTTCTTCCTTTGGGCCTGCCAGGGCCTCGAAGGGGGGTTTTAGGGGCGTAGGGTTCCTGAGACTGTCTTCGCTGGTTGACAACACGCCGGTGTACTCACCCTGCCAGGTTCATGGAGGCCTTCGGGGAGCTCTCTGGCGGTCTGGCAGATGATCCGGTCGATGCCCTGGTGGAAAGGTGGTATGTGGGTACCGCCGGGGCGGTGGACCGGATCGCCCCCAAGCGCCTCCTACGATGTCGAGGCCGCTGCTCCCCGTGGTTCACGGAGGAGTTGCGGTCGATGAAGCAAGAACGTAGGAGGCTGGAGGTCATTTGGAGGGCAAGCCGGACGGAAGTTAATAGGGCTGCCCTTAAAGAGCTGACTGGCCGCTACCTCCGCGTGATCAGGGACGCTAGAAGATCTTTTGCTTCCCTGAGAATTGGCGAGGCCTCAAACCGCCAGGCGGAGTTATTCCGGGTGGTTCGGGACCTCTCCAATCCCAGTCAGCTGCGGCCTCCTCCTAGTGATTTCACTAGTGAGCAATTCGCAGCCCATTTTCGATCTAAAATTGAGGCCATCCGTTCCGACTTGCCCCCCAGCTGCTCTAGTCCACCCTTTGGGATCTCCGGTGCCTCACCCCTCCGTTCTCCCCTCCTGGATGAGTTCGGGCCGGTCTCTTCGGCGGAGGCCTCCAGAGCTATGGCTCGTTGCCGGCCGGCGGCCACTCCCTTTGACCCTTGCCCAGCTTGGCTTATTAAATCTGCCGAAGGGAACATGCCTGAGTGGGTTTCTGCTATTGCCACGGCCTCCTTTCAAGAGGGTTGCTTCCCCTCCCACTTGAAGGAGACCGTGGTGAAACCCACTCTTAAGAAACCTGGCCTGGCGACGGATGACCTTTCCAACTTTCGTCCGATCGCCATTGTTCCCTTCCTGGGCAAGGTTGTTGAGGCGGTGGCCACGGTCCAACTTCAGTCGTACCTGGAGGTAAATCATATCCTGGATCCCTTCCAGTCTGGATTCAGGCCCCTTCGCGGGACCGAAACCGCCCTGGTCGCTCTGCAGGATGACCTCCTCAGGGAGGCCGACGGGGGGAGCTCCTCCCTGTTGGTCCTCCTTGATCTCTCAGCAGCCTTTGATACCGTTGACCACGGTAACCTTCTGGCCCGGCTTGCGGAGGTGGGAATTGGTGGTCAGGCCTTGGCCTGGCTCCGTTCCTTCCTCGGCGACCGGACTCAGAGGGTACAGCTGGGGGATGTCTTGTCGGCTCCTTGGACTCTCCCTTGTGGGGTGCCCCAGGGGTCGGCAATCTCTCCCGTGCTGTTCAATGTTTATATGAGGCCGCTGGGGGAGGTCATCAGGAGATATGGAGTTCGCTGTCATCAGTACGCTGATGACACGCAGCTCTATATCTCCTTTTCATCATCTGCAGAGGAGGCGGTTCACTCCCTCGATCTGTGCCTGGAGGCCGTTTTGGAATGGACCAGAGATAACCGGCTCAAGCTTAATCCGGAGAAGATGGAGGTTCTGTTCTTCGGGGCGCACTCGTCTCGGTACAATGGCCCCCTCCCTAGTCTGGGGGGTTTTCCCTCCAGCCTACAGACAGGGCCAGGAATCTGGGCGTGGTCCTGGATTCGGCCCTCTCCCTGGAAGCCCAGGTGATGGCCGTTTCCAGGGCCGCTTTTTTCCATCTCCGCAGGATCGCCCAGATCCGCCAGTACCTTGATGAGTCCTCCCTGAGGACAGTTGTGCAGGCTCTGGTGGTCTCGAGGATCGACTATTGTAATGCCCTCTACGTGGGGTTGCCCTTGGGCCTGGTCCGGAGGTTACAGCGGGTGCAAAGTGCGGCGGCCAGGCTGGTGGTGGGTGCCCGTAAATACAAGCACATCACCCCAGTCCTGGTCCGCCTGCATTGGCTTCCCGTTGCCTTCCGGATCAGGTTCAAGGTCTTGGTCTTGATTTTCAGGGCCCTCCACGGCTTGGGACCAGAGTATCTGGCGGAGCGTATCTCCCTGAGGGCATCCGGATCCAGACCCACGAGATTGTCGCAGGCGCGCTCACTGAGAGTGGCCACACCCAGAGAGGCGCGGAAAACGCACACGCACAACCGCGCTTGCTCTGTGGTGGGGCCTTCCCTCTGGAACAATCTTCCCAGTGAGCTGCGCCTGCTGGAGTCTCTGCCTGCCTTTAAGAAAGCTTTGAAGACCTTCCTCTTTAAAGAGGCCTTTGGTGACCTTATCAGTTAGTTTTTTTTCCTTTTTCCTTTGGTTTACCTCTTACTTACTTCACTCCCTCCACTCCCGCCATCTTACCCTCTGCTGTTTTCTGTTCGGAGGTTTTGTTTGTTTGTTTGTTTGTTTTCTCTTATTTTATATGCTTTTTAACATTGTTTGCCGCCCAGAGTTCCCGCCGGGAAGATGGGCGGGATATAAGTTTATAAATAAATGAAAATAAATAAATAAATAAACAGTGGTTACAACATACCTTAAGGTATGGAAGGGTGAGAATTTCATTTGCTTCCCTACTAAAAGTTGAAAAATTCTTCATCAACAGGAGAAACAGCAATTGGGATGGAAGCCATACAGGTGTGGGAGAAAGTAAAACTAATTATTTTCCCATCTAGGCAAAGTGTGTTGCTTAGTCAGGATCTGACTCCTTGTTTATTTACCTGGGTGTGTGGTGCTAAATATGGAGTGACATATTTCCCTTCTCTCTAATGGCTCCTTGGTGGAGAAGTGGACCGAGATCCCTATCATTTGGCTCGTGAAGTTGAGGAAGAATTCCATTTTCCTCAAGTTTTTGATATCAGCATTGGCAAAGTTTTCTATAAACAGGACAGAATGAATTTGAGATTCAAGCAATCTGAATGTGGGTGAAAGGTTTCTGCACCCCTGTTTTGTTTTTGGGATGGGGAAGATGGACACTTCTACAGTAAACATACTCTCTCTAGATATCCCAGGTATCCTGCTCTCCCCTAGCCTTTCTGCTCAGCTTTGGAGACCAAGGATATAGTCATGGACAGGAGACCTTTTACATGGCTTCTTAAAATATCCCTAAAAGCCAAGACGAATATGTGTGTACATTTTTAAGAAGGCAAGTTTGTTTTGTGTGGAGCAGCCTGCAAGCAAGCCTCAAAACATATATTTCCTCTTCTTCACTGTTAAAACTTGAACCCCTCCCTAACTATCTTGCATACCTTAGAACCTTATTATTATTGCCATAAATTGCATGTGGCTTGATGACACTTAACAGCCACAGATTTAAGTGCTCAGTGACTTTTGAAAATCCACAGTCAACCCATTCAGAGGCAAATACTAAACAAGGATTGAGCCAGAGTTCTCTATAATGGAAGAAACCTAGGAATTTGCTTCCGGGGACCAGCACTGAACAGAGCTCGCAGTCTTCCAACAAAGAGAGATGCACACAAATCACTTCCTGCTCATGTCCCTACTGCAGTTCAGCAGGATAACTAGTTGTGATAGGAGGTGATTATTTTGTTGTTGTTGCTATGTTGTATCGACTGGGAGTCAGAAATCCTTGTTGATCTACTGCAGATCTACTCCAAGACCAGATCAGAAATGACCTCCTGCTTATTTTTTGGATTAGACAGACCATAAGAGGCACACATGTGCATGCAGGGAGACCTACCCTAGAACTCCTTTTCCCACCAGACCCTGTCACTCTGCTGGATAGCTAGCTCCAGATAACCAGCCATGATGAAGCAGAATTTCATTACAGATGAAATAAAATGGTCATTTTTTCATTAAAACGAACCATTGTTTCCTCTGTAAAACACCACCATGGGGGGGGGGGGAGCGCCGATGGCCTGCAGGCCAGCTGGTCAGAGAGAAATAAAAAATAAAAAAATAAAAAAAATCACACCAACCCAGCCCACAGGCCAGCTGGTCAATGGGAGCTTTTTTTAAAAAAAGCGCTGACCTGGCCTGCAGGCCAGCTGGTTGGCAAGAGGTTAAAAAAAAATTACAAATTAAAAAATGCGCTGACCTGACCCGCGGGCCAGCTGGTTGGCACGAGATAATGAAAAAATATTGTGCCGACCTGGCCCGTGGACAAGCTGCTTGGCATGGAAACAAACAAACAAACAAACAAACACACTAACCTGGCCCGTGGGCCAACTGGTCAGCACGAGATAAGGAAAATAATAATAATAATAATAATAATAATAATAATAATAATAATAATAATAATAATAATAATAATAATAATAATAATAATAATAATAACAACAACAACACGTTGACCCAGCCCACAGGCCAGCTGGTTGATGCGAGAAAAACTAGATTTAAAAAAATCAAAACAAAATGAAATGAAATACAAAATGAAACGAAACAGATCGGGAGGGGAAGAAACAAAAAATGAAATGAAACGCCATTTTGGTGTTTCATGCCCATCCCTAGATTCCTGATATGTTTTTGTGCTTTGTGTTCTAATTTGTTTTGATTGTGTCTGGTTGGGCAGGAGGGGGGGAAACATGGAAATCTCCAATGAAACAGTGAAGAAAAAGGTAAATTCACCTCACACAATTCCTCAATCTATTAAATGAAAGGACACTGCCCTGTTAACAACATACCAAGAACAACAATGACATAATTTCAAGGTTTCCTCATTTGTTTGCAGAGTGAATATTAAAAGTGCAGTCTGCAGCCTTGAAGGGCTTCCCCTGGGAACTGTTAACGAGGTCATTCATTTTTTATTAGGAGAAGAGTTTCTGTGAAGTTAAATGTGCTGACAACCCTTTTTCCTCTTTGATGCAGGGTTTCACCTCAGCCCCTCCTGCTCCTCCCTAACTGAGCTGGGAAAGTCTCTTCCATCTGTGTTAAGTGACTTGCACTCTTGTTTTCTTTAGATACCTCGATAAAGAGAAGGCTGTTTAAAGGGAGAGCTCATGAGGCTAGCGTAGAATTTCAATGGAAGCTGGAGATGTGGAAGATTAGGTTGCCATCATGAAGTCACACCTTTGTTCCCACAAGGTGCTCTGACTGCTTGAACCCATGATTTACTGTATTTAAGCGCTGCAAAGATAATTGGCGGGAAAAGGCTAGAGTACCAGTCTTCATCCAGATAAAAAGTTAAGCGTTTCTTCCGAGCTCATTGCATTAGTATGATCAAAGTGCGGCGAGAAGTTGCATTTTCTATGGGCTACACCACCCATAATCAGACTCTCCTCCAACAGGGCCTTGGGTCATGGTGAGTGTGAAGACGCAGATCCCCCTAGAGCAGAGCACCAGCTGGAACAAGAAAGTAATCTCAGGGTGCCTTGTGAACTCTCTCCACCACCTTCTGCAGAACCTAGCACTCTTAAAGAACCTGCCAAACATCCCCTCCATGAATCAACCTCCTCATTTTCAAAATGGCCTCCTGGCTACTGACACATATTCTCCTGGCCCTCTCCTCCTCCTCCTCCTCCTCTTCCTCCCCTCTTCCTGTTCTTCACTCAACTTGCAACTTGTAAAAGATGCCGATCCGACTTTGTGGGCAGGTGACAAGCTTCAGTCCTCCCACCTTTGCCTTTTCAGAAGACCACTGTGTCAGAAAGACTAGCATCCCATATTTTCCCCCATGTGCTGACTAACTTCCTTGGATATGATTTCTCCTGGAGGGCCCAGGTAAAAACACTCTTCTTCTTGAACTTCATAGGTAATGAAGATGTAGGCTTGGCTTGTGGAGTTTATTCTCTCCTTATCAGTGTTGTTCTGTGCCTTCAAGTCAGAGCCCACCTTATAATGACCTTAATAGGGCCTTCAAGGTAAGTGAGATATTTAAGGAGTTTTGTTTACCAGTTCCACTCCCCCAGTGAGTTTTCATGGCTGAGCAGGGATTTGAACCCGGGTCTCCTGAGTCATGAGCTGCCTAGATGCCCTAAGCACATCCGATCTCACCTGATTTTGGAAGCTAAGCAGGGTCGGCCCTGGTCAGTACTTGGATGGGAGACCACCAGGGAATACCAGGTGCTGTAGACGCATGGAGTAGGAACTGGCAAGTCACTCCAGTATTCCTGCCAAGAAAACTCCATGGACATGGGGTCACAACTATAACGACACAACACACACACACTCCTGAGTCATAGCCCATCACCTTATCTACTACACCACACTGGGCACCTTTCCTTATAGATAGGGCAGACTCACCCTTAGTCACAAAGCAACCACCCTGAAGCAGACTCTGGGTATGATGAAAGTGAAAGAAATGGATTTTTAACTTACAATTGTTAATATTTTTGTCCCTCAAGTTGTGAAGAGTTATTTGTGGGATCTCCTATTTCCAATGTCAGCATACATTTGTCTTCAGGTACTCTCCGGCTTGGCCTGAGTAGGTTGAAAAAACCATTTGCTAATGGCAGCAACATGACTTATTCCAGCCCTGTAAGTCAGGAAGTCACTTATCCTCTGAGGGAGAAGCAAAACTTTGCTTTACTCTATGGACACATGGTGTTTTAAACTCAAAATAAAGTCTGGTTGTTTTTTATTCCTTCATTCAGCTACATTGATTTGTCACTTGCAGATTGGTTTATTTTGCAGTCCTTAATTAAAAGTCATAAACATTAATCTAGCACTAGGATATAAATCAAGAAAATTCAAATCACAAGATTGTTTGCATTCTCTGTCGTAGGCTTATATTAAGTTCAGCATAAACAAAATCACACACACTTTCTGTGACTAGACTCACGAGGGTGAACATTTTGACCGAGTCCATAAAGATTTGTTATCACCCTTGTCTCCTGCGTTTTGTTGTATGCCTCAGTTTTAACTTGTTGTGTCATCTACTGTGGTTATCAAGGGGGTTGTATTCTCATGCTGACTCTAAAAATCAGACATCCCCCTTCTACAACCTTAAGTGTTGGTTTGCTAATACTGCACCACATCTTTCTCCATCTTTCAGGGGGGTTCCTGGTCTCATTTAGATGAGGCCTTCCTAAAATACTGCTGACGAGTTGCTTCCATGAAAAGCAACTATTCTATGCTCTGCAAATAGAGGGAAGAATACATGTTACATAGTCTGGATAAAGCATTTCCGCATCTATTTTTAACTTATCCACAGATATGATATGAAGTTGAATCCAAATTCCAGTTTCTCGATGAATATTGTTCTGAAATAGCACTTTTTAAAACTGTTCCTTCAGCCTTGGTTTGTTTGATCAGCTCAGGCAAAGCAAAGCAAAGCAAAGCAAACGGTTCTGCTTATATACCGCCCTATAGCACTTCAAGTACTCTGGGCGGTTTACAGCTTTAATTACAGTAATGCAGGGTACACATTGCCCTCCCTAGCAAGCTGGGTACTCATTTTACCAACCTCAGAAGGATGGAAGGCTGAGTCAACCATGAGCCAGCTACCTGCGATTGAACTCCAGGTTGTGAGCACAGTTTTACCTGCATTACAGGCATTTTACCGCTGCGCCACGGGGCTCCTTTGTGGAGAAGCACTAATTTGATTTACTACATCTTTTGAAGGCAGCTGATCAAGAAGTTATAGTACCTTTCAATATGTGTTGGTGCCTATACTTGCACTTGAATATGAAAGGCAACAAAGTCCATAGTACATTGGGGATGGGAAAGAAATCTGCATACGATGCTAATTCCATAGTGACTCCTAAAATTCCCCGAGTACACAGCAAAATGATGAGGAATCACTCCAGAACAGGAGTAAGTGTACTAACATTTGTGGGTACGCATCAATGGGTGGGAAAAGTAAAGATAAAAATAAAAAAGCTGCATAAACTGCTGAAATTTCACAAACAAAATCTGGGAGTTGAGTCATGGCTACTGGACTTCTTTTTTTGAGAGATAGAAACGTTTCGCTGTTCATCCAAACAGCTTCATCGGTCTGAATGCAGCTGGTGCAAACCCTGACTCTTATAGGCAGCTTTGACCTCTAGTCACCCTGGCCTCAATTAGGCTCATCAGATGAACTAAATAGGCTCGTTAGAGAGACAATGGTATCCTTAGCCTTGAGGTGAACCATGGCTTAAGGTGCTGAAACCTATCAAGAAAGGGTCGTTAATGGTCGTTAGCTATGGCCTTGGTGGTAAAGGCTTTTTGATTTGTCTTGGTAGTGTGGTAGTGTGGAAAGCACAGCAGATAAACAAAAGCTAGATTTTTCAGTCCTGCAGGTCCTCCATCTGGCTGGGCATTATAGACCTGGGTCTGGTGCAGAAGAAACACTGAGGTCCCCAAAATTCTGGCCAGATCTACAATATGGGGCAGAATCTTATTGGTGTTTGTGCCACTTGCTAATTGACAAGTTGGGCACACGGACAGGTGTATCATTGAGGCACATGCCTAGACTTCATCAGTTAGCTGCCATTAGAAGAATAATGATGTGTGGTCAAGTTGGTTCCAAGTTATGGCACAATGAGCTCTAGCAAATCTACCAAGATCCTCATGCTGAACTAGTGAGCCCTGAAGTCAGCTGGGAGTGGGAAAGAGAAGGACAGGCAATACAGTCAACATTTACCTCCAGTAAAAATAATCTTGAGACTGGTCTCCTTCCATGGAGGGAGACTTGAGGGATCATGGAAATCCCCTCAGCCACCAAAGATCTGGCAATGGTCTACAGGACAAAACCAACATTAAAGTTGTTTTGACAGAGTCTGTCAGAGCTGGAGGGGTTACCATTAGGATTTCCTTGGGGGAAAACTGGATGCTATCTCCACTTATTTCTGCGTCTGCTATTTCATGCCCCAAACCAATTGTGGGCCCTTAACCTATGTTAGTTTTTTGTGGCTGAGTAACTGAGGAAGTCTTTAAGTGTTTTTCATTCATCACAGCTGTCTGCCCATACTCATATGAATTTCTGCAAGCTTCTGCCTAGAGATACTTCTGTAATATATGTTGTTTTCATACAAATTGCCCACAAAGTATAGACAATAGTTGCACACCCCCAACCATTGAATACTCCCCTTATATACAAAACTGTGCATATTTTCTATAGAAAGTGGTTGGTTTCTTATTCAGGACCATGTCCATCCATCCATCCATCCATCCATCCATCCGTTTAATCCTGCCTTTCTCTTTAAAAAGAACCCAAAGTGGTTTGCATCACTAAACTACAATATTGAAAGCTAAAAACCAGTACTTATACAAATACAAAAAGGGTAAAAGAAAAAGACAATGAACAAAAGCTACACGAAAAGTAGATTCAAAGCAGTGAGGCATAGCCATCCATTTAAAAATCCCACTCAGGCTGCCAGTCACTCAGAGAAAGCTTGCCTGAAGAGAAAGTTCTTTGCCTGCTTGTCAAAGGACAGCAAAGATGGGGCCAGCTTGGCCTTGTGTGGGAGGGAATTCCAAAGTCCGGGAGCAGCAGCAAAAAAAGTCCCTCTCTTGTATCCCCACTCAACACACCTGTGAATGCAGTGGGACCAAGAGAAAGGCCTATCCTGATTATCGTAATACCGAAGCAGGCTTATAACGGGAGACATGATAACTTGCATCAAAACCGGCTAGGAATTTACAGGTTAAAGCCAGCACTTGGCATGGTGCCCAGAAAGGGACCAACAACCAGTGGAAGCTGCTGTAACAAGGGCGTTATGTGATCCCAGCTCGTTAGCAATCTGGCTGCTGAGTTGTCGGCCCCCTGAAGTTTCCTGACACTTATATCTCTCGTATTATATCTCGTTTTTATAACAATTCCAAGCCAAACCACTAGAGGCTTAAGTTTGTTTGTTTGTTGGAGACCCTGTCCATAAAGGCTGCTGTTATACTAAACAACCTTAGTCTATTCTTCTGAAACCTGGCAGGTCTCATTCCTTAGAAGGAACAATTATACTGAAAACATTCCTCTGCTTCCGCGCAGAAATGTAAAAAAGGCTATATTCATATTTATTTTTTTAAAATAGTTTAAGATATATAATACAAAAAAATGGACATACTTGTATGAAATTTACAGCAGATTGTCTCTTTGTAAGACATCTCCATGCCTATAATTTTCATCCAGTTCTGACAAAAAGATATTAGTAATCTGTTGACTTCCACTATGACTAGGGAGACAAAATGAGTAACAAACATTTTAAGGCTCAAACTGAGAGTTGGATTAGCATCAAGCCAAATTTGTCTGAACTGGACTGGGCTGCTTTCCAAATTTCTAAAATTTAGAGCATATCCAAATCTTAGGGTAAGTACACACCTTAGCTTCTGCCTAAGTAAAACTCTAATCTTTATTGCCTACTGTAAACTGAAACGTTCCAAATAATGTCACAAGTGTTATATACCGTACAGAAAAAAGGGGGGAGGAGAAAACTCTTGTTATACATTGAACTTGTAAAATGCCCGGCTTACTCAGGTAACAAGCTGTACATATCAATGATATAAATTTGCTTGAAGTGTGTGTCTGAAGGGGAGGGGGGTGAGGAAGAAAGAGAGGACACGGAAACTTCCTTTCCAAAGGCTTAACATAAGAACATAAAAAGAGCCATGTTGGATCACGCCAAAGCCCCATCTAGCCCAGCTTCCTGTATCTCACAGTGGCCCCACCAGATGCGTCTGGGAGTGGATGAAACTAGATATCTGTCTCCTGATACCATTCCCCTGCATCTGGCCCTTGAAGTACCCTGGTTTTAAGCCTGGAGATTACACATCCCCATCATGGTTTGTGACCTGTGATTTGTCCAATTCCCTTTTGAAGGCATCCAGGCCAGATGCAATCACCACATCCTGTGGCAGGGAGTTCCACAGACTAACAACATGCTGGGTGAAAAAATATTTTCTTTTGCCTGTTCTTACTCTCCCAGCCCTCAATTTGAGTGTATGTCCCGTAGGTTTTGGTATTTTGTGAGAGGGAAGAGCATCCCTCTATCCACTTTACTCATGCCCTGCATAAATTTGTATCTCTCAATCATATCCTCTCTCAGGCACCTTTTTTCCAGACTAAAAAGCCCCAAATGTTTTAGCCTTTCCTCATAAGGGAGGTCCCCCAGCCCAGTAATCATTTTAGTTGCTCTCTTCTGCACATTCTGCTTATGTAGATACTTTCCAAAAGCTGTCATTCCTCTTCATTCTAGCATATGTTATTAAAATCTTTTGATAAAGGATGATCAATTGTTTCTCTCGCCTTCCCCCTATTAATAACAGCATCATTGATCCTCCCACACCTTATAGATGAAGGGCTGAAGTGGAGGCTATCTGGATGCAGTATGTATGGTGGAAGAGGTAACTACTACCCATGTATGCTAGGATGCCTTGCACCTGTAGGGCTCATCATGCCATGGGACTGACGGGCTTCCACATTGATGATCACACTGCAAATTGTATTAGACGTTACACTGGCATATGGTTCAAATCCCATATCTCAGTTTCAGATCATCACGCAGCTGATGTATGTACAACCAAATGGTGGCACGAGGCAGATCTGCATCATCTTGCAGCCGATGACCCGTTGGTGCATAGCCACCGCTCCCAACACTGTGCCTGTTTCGTCAAGCAAGGGCCCTGCTGGCGCTGGGATAGCTTTTCTTGATTTCAGAGCCTTGCACCAGATCTTACGGATGGTCCTCACCTCATCTCCTGAGGAAGACTCATCCGAGACCATCCTATGGTCCCAACAGTTTCCTAACACAGTCCTGGGAGCAGGAACGGGGCAAACGGTGTGGGGG